>CM031237.1:490762418-491362418 GCA_018340775.1 Taxus wallichiana var. yunnanensis | reverse complement strand
ATTGACACTCTTGTGTACCTTTCTACGATGTTTACTCTTATACCTACATTCAACACACTCAAACCCTTATCATTATCGCCCTTAACACTTCGAGTTTCCTCTATCTAGCTAGGCCTACCTTCTTGACTTTCCCATGCTTGCATTTCCCTCTCGAAGACATTGACCATGGTTGATGCTATATGCTAAGTTAATTTCCATTGTGAATGACATCGGCCATGGTTGATACCATCAAGTTAAAGATTTTCATAGCCAATGACATCGATCACGGTTGATATCTTCGCCTAGAAAAAATCATTATTGCTATCATTAGGATATTTATACTAGGTTGTTGAGTGTTCATTCCAAATCCCATCCATCACACATTCAGTTTGCTAGGTCTTGCCAATTTTCCCTAAAAGCTTAAAAGGTCTTGAAGTTGGTATTATTTGTCTTGTTTAGGTTTACACTTGGAGCATTGGGTACTTAGGATCTACAAGCATATGAGTTGCACTTGCCATGGTCTACCAAACCTTTGGATTCATTAGAGTCTTCAATCAAGGGTGTTCCTAGGTCTTCTTCTTATTCGTTTTTGGTCCCCCACATCAACTCTCTCTCATAAAGTGTTCCGAACACGGGGAAGTTAATAAAGCTAATTTTGATGTTGTGGATGCGGTGGAGCCTAAGAAGGAGGGATGCGAAGAAAATGCAAAATATTTCTATAGTCATGTCACGTAAGAATTCATCTACGTTCACCCCAATTTCACCGACCCACATCCTTAAGCCATCATGGCTCATATTGAGGCATATAATGCCATTTGGGGAAAATCACATGATATTGATCCTTCTCATTCAACATGTGCTAACACAAATGTACCTCAAAATCCTAATCCTAATCCCAATTCTTATTAAAATTCTCCTTCCAATGATCCCACCCAACTTATCTTGCATTTCATTAACCAAATGAGTTTACAACAAACCAATAACAACAATCAATTTCTTCAAATGAAGGCATATCTCACTTGCATAAAAATATTAAACCTCAATAAATTAAATGGGGTATGCTTGATTAGTTCCCTTCCTCACATCCTCTAGTTGATCATAATTGTAATTTGATTGTGTAACCTCAACCACCACTTCTATCACATATGATAAGTCAACTGACCCCAAACTTCATATTAAAGCCTTTGCCAATATCTATAAGGACTGGATCAAAGATATCTTTTACGTGGCTTCCAAGCTTTGAGCCAAGAACCTCACAAGTGACATATAGATTGGTACAATTCTCTCTTGTCTAACTCCTCGTTAAACTCGAGGGGTTAGTCAATCTTCTACTCAAAGAATTCCATTCACAATACTTACTTGAAAACAAATTGAACATCTTCATCAATTGTAAACAAGGTGATGATTGGAATGTATAATCCTTCATCAAACAATGGAAAACTCTTTGCACTAGATAAAAACATTATTTCATTGATGATACTACTCACAACATCTTAATCAACACTTTAGAACCTCTCCTTCAATACAAGCTTAAGTTCTTTTCTCCTACTACTTTGGAGGAAATAATTGACCATGAAAAAGGTAATTTTGTTTTATGCACACATTAAAAAATTCTCAACCAAAAAATCTCAAAATTAACCTCAGTCTCAAGCGCAAAGAATCTTTAGATCCTAATGAGACCTTTGAAAACGCTACAAATGATAGAATCTCATGCATTCCTAATCCTAACAATGATTACTAAAGGACCATTCACAATGTCAATTCAAACCCTCCTCGATCTAATAGAGGTAATTGTCTTTCTTCTTCCCATGCAATCAACCATCAACCATTTTCCATGGAAGAGTTGCGACAACATCTCCCTAGGCCATATGCTTCACCTCTGAATAATTCTCGCCCTTATCCTCCTTGGTTGAACGAGAAGATATTTTGTTCTTTGTCAAACCAATTGGCATCATTCACATTAAAATTACAAAGCTCTCTACACTTTCTTCTACATATTTCGATATGGTGCTACATTTAATCATGCATGTATGGGCCATGAGAGATTATAAGAAGTTACCAAAACTCATGATGTGCCAAAATGCGCGATCGCCACAATACCACAAATCAATTTAATGTTTATATTGACTATTTCAAAGACACGATCACACAATGTCGTAAATAAAGTCAATGTTTATATAAAAACCCATACCAATCCCTCACCTAATCATTCTAACACTTGAGGCAACTCCTCAACCTAATAATGAGAAACAACAATATTATTCTTCTTCTAACACTATAATCTTGAATAAGAATAATAATGAGAAACAACAAGATTATTCTTATTCTTCTTCTAAAACTATTAATTTGAGAAATTAGCCATATTGAGGATTTAGGCATCCTGTTGTCATATTGAGGATTTAGATGTCATGTCGCAAAGGGAAGAGTGTTAAGAGAGTTGTAGGATTTATCCTCCACCAATTGAAGCTTCCCATAGATAAGTGCCACTATGCAAATGGTCACAAACCCAATAGAACTAGCCACATATGACACATTGGTCGAGACATATCATTGTGTTGCATATGCCCTCAGTGCCACTCCTTATTTCGTACCGATAGAAAATATGTAAAATGAGGAAAACAAGTAATTAGTTCCCTTGCTCAAAATATGAAACTTGCCACTAATTTTGTTTTTGTTGCACCAAATAACAACCTATAAATGAATATGTGCTTTTGGAATTTGATAAAACTGTCATTGAGAACCTATTCAACCCATATTGTACCTATTTCTACCCCCATGGCAGAACCACCCAGGTGGGACACTAGCGCCCACAATTTTTGTCTGATTTGGGCAATTTTGTCCCTACATTGATTTTGGGCTAAGTTTGATTTTGAACTGTTTTATTAGCTCTTGTTTGGTCATATTTGTGTTGTGTACCATTTTGTGTCTAGCTTTTGTACCAATGAGAGGGTGAAATATGACGAGTCCATAAAACGAATCATCATAACATCTATATAACTATAAACTTTACTCCAAAAACACTAATCAATGCATGGGAATGTTCTAAATAGTTATATCTAAAGTAGAAAGTAATGCATTTCCCCTTATTCTATCTTAGGCAAACTAATGACCAATGAAACTCCCACTAACTACTTTGTTGAGTAATTTGGTGACATATGCAGGATGATGAGGTGCATTCTCTTCCATTTTGAATAGTTACAGTCAAAGGAGACCGAGTCTACAACCACTACGCCATTTTGAAGACTAGACCATAACAAGCTACAAACTAGGACCCCTATTTCTAGCAAAGTTATGGGGTGTTATGGGAATTTTGAATTTCGTAATAATTGCCCATAACTTTGGCATGTGTTGTAACCAGCCGTGTCTATAAGACACCTTCTCGTGACTATTTCTTAGTTAGTTCTTTTCGGTATTACAATAGATAATAGATAGAATTTATTTTTAGTTTCTCTCTGAAGTATGTAACAGACTCATTTTTGATCAATACAATATATGATATTTTGAGGATATGTTTGTGTTAAGAGTCTCAATCCTGAAGTAGAGCAAGGGCCCACTCGACTGAGGAGATTGGAGGATTGGTACTTCATGCAAAATCTTTACATTTACTAAGTTCCAATTTTAATATCTTGACTTGGTGATTATCTGAATACAATCTTATATCTCTTTATTTCAACGAATTTCCTTTACTTGTCATTTCCTTTAACAAGCATTTCATTTAGTAACTTTGTTTTAGTAGAATAGATGCATTTTATATACTTTGTTTTCCATTCGATAGTTTAGAAGCTTTTGATATTCAGTAGTTTATACATTTACTCGCTTTTAGTAGATAAGTAATATAGAACAAGAGAATCGATACCAAATGAAACCCCCCAAAGAGAGAACCACCATAGTGACTGAGTTGCATATCAACTTCTCTGCATACAACCTTGAACACAACCTTGGTCTATAATGACATCAACACTTGAATAGGTTGATTAAATGATTGGAAGTTATAATGACCCATCATTTTTGGTGCCATTTCGGGGACTACCATAAGCAAAACATGCCATTCTATTCACATTTTATTCTATGGGTGTTATTGAAGTTGAGCTATGCAACCAGTAGAGATCCTAAGCCTTGCCTTAAAGATAAATATTGATGCACATGCCAAGGGACACTAAAGGGAGATATATACCTCACAACATTCAAAGAATATCCCCAATAGGAGAACATATAGTAAACACTGATAATACTACTCCTGAGAGTGACACCGAGTAGTCGAGAATCGACTTGTGCGGTTTCGAACAACTTGCAGAAATGGAAAACATGGGAAACAATGGAAACAATGATGATAGAACCTTGAGTAGAACCTTTACCTACCCTATTGTCTTAAATGATGAAGAGGAAGCACCTATGAAAAACATTTCCCCATCCATTATGCCTATGTTTCGAGTAATGCCCATAGAAGATCCATACCAATTATTTTTTGAATTCAAAGTCCTATGCCAAACATATGACTACAAAAAAAATAACCAAAAACTCAAGCTATTTCCTTCCACCCTCAAGGACTCTGTCATGAGGTGGTTTATGGGATTGGCCTCTAAATCCATTAATTCATGGGAATAGATGGAGATAAGTACCAAGACTACTACGGGGAAGAGATAAGAGGGAAGAATTCTTTCGATGAGAAAAAAGAAAATGAAAACATGGAGGATTACTTGGATAGATTTATTTTTGTCCATAGGAGAAGTGGTTATGAGTTGAATGTAGAAATACGCAAGACAATCTTCCTTGAATGTAGAAATATCATGGGAGGAGGTGATGTAAACAAACTCACCTTGGAACAGATCGTTGAGTTATGTAGGAGCTACTCTAGAACAAGGGGAGGCATTAGAAGAAATAAAACATCAAACCATGCCTTTGGTACCTCAGAAATTCTAGAGGGGTTGACCAATATGAAAGCAACTATTTTGAGATTGTTAAATTCAACCATGGATGGGCTGAAAGTTAAGGAGAATGATGCAAAATAACCTCTAGACATGTATTGTCCCAGATGCAGGAAAATAAATCCTTTGAAAGAATGTCCTCTAGATATCATGGAAATATGCTTGATCTGTGATTTCTTTGAGAATGACATTAACCATTATACTCTCTACCTTAGCTAAAATAAATATTAAACTTTATGATTCAACAAATGGAAAGATAAAATTTATTCAAAGATCAAATAATCAGTATGCTTATGCCCCTAGACTTTCTCAGAACCCTTGGATGATGCCATGGCCCAATCAAACCCCTCCACCAACTTGGGGAAAACTTGATTGGACACCACCAAACTAGATGGCCTACCCAAATCCACAACCATGGATGCCTCCATATAATCAACAAGGCTAGACACCATCAGCCAATGCACATCCATGGCCAAACCAACAATGGTCACCCTAACAAAACTATAATCAATGAAGAAGGTTTACACAATAACAAACTTTAATGCCACCACCACAACAAAATCACTAGTAGGGGCAAGCAACACAAACTCAAATTCCATCCCAACCTATCTCAAACCCCAAAAATCAACAAATAACTTCAATTAGTGAAGTAGGATAGGGTGAGACAATGCAAGTTAATGCCATTAATAACTTACAATTGAGATATGGAAAAAACAAAGGTGAACAATCCTCCAATAGTTATTATTGAGGTACCTAAGGAAAGGGAGAGAACCAAACATGTTCCACAAACACAAAAAACTAGGGATGACCGGGAGAAAGACAAGAATGTGCATGCATCTCCTTTCCCAAAGAGATTAAAGAAATGTAGAATGGGGAAGAGACAACACTAGTTTAGGAGTTGAAAAAGTTAAATATAGAGGTCCCATTCTTAAGAGCAATAAGGGACATTCCTAAATTAAACCAAACAATTAGGAACCATTGCATAAAGACACCGGGAAGGAAGAAGAAATACCCAAAAATAGTTTGGGCATGCCCAAATTTATTCTTCCCTAACTTCAAAAATTGCAAGCTTTTTTCACTCTAAACAAGCTAGGAAAAAGGAAAGAGGTTTCTTCTCTGCAACTCACAGGATTACAAGCTATCAGGGGGCTATTGGAAGGTCTACAATTTGATGTTTTCAATTCAGCCCCTTGAAATATCAAGTGGTTTTAAAAATGGGAGGTGCCCCTTGCAGAGTAGAACCCCTATTTGATCCACAATGGAAGGAACAAATTGAGCTATGGGAAATCATAAATATGGAGGGTTTCATAGATTTCATCCAGAGAATTAAAGGGCACAACCAGTATTTTTATTTACAATTTGTGGAGAATTGGAAAGGCCGTAATATCTCCATCAGAGTCAGGGATTTTCAAACCATTGAAGAATTCATCTCGTTTATCACAGGATTAAGCATGGAGGGAAACAAATTCTTCATGAACAAAATGGATAAGGAACTAGAGGAAAGGATCTTTCTGGACGATGGAGAAACACTTGATATCAAGAAGGAAGGTAGTCTAGTTTCCTCTATCCCAAAGCCTTATGACGAAGTCGCCGAATGATGGTTCATTATGTTACTTTAGAGGGAAGATTCTCCACCATTCCTCAACATCACTTGGTCCTGCTTAATCATTTTAGGCGCGAGGTGAAGGTGAGTCTTTCCTACTATATTCTTTAGTCTATGGAAAAGACTATTTTGGAAGTTCAGGGTCACAAGAGGATCTGTTCCTCTCCACCAAGGTGTCATTTACCTCATCAATCAATACATTTCAAATGTAGTGGCCAATGACCCTGCCATGTTGTGGTCTCTCCCCTTCCCAAACAGACCCGCATTCACTCTAAAAACCCCATGTACCGTGATGTTGTCTCAGAACCACCCCCTAAAAGGATCCTTCATAGTAGTAGGAAAGATAAGGAAGTTGTGTGTACTGAGGAAGGAAAAATTAATATTTGTGGAAAAGATCTATCCCATAGTTTTTCTTGCCATGGAAGAAGACCTTGTTTTGGAAAAGAAATTCAACATGCAAGTGAGATTGTGAAAACCCTTGAGGACAATGTGGACTTTTTGCTAAAATCTGTTGTTAAGGAACAAACACAGGATTCTATCACCGACCTCAAAGAGGAAATTGCCACTCTGGATTCTAAGATTAAAGCTCGAAGGAAAAACACAGCAACTACGTGGCCATGCACAATGCCACTCTGGATCTCATACAAGTACACATTCACCAGATTTGTGACTCCAACGATATATTGACCTCTAGATGGAAGAATGGGAGGATTACCAAAAATTTTAAAGCCAAAAATTGGAAACCCACTATTGCCATTACCCCAAAGCTCTATCGGACTCGAGGGTTACTTTAAAAGTTTTTAATAGATCATTGGTTAGTCTATTGTATCTTTGTTTTCGATGCGGCTATCTTGGTGCTATTTTTTAGCTATAGTTTTGCTTTTGTTGGTTCGATGTTGGGATTTTTATAGGAAAATGGCCCCTACCTTTGTTTTTTTCTTGTTTCTTTCCTTTTGGTTGGGATGTGGCCCCCACGGATTAAAAAACCACACTACTTTAGTTTGTTTATCTTGGTTGCCGAGCCTCTGGTTGTAACCTTGGGTAAGGTCCCTCCAAAACCTTTTACCAATAATAAAAAAAAATAAAAAAATGCCCAAAAATAGTGAAAGTAGAAGGAAATTTAGCTAACCTTATAGTTGGAAAACTTATTTCACAAAAATATGGGGACCCTAGGAGTCCATTCGTCACTATTTTTGTAAATGGCCAATCAATATCTAAGGTTTTTGTGGATATTGGTGCTGCCATCAGTGTCATAGCAACATATAAATTCAATTTGTTGTCTTTGACATGATTACAACTAACCAATATCATCCTCAAATTAGTAGATCAATCTATTGCTATACCAAATGGAATAATTGGGGACATAATGGTTACGGTTAAATCCTGGGACTATCCAGTAGATTTTATGGTCTTACAACCTAAAACTCAAAAGATGGGATATCCAGTTATCTTAGGAAGACCCTGGCTAGCTACTATTGTTGCATACATTGATTGTAGGTTAGGAAAAATGACTATTTCAAATGGGCAAAAAAAAAAAATATTTCTCTTTATCCTTCTTCTCCAACCATATGTGGATGTTTGTGAACGTGTGTGGGTGGATTTTCGGATAATAACAATACGAGTCCTACTTATCTGGCCACCATTGTAGTAAAAAATCATATGGAAGAAATTACAGAGACATACCCAGTGTTAGATAAAGAAGATACTGCAGCTACGGAAACCAAAACTGTGGCTACGGAAAACGAAATGAAGGCTACAAAAATGACTAATTTGAACTCAGAAAAGATCTTAGTGAGAAAAATTTCTATAGAAGGTTGTGGAGAGACTTATGATTACCATGAAGGCCAAACATCAACTGATTTTCATTATCCTTTAGCCAAGATTGTATCTTATATGGGAAAATATTATGAGAACATGGCTATTTTTCACATGCTACAACCCCATGCTTGTCCCTTAAACTCTACGATTGCTAAGACATACTCCTGGCTATTTTGAAAGACACTAAATAAGTAACTGTTGAGATAGGAAAATAATTGACTATTGGTAACAAATTAGAAGAAACGAAAAGGCTAGGGTAATAGACATCCTAAGAAATCATTCAAAAGCTTTTGCTTTGGATTATATTGACATGAAAGGGATTCATCCAAGCATCTGCACTCATCATATTTATACCAAGGATGCCAAACCAGTCAGACAGACCACAACAAAGGATTAACCCAACACTAAAAGACATTGTCAAAGATGAAATAGAGAAATTGTTGAGGGTAGGATTTATCTATCCAATATCTGATAGTCAGTGGGTATCACTGTTATAGTTCCCAAGAAAAATGGTAAGTGGAGAATCTGTATAGATTATAAAGATCTTAATAAATCCACCAAGAAATATTACTTTCCCCTGCTCTTTATAGACCATGTTTTAGACAATCTAGAAGGTAAGAAATATTTCTCCTTCTTTGATGAGTTTAGTGTATAAAACTAAATTAGTATAGCACCTGTTGATCAAGATAATACCACTTTCTTTCTCCCTTGGGGTAAATTTGCATACAAAGTTCTACCATTTGGACTTTGTAATGCACCTACCACCTTTTAGAGAGCAGTTTTAACTATTTTTGTAGACCTTACCAATGATTGTGTTGAAGTTTATATGGATGATTTCACTGTCCATGGGTCTACCTTTGAGGAGTCTTTGAGCAATCTTGAAAAAGTGTTAACAAGATGTGAGCAACACCAACTCTCCTTAAGTCATGAAAAATGCTTGATGATGGTTGATCAAGGGGTTGTTTTGGGTCATCATATCTCTGCTAAGGGTATCCAAGTTGATCCTAAAAAGATAGAAGTCATTACTAAGTTGCCTACACCAAAAATCAAACATACATCAAAAGTTTCCTTAGACATGTAGGTTATTACAGATGGTTCATAAAATATTTTAGTAAGATTGCTGCACCAATGTTCTCTCTGCTGACAAAATACTATGTTTTTGAATGGACTCCTTAATGTCAACAAGATTTTGAAGTTACAAAGGAGAAATTGACCCAATTGGGGCCAACCTTTTCATATTCACACTGATGCTTCCAATAATGCAATGGGAGATGTTCTTGGACAGAAATATGAGGAAGAACAAATGTATGCCATCTATTTCATCAGCAAAAACCTGACCCCTATGGAGAGAAACTACACCACTATAGAAAAGGAATTTCTAGTTGTTGTTTACTCTCTAAACAAATTCAGACACTACATTACTGGTTATAATATTTTTGTATATACAGACCATTCAACTATAAGATACTTAATGAAAAAACCAGTAGTAGGGGTAGAATTATTCAAGTGGTTGCTTCTTTTACAAGAGTTTAACTTGACCATTATTGATAAGCTTGGAAAGGATAATGTTGTTGCTGACTTTCTTTTAAGATTGAATGTTTGAGAAGAAGATGAGGAAGTTTAAGTTCACTTCCCAGATGAGTACTTGTTTTCAATATCATCACGTCCTCCATGGTTTTCTAACCTTTCCAATTATCTAACTACAGGGAAGTTTCCACTTATTTCACTAGTAAAGAAAGAAAAAGATTAGTCAAAAACAATGTTACATATAAGTGGTGGAATGGATTTTTTTGAAATTTTATCGACATGATTCTTTGCAGGTGTGTTTGAGAAGATGAGGTATATGACATACTGAGAGCATGCCATGATGAACCTAGAGGAGGGCACTACTCAGTAAAGAGGAAAATTCATAAGGTCCTTGGAGCTGGGTACTACTAGCCCTCTCTCCACAAAGCTGTCAAGAAATATGTATGGAAATGTGATGCATGTCAAAGAATGGGGAAGCCTACTCTATCTTTTGAAATGCCCCTCAATCCTCAACTAGTCTTAGGACCATTTGAGAAATGGGGATTGATTTCATTGGACCTATAGACCCCCATCTTACAAAAAGAATACCTACGGGTGTGCACCAACTATGTTACCAAATGGGTTGAGGTTCAAGCACTGACATTCTGTACCACAAGATCATGTTAAGGTTTGTGTCTAAAATGATTGAGGACTTTTTGAATATTTACCGAGATAAAGCATAGGAAATCATCACCATACTACCCCCAATCCAATGGGAAAGTGGAAGTCACCTATAGAGAACTGGAAAACATCTTGACTAAAGTTATAAATGCGAGATAGAAAGAATTGGTGCAAGACCACTTGAAGTAGTATGGGCATACAAGATAACTTGGAAAACCACCACTAGTTTCTCCTCATATGAACTAGTATATGGAAATAATCCATTGCTCCCAGTGGAATTTGAATTGCGGAGACAGAGAACATCATTGAAGATATGCATTTACTTGGATGAATTTGAGTAAGATAGGGTGATGTAGCTAAATGAAGCTGGACAAGATGCGAGATGGAAGCACAACATCAAATTGAGATCCTTCAACATCAGAGGAAAATCTGACATGATTCTCATATCAAGACCAAAAGATTCAAATAAGGAGAGTGTGTCTGCTTTGACTCAAAATACCAGCAATTCAAAGGGAAACTGAGGACAAGATGGTTAGGACCTTACCAAATTGAAAATATATATGATAATGGATCTGTGAGATTTTTTCCAATTGATGGTGACAGGAGAACTTTGTTAGTGAACAACCATAGACTAAGGTTGTATCAACAACCCCAGGATAAAGAAACCTTCACTAAGGACATGTAACTATGTGAGGAATTTGATTCAGTGGAAGACTTCAACTCTTCCATCCATGAGTATTTTGTCAAGAATATGCAAATAAAGGAAGAAGACCATAATTATGTTATAGTATTCTTCCCCCCTATATCTAAAAAACAAAAATATATTTTCTTTTATGCATGCAAATAAAGGCTAGAAGTGTAAATTATCAAAATGTATATTAACCATAATTTCTTTTCAAATGTAGGAGGTGGATCGCCAATAGTCAAAAGGACGTTGAGTTGGTAAGGTGACATGTATTTAATTTTTTCCAAAGGTCTTAACTATATTTGAACTTTCCAATGCAATTGATTAAAAACAAAAAATAATATAAATGAGTAATTGTAGAGATACTGATGTAATGAAGAATGAATAAGGCATCTTTGTCACTCTTTTGAAGGATGACATATGACATGAGTGACAAAGATATAAGGTTAGGAACTATGTGAATGAATTAAAAGATCAACACCTCAATAATCACATTAGTCATCTCTGCCATCATTCTCTACCACCATGATGCTATTATAAATTCATAGGTAGTTCAAATTCAATCTATTGACATTACGTAACTACTCTACCTCTTTAAATAAGCCATCATCATTGTTATTAAAAATATACCTCCTCACTTTGCCTTTTCCATTCCTATTACAGCAAACCATCTATTCAATGGGGAATAATAAGTTAGAGCAAAATATGTGGAACCCCTTTCTTTGAGGAATTTTGTCATTGCTCAAGTATTTCACGAAGCAGGTTGGTTGAATTTTATTCAAAAATTTGAAGGGTTTGATGAATATTTGATTGAAGAGTTTTTGTCAAATTTTGAAGCAACTTGTTCTAGAGTAGGAGGGAAAAGGATTGAGATAGATAGCCAAATTGTTAGCACAATCTCTGGTCTTCCAGATTTTGGACTCAAGGTTGTCACTAACTCCCCCTCAAAGATTTGATATCCCTTTTTCATGAGGAGGGGGAACCTCTTCTTGAGATAATAGTTAATCCCTAGGGGATCCAGAAGGGTATTAAAAGAGAAAGCTTTCAAGACATTGGAAGGAGGTATCTTCTTGGGTAAATAGGTATTTCATTTGTGACGGACAAAAATCAATATTAGGAGGAGATACCCTGAAAATTTTGACCCATTTGAAGAAAGACATGGAAAAACCTCGTGCTCAAATTCAATCTCCCTGAATACCTAGCAAATTCTATTATAAAAGTGGGGAAGAAGTATAAAAATGGAGGTGGTGATGAATCATTTAAGAAATCAAGGCTTATTTAGTTGATTTACACACACTAGGCCTCAAGAAAATCCAAGAGGAAAGAAGAAAAGATGATTGTAGGAGAAACTTCCGGGAAAAGAGGATCAACGAGACTCCTAAGCCAATTTCTACTAAACCAACCCACAACTCTCAATCCAAGATTCAATCTGTCCTTGTGTTCATTGAAGATTCTGTAGATGAAGTTGCGTAGCCCCCTGAGCCTAGAACTTTAAGGAAAAATTCTATCATGACAACCCTTCCTAAAGAACATATCCATGCTATTGAGGCACTAGAAACTCATTATGAAGCTCCAAAAAATATGCTACAACTCTGAAAACCTAGATGGTAGCTACAGAAATTGTTGCACAAGGAATTGGACATGAGGAATCATGAAGATATGCTCTTCTTCACAATGATGAGGTTTTGAGGCAACACCAAGAGGAAATTGTTGCTCTAAAATAAAACTGAGAGGTGTGGAAGCAACTCATTTGTCTCTTCAAAATGAGTTTGTGTAAAAGAATATAGAAAAAGATAGAGAAATAAATGTTTTGAGAATAGAAGTTCTTGGTTTAAAGAGATAGAAAGATATTGGTTTGAAAGCATGGGATGATTTATCATCTTGTTGGACTCAAATTTATCTTAAAAATAAAGAGTTGGTAGAAGAAAATAAAAAATCATAGAAGAATTTGAATCTAGCTCTAATGCAAAGACAAAATTGGAAACAATTATTGAGTCTATCTGTTCTTTAGCTTGTAAAATTTTAGCTTGTACGAAACCATCTTCAGTGTATATTCTATTTCTTCAAGAGCAATTTTATTCATGGCAGTTGCATAGAATTTTTTGTGGATAGCCTCATGAGGCTCATGATGGAAAAACCTTTTTATAGATTTTTTAGAGTTGTATTCCAAAGGTACAAAACTTATTGTTTGAATTCTATCTCCATAACATCTTGTTTCCAAATGTTCCTCATATTTTCATAAATCTGTTAGTGAGAGAATTTAAGTTAAAATATTTTTAGTCATTGATAAGAAATTAGATTGTGTGGGAAGATAAAAATGATTTATTTACACGGTGTTGTCACCTCAAAATTCCCCTCTTTTTGAAGTCAAGTTTTGAAAATTTTGAGTCGGTAACTTGGAGTAATCCGTGTTTTTGCTTGAAAATCTTTTCCTTCATTTGGATGTCATTATCAATCCTTCTCTTTGGCTATGGATCACGTCGAGCTTGGTATTGTTTGCAATTTTTCATTCCATGGAGAATAATATGAGATTCAAGTGGAAAGGTGGTGTTTTCCCCTTTCATTTGTATTTTCCTGAGTTTTGAATGATGAACGTATCTTCCTATCAAAATTTTCCCCAACATCCATGGGTACGTGGACATCTTTGATTGTCTATTTCAAGTGGTAGCGGAAGCCTCCACATGTTTCAATGACGCAACTCCAAGGGCAAGACCTAAGGGACAGTCCTCAAATAAGCGCAGGCTTTCCACATGTCCAGGTCTGAAATGAAGACATAACAATCTCGAATCAACTAAGTATGGAAGGTTCAGCGGATGGCGCCACATGTCTCATCTTCAAGGGTCAAAGCCCAAGGGACGAGACCCCCAAATGAGTGCCAGCTTGCCACGTGGTCAAAGTAAAAAGAGACAGAGTCACCGTTGAAGAGTCCAGGGTGGCGGAAGGAGCCACACGTCAGCTCGGCGCCCTTTGGGGTGAATCAAAGTGGAAACTCAAATGAGCACCAACTCTCCATGTGTCTAGGGTCCAACATAAGTCAAGTGGGTAGCAGGCCTGAATCGGCTAAGTATAAAAGAACCGGTGGAAGTCTCCACATGTCTCTTCGGCGCAACTTCAAAGGAAGAATCAAGAGTAGGTCCCCAAGTGTGCGCGGGCTCGCCACGTGGTCATAGTCAAAGAAGGGGCAGAGCCGGTCATTGAATCAACTAAGTATAGAAGGGTTTGTGGAAGCCTCCACATGTTATCTCGATGTAACTTCGAAGGAAAAATCCAGAGGTAAGTCCCAAATGTGCGTTGAGCCTCCATGTGTTTAGGGTCAAACACGTGGCCCCACTAAATAAAAGGGACTTAGTAAAAACACAAAAATACTGAACTAGCTTGTAAAGGGACATGTGGCCATGTTTCAAGTGGTAGTGGATAGGCGGGCCCTTTTTGTGTTTTGATGTTTTGAAAAGTCAAGGTAGGAGGGTGGGCCATCGGGACAATTTGGGAATTTTGGTTTTATTTCCAAAAGGGCGTAAAGTATAAAGTAAGCCACGACCCTGCCGTTGAAAAGTCAAAGTAGGAAAGTGGGCCTTCGAGTGATTTGGGAATTTGGGTTTTGTTTCCATAAAGAGCTTAAAGTTATAAAGTGACTCACGGCCCGCCCATGCCAAGGATAAAATCAAATGTTGAGCCCGCATCGAAAGTCAAAGTGGAGGCGGGTCGACAGAGTAATTTGAGTTTTGAGCCCACATTAAAAAGAGGTAAAATTATAAAAGTGATCCACGAATCTATTGCCACTCAAGTAAAATCAAGTGTTAAGCTCGTATCAAAAGCGGGTGGGTGGGCCAAAATGTTCCGAAGTGTCATTTCTCTAAAAGGTACAAAATACAAAAGGTGTCCTCAGGCCCACTTAGTTTAAATCTCTCCCACATGGATAACTCGAATTCAAAGTTTTCAAAGGTAGGATGAATGGATGTAATTTAATGCATCTAGTTTTTCCGATTATGGAAACGGCAGTCAAGGCGTTGGAGAGGTTTAGGCGTTGGTTTCTTGAATCGGTTTCATCATTTTTGTAACCGAATTTAATGTTATCCCAAATTTCCCCTTGGAAAGTTTTGTCGAACAAGGTTTACACATACGAGAAAACATGAAGGGAAATGATTGATTCAGACCACAAGCTCGAGGTCCAGAACAGTGCAAAGTGAAAATAGAGGCTTGAGAAATTCAAATTCGACCTGTAAAAGAAGAAATAGAAGAAACGGTTCTTTTGGGTGTTTCCATGTATTAAATCTATTTAAAGGGTAGAGGATGACTCAACAATGAAATTACAGGGTCAGAGAAGAAGGGGCAGTGCCGCAAGAGAGGCCAGGAGCAAGAAAGGAAAAACGGCAAGGATCCAAGCTCTTCGGGCTCAAAACCATTCAGGAAAGAATCCAGAATCAACTAAGTATGGAAGAGCCAACAGAGGGAACCACATGTCCTAACGATGCTCCTCCAAAGGTGAATCCAAAAAGAGAAGCTCAAATAAGTGCCGCATCTCCACGTGTCTCAGGATGAAACGGAGGCAGGGGCAAATGGTCAAGTAGATTCAAAAGGTGGAGCTTTGGGGCTGCGGGGTTTTATGAGTTTTACGTTTTGCGAAAAGGGAAAAAGATAAATTGCGGACCCGTGAACCTGATTTTTGCTCTAATCTGGCTGCCACATGTCCCATCTCAAAAGGGGGACCCATTTTCAAACTGTTTTCCCCATCCATTCGTACGGATCGATACAAACTTTGAAGGGGCATATCTTTCGACTCAGGGCTCGAAATATTGCAAATATGACACCATTGGAAAGATCTCGGCCTCACCTACACCACGGAGGTTTGAAACTTTAATTTTGAGGAGGTTAGGTGAAGAAAAATGGAGGAAACATCTTTTGGCCTTCAATGTAGGATCCATCTATCTCAAAAACCAGATCGGATTCAATCTATTTCCACCTTTTCCACTTCTTTCAAGGCACCGAACCAAGGATCGATGCAGTAAAGACAAATTTGGGGGTAGATTTTATCAGAAGCATTAACATCCGTGGTTGAGTTCTGACCTTCTTTTCCGCTTCTCTATCTCTTTCTTCTTTCAGGTTGAATCTATAAATATAGGGGTGGGATTCATTGTAAAGGGTTGTTGTTCATTCTTCTTCCTGCCCCCTCTCTCTTTTCTTCCCCAGGGTCGAAAATGGAGTTTGAACCTCCTTTCACGGCTCTGTAATGGCATTCTCTTTCCTCTTTCCCACTAACGATGTACTATGTGAAATTTTGGAGCAATAAATTATGTTATGTGATGCATCTATCCTTCCTTTGCTTATTTTATTGTCTCTCCTTGCCTCTCATCATCGCAGGTATCTTGTGCATATTCGATGTTTGTTGCAGTCTGGGAGTTTGTGTTTAATGGGTTTTGAAGTGGTGTTCGTGTGAAATTTATCTCTCAGTCATGTGGTACATCTTGTCCACCCTCTCCTCTCGATCACCTCTCTCCACTTTAGGTAGCCGAGATTTTGACCAACACTCCCCTTTTCTTGGTGCTATCACCTAGTTCATGTAGGATTTCCCTCTTTATGCACTTTTCTCTCCCTGTCTCCTTGGCATTGTTAGGATAGGTATATTTAGACATCATTTCTGCATTAGGAGTAGTTAAGCATTAGGATCGGGAAGAAGAAGCTGAATTTCTTTGAAGGGCCATCTCTAGTCCCAAGTCCAAAACTTGAGAGATGGTCAATGTTATGCAAATCACACCAAATGAGTCTCGCCTTAGAAAAGAAAATTTTTAGAGCTCATTTGGGGGTGTTATGATTTCATGTTAATAGTAACCATTCTTGGAAGCTATTTAATGGCTTCGCACACTATTGTTAGGGTTGGATCCTGATACTCTGTAGAGGTAATAGATTTGAAGTAATCAATACAGAATTTTTTCTCCTTCTTCCTCTGCTTATTCCTTCTTTCCTTGTCTGAAATTTGTGAATCATCCATCTTTTATGATAAGAAACTTTGTGTTCTTGTTTATATGATTTCTGGAACTTTGTGTCTGTGGAATTATATTTGTTATGAAAGTGAATGATTCTACTCTACATCTCCTTGGTTCAATACATATAAGGTTATACTCTGCCATCTATATTTCCTGAAGGTATTGTTATGTTCTTCCTCTCTCATCTCCTTAATTCTTCCATTCTTTCATATTGATGATCTTTGGGCATAAAACATTTCAAAGTATTAGGAATCCACACTTTGAAAGTTGTACATTTGTATAAAGTTTTCTGCTTGCTTTTAATAAGGGAACATCTTGCATTAAAGAGGAGGGAATTGATGTCCCCTGACTATGGTTTGTTAAAGTTCCATTTCAAAACCCAACAATTTTTGGTGACTTTTCTCGGGATTTTATTTCAAATGGAACCCTTTCTAAAAGAACAACTTCAAGATCATTTTTGTTTGGCGAATCTACGGTATACACGTGGGAAGAAAGCTCTCGGGGTTGAGGATTCCCATTTTCAACTTCTGGAGCAACAAAACTTCTCTCTTCTAGTAAGAAGGAATAAAGGAACTTGTTCTACAAGCACACCTCTTGTTAAAAATAGAAATTCCAAGGATAGTGTTCCTCAGGAACATCTCAGTCCTAATCTCCATGATTTGATACTTACTGGTGTTTGATTACCCTTCAGTCAATTATTCCAAAGATGACCCCTTTGCCTTAGGGGCAACATGTTGGGCCTCTTGCTCTTCCTCATCCATTGCATGAGTTACCTAGGGGTAACAAGAAAAGTTTTCCCAAGTTCAGGGGTGACGGGAAAGTTCATCCAGATGAACACATTGCAGCATTCATTGTTGAGTGTGGGACTCTTGGGATTGAACACGAAGATCTCTCTGTTAGGATTTTTGTGGAGACATTGCAAGACAATGCTACTGATTGGTTTTATCATCTTCCTGTTGGGATGATCACTAATTAGAATACCATTACAACTCGAGTTGAACAACATTTTAAAATTGTTGAAGATGTGCATGCTCTTTTAGCTCAAATCTCTCATATCAAGAAGGAACCATTTGAGCCCATGAGGGAGTTTGTGGCTAAATTAAACAAGCTAATTAATAAAATTCCATAGAACACTCGTCCTTTAGATCAAATCCAAAAGTGCTTCTTCCTCAATGCCCAATTACTTGAAGTGAGTTATGCACTAAGGAGAGCTAACCTTGTAACTCTAGATACTTGATCATCATTTGGCTATTAGTGTTGAGGATGATTTAATCATGTCTGGTAAACTAAAAAGAGAATCCTCAAAATCTAAAGATTATTCTTCTTCCTCTTCCCCTGAAGCCAATTATGATCAGTTAGTATAGAAGCTTGCAAATGATCTCATTGCTATCAAGAAACAATTGGCTCAACATACCCCTTACCAAGATGTTCCAAGGAAGAATTTTCAGCCCAGAACCATCTTCCTTCTTCTTAGACTAGATTGGCTATTGAAGGCCCACCCATCAAGGTTCCGAGTTAATGCAACTTGTGAAGTTAAAGAACCTGATGATGAGGAGTTTAATGAACTCTGTGAAGAACCAAAAGAAGAGGTTGATGAAGAACTGGAAGAGCTTGGTGGATCTCAAGTTCATTTCCTCACCACTGAAGGTATGGATGATGAAGATGAATATGATGAGAGAGTGGAAAATATGAATAGTGAGTCATATTCTGTCATGACTCGGGAGAAAACAAACAAAAAAGAAAAAGTGGTGCAACTGCTAAGAAGTCCAAGGAGTTTCCTATAACTATTCCGGTGGTTGCGAAGAGGAGATCCCATTCCCACTTCCTCCACACAAAAGGTGGTTAATTCTAATCCTCCTCCTTCTACTTATGTTTCCAAAACTTTTGGTCCTTTAAATCCTAAGACTGATAGATCAAAAGTCTCTCAAGTTCCTTGTAATGATGCCCATCTACCTCTGGATATTTTGATATTATTGATCACCTCAAAAAGAACAAAATCCAAATCTTAGAGGCATATTTTTACCAAATCCATTCAAAAGCTTTTTCTAAAATGGTAACATTTTCAATTCCAAATCAAAGCCTCATCTAGTACTTTTAAAGTTATTTTTCCCACTCCCTCTTCCTCACCTCAATCAAGCCTTGTGGTGCAGTCACTTCCCCTAATGAGAAAATTGAACCATTCTATGTAACTCTTCTCATAGTTAGCCATAAACTCGTAATTGTGTTATAGATTCAAGAGCATCAGCCAATGTAATGCCTACAAAAGTAGCTCATACTTTGAGCGACTCTAACATGTGCCTTTGGTTTCCTTTATTCTATGGAGGGTAAAAAGTGCCTTTGGTTGGAAGAATTAAAGATGCACAAGTAGCTTTTATTGCTTTTCGAGAGAAGAGGGTATTAGCCACTATTCTAGTAGTGATATTCCTCCCTCATATGGGATGTTCTTTGAGTAGACATTTACGTAATTAGGTAGGAGGTGAAATTCAAATGGATTGGTCACATGCTTTGATCCTAGTCAATGGAAAAATGAAGAAGTCTTTACTGAGAAACAAATTGAATACATTGTGCAAAAGACTGATGATCCAAAAGCATAGATACTCTATGAAGATATAGGGCATGGTAACTACATGATCATGTCATAAGATGAGGTAAAACTTCCTAAGGGAATGATTCATGAGCCTAATAGCATCTAGACTCTGGAGTTTGATGGAAGCTGCTCTTCAGTTGGTTCTAGAGTTGGAGTGGTGTTGACCTCTCCAGAAGGGAACATTCATCCTTTTTCTTTCAAGATTTGTTTTGAAAATACAAATAATACAACTGAATATGAGGCACTCATACTTGGATTGAGCATGGCAAAATAAATGGGAGTGAAGAATCTTTGTGCTCATGGTGATGCAAAGCTGATTGTGAAACAAGTTAGGATTTTTTCAAGTCAAGAATAGGAGATTAAAGCATTATAGAAATCTTGTTTGGGATTCCATTGAGTTTCTTGATGCTTTCTCCATTAAAGTTGTGCCAAGAGAAAGGAACACTAGAGCTGATTCTCTAGCTGTCTCAGGATCTTTGCTGATTCCTCACCCAAATTTCTCTTAGGAGAAATTTACCATTGAAATGATTCATAGGCCCAGTGTACCAGATAATGCAAGTAATTGGCAGGTTTTCAATGATGATCAACACTTGCTCTCATTCTTGGAGCTTAAGGATAACTTTGACCAGTTGTATTTTGAAGGAAGTGAGACTTTGCCTAGAGAGTGTGTATCCTCTAATGAAGGAGATATCAAGGAAGAGATGGATCAAGATGGCTACATCAAATTGAAAGGTAACAAGATCCCTAAAGGGATGGTGAGTTTGGAAGATCTATTTGATAAACATGATAGGTACATTAAGTCTAAATCTTCCCAAGGAGCTCGACAATCTGCTGAATGTGAAAAGATTAATATTGGGAGTCTTGATGAACCCAAGATGGTGAACATTGGAAAATGTTGCACTCAAGAGGAGAAGAAGAAGGAAATAAATCTACTAAAAAGGTATGCTGATGTTCTTGCCTATTCGTATGATGATCTCAAGGATTTCTAGCCAAAGGAGATGCAACACTTTATCCCTCTGAAACCTGGGATCAAACCATTCAAGCAGAAACAAAGGCAATACAATCCCAAGGTTGTTGACACTATTTTTCAGGAGATCTAGAAGTTACTAAAGGCAAAGATCATCTTCCTATACATCATTCAACATGGATTGCCAACATTGTGCCTGTCAGGAAGAAGAATGGTGAGATTCGCATCTATGTGGATTTCAGGAATTTGAATTAGGCCTCTCTGAAGGACAACTATCCTCTCCCCATGATGGATCAAGTTTTGCAAGTTGTCATAGGCTCTGAGATGTTGTTTATGCTTGATGGATTCTCTGGATACAATCAAGTGGAAGTCAATACCTTAGATTAACACAAAACTATTTTCACTACTCCTTGGGGCACCTTTACCTACAAGAGAATGCCTTTTGGTCTTATTAACATTGGTGCCACCTTTCAGAGGGAATTGGAATTGCATTTTGGAAGTCTGAAGGAAAATGTGTTGTTGTGTACCTTGATGATTTGATTGTTTTCTCCAAAACAAGGGCAGATCACTTTTAGCATCTTGAAGCAGTCCTCCAGAAATGCAGAGAACATGGAGTTTATCTCAATCCAAAGAAGTCTGTCTTTTGGGAAAGTTTATGGGGCATCTTATCTCCAAATAGGGAATCAAGATAGATCTAGAAAGATTTCAAGCAATCTAGCAGATTCCTCTTTCCAAAAGCAAAAAGGGTGTTCACTCTTTCTTTGGTAAGATAAACTTCCGAGGAGATTCATTAATGATTTTTGAATCGACTATGAGCATTGCTCACATGATGAAAGGAAAGAAAAAATTTGGTTGGACTTCTGAGGGTAAGGAAGCATTTGAAGGTATCAAGAAATCCATTGCTAAAACTCCCATCTTAGCATGTCCTGATTTCAACAAGGATTTTATCATCTGTTGTTATACTACAAAGAATACATTGGCTGTTGTGCTAACTCAAAAGAATTATGAGGATCATGAATTTCCAATTGCCTTCATGAGATATGTTTTGAAAGCTCATGAATTGAAATATAATATGATGGAGAAACATGCTTTTGCAGTGGTCAAAGCTATCAAGCAATTTCATTTTTTATATTCTTAATTCTCACTGTTGTGTTTGTGTACGATATAACCACCAAATCTATTCTTACACAACATATGTTTGGAACTAAGAGAGACAATTAGGTAGTAAAAGTCCAAGAATATTACCTTGATATCAAGCCAACTAAGCTATTCGGGGTAAAGGTTTGTGTGAGATGATTGCTTTGAAGGAGCTAATGCGGGGTTGTCCAAAGAAGAAATTGATGTTCATGTTGTCCTCTTCCTCAGTTCAACAGATGAATGGTATGTTGATATTGCACATTTTCTTACTTATGGAGAGTCTCCATCTCACTTGGGTGTGAAGGAAAAGAGGGATATTAAGCTAAGGTCTGCACAATATGTATCATGGGACAATACTTTGTTCAAGCGAGGCATAGATGGAAGATTCTTGAAGTGTGTGGACAAAGAGAAACAAAAGAAGTTGTTCTCAACTTTTTATGATTAGGCTTGTGGAAGCCATTTCTCTTCTATTGTCACTACCCATAAAATCCTTCGTGTTGGGTACTATTGGCCTACATTATTCAGAGATGCATCAAAATGGGTAGGTAAGTGTGAAGCCTATCATAATTTTTTTGGGAGACCTAAGTTGGCTGCTTTGCCACTAAAACTAGTAGTGATTGATGAGCATTTTCAACAGTGGGGATTGGATTTCATTGGAACTCTTAACCCACCTTCCAATATTGGGCATACTCACGTGCTAACTGCTATAGACTACTTCACAAAGTGGGTAGAGGCCATTCCAATCAAAAGCACTACTTTTGAGGTGGTGTGTAATTTCATTAAAGAGAACATATTGATAAGGTTTGGGGTACCAAACAAGATTGTGACTGATAATGCTTCAAATTTTTCTTCTTCTAAGATGATGGATTTTTGTTATGGTTATGGAATTTCCCTTGCTCATTCTTCAGACTACTACCCCCAAGGGAATGGACAAGTAGAATCAACAAATAAGAATCTGGTAACCATCGTTCGGAAGCTTGTCAATGACTCTCAGAGGAATTGGCACAAGAAACTTTATGATGCTCTCTGGGTAGATATAATTACACCCAAAAGAGTAATTGGGATGTCTCCATTTCAAGTGGTGTATGGTGTTGAAGCTCAGTTTCCAGTAACAGTGGAATTACCAGCCTTGCACTTAATGAAGGCTATTGAAGATTCAAGTTTTACCAGTTCCTTGGACAAGAGGATCATGTATCTCCAAAAGTTGGATGAAGATAGGTTGCAAGTTTTTGATAGAATATTAGCTCATCAACTGAGGGTGAAAGAATTTTTGACAAGAAAGCTAGACTCATATATTTTCAAGTGGGAGACATTTTTCTATTGTGGAACAAAAGACATGAACCTCGAGGAAGCCATGGTAAGTTTGATTCTCTTTGGCTTGGTCCTTTCAAAATCAGGCACATTCTTTGGAGAAAATTATTTCTATTTGGATTATATGGATGGATCTTCTCTCCCACTTCCTTATAGTGGGCAATATTTAAAGTTGTTCAAGTCCTAGGTGACTAGGCAATCCTTATGTATATTGTGTACAGTGTTTTGGTTTTTGGTCATTCCTTTGTGTTTTGTTTCTGTCTTTCCTTTTTGGTTTGTTTTCCTTTCATGTGTTTTGTCTTCTGTGTTGGTTTTTCCTTTGACTCTATTTTCCCAATGGATAAGGCACTGGTTTGCTTTCCTAGATTTTTTCTATGGTTCTTGATCTTGCCTCATTCCTCTGTCAAGTCATCCCTAGAAAGAGCCAGTTATTGTCGCCCTCAAAATTCCCCTCTTTTTGAAGTCAAGTTTTGAAAATTTTGAGTCAAGTACCTTGGAGTAATTCCGTGCTTTTTCTTGAAAAATATTTTCCTTCATTTAAATGTCATTGTCGATCCTTCTCTTTGGTCTTGGATCACGTCGAAATTTGGTATTGTTTTGCAGCTTTTTCATTCCATGGGAATAATTTGAGATTTGGGTGTAAAGGTGGGGTTTCCCCTTTCATTTGTATTTTTCCACAGTCGTGAATGACGGGTGTATCTTCCCTGTCAATTTTTCCCCAACATCCACGTGTATGTGGACATCTTTGATTGGCTATTAGAAGTGGTAGCAGAAGCCTCCACACATCTCAATGACGTAACTCTAAGGGTAGGACCCCGGGACAATCCTCAAATAAGCGCAAGATTTCCACTTGTCTCAGGTCCAAAATGAAGACAGAACAATCCCAAATCGGCTAAGTATGGAAGGTTTAACAGACGGCACCACGTGTCTCATCGACACAACTTCAAGGGTTGAAGCCCAAGGGACAAACCCCAAATGAGCGTCAGCTCGCCACATGGTTAGAGTCAAAAAAGAGATAGAGTCGGTCATTGAAGAGTCCAGGACCGACGGAAGGAGCCACGCGTCAGCTCGGCGCCCTTTCAAGGGGTGAATCCAAAGTAGAAACTCAAATGAGCACCAACTCTCTATGTGTCTATGGTCCAACAAAATTCAAGTGGGCAACGAGCTTGGATCGGCTAAGTATAAAAGAACTCGCATAAGTCTGCACGTGTCTCTTCGGTGCAACTTCAAAGGATGAATCAAGAGTGGGTCCCCAAGTGTGTGTGAGCTTGCCACGTGGTCATAGTCAAAGAAGGGACAAAGCCGGTCGTTGAATTAGCTAAGTATAGAAGGGTTTGTGGATGCCTCCATGTGTAAGCTTGGTGTAAATTTGAAGGCAAAATTTGGAGGCAGGTCCCAAATGTGCGTTGAGCCTCCACATGTCTAGGGTCAGACATGTGGCCCTACCAAACAAAAAGGACTTAGTCAAAAACACAAAAATTCGAACTAGCTCGCAAGGGACATGTGGCCTTGTTTCAAGTGGTAGCGGATAGGCGGGCCCTTTTTGTGTTTTGATGCTTTGAAAATTCAAGGTGGGAGGGCAGCCATCGGGGCAATTTGGGAATTTTGGTTTTATTTCCAAAAGGGCGTAAAGTATGAAGTAAGCCACGACCTCTGCCATTGAAAAGTCAAAGCGAGGAAAGTGGGTCGTCGGAGTGATTTGGGAATTTGGGCTTTGTTTCCATAAAGAGCTTAAAGTTATAAAGTGACCCGCGACCCGCCCATGCCAAGGGATAAAGTCAAATGTTGAGCCCTGCATCGAAAGTCAAAGCAGAGAGGTGGGTTGATGGAGCAATTTGAGTTTTGATCCCGCATTAAAAAGAGGTAAAATTATAAAAGTGACCCGTGGCTCCATTGCCACTCAAGTAAAACCACGTGTCAAGCCCGTATCAAAAGTAGGTGGGCGGGCCAAAATGTTCAAGTGCCATTTCTCTAAAAGGCACAAAATACAAAAGGCGTCCTTAGGCCCGCTTCATTTTAAATCTCTCCCACGTGGATGGCTCAAATTCAAATTTTGCAAAGGTAGGATGAATGGATGCAATTCAATTCCCGAGGCATTGGAGAGGTTCAGATGTCGGTTTCTTGAATCAGTTTCATCATTTTTATAACCAAATGTAACTGTTCTTGGAAGCTATTTAATGGCTTCTCCATGTTGTTGTTAGGGTTGGATTAATACTCTGTAGAGGTAATAGATTTGAAGTAATCAATACAGAAGTTTTTCTCCTTCTTCCTCTGCTATTTCTTCTTTCCTTGTCTAAATTTTGAGAATCATCCATATTTTATTATAAGAAACTTTGCGTTTTTTTATATGATTTCTGGAACTTTGTGTCTATGGAATTATATTTGTTATGAAAGTGAATGATTCTACTTTGCATCTCCTTGGCACAATATGTATAAGGTTATACTCTACCATCTATATTTCCTGAAGGTATTGTTATGTTCTTCCTCTCTCATCTCCTTAATTCTTCCATTCTTTCATATTGATGATCTTTGGGCATAAAACGTTTCAAAGTATCAAGAATCCACACTTTGAAAGTAATACATTTGTATATAAGTTTTGCTACTTACTTTCAATAAGGAAACCTCTTCCATTAAAGAGTAGGGACTTGCTTTCTGATCGTGGTTTGTTAAATTTCAACCATGTTAAAAAGATGATAAAAGGTGGATAAATTTCAACCATGTTAAAAAGATGATAAAATACCTAGAAGCTTGGTTGGGTTTGAGCGATGGGTTCGCGAATGATTTAATTTAATTTGGTGTGGATAAATTTCAACCATGATTAAAAGATGATAAAATACCTAGAAGCTTGGTTGGGTTTGAGCAATATAAATTCTAGAATGTTGAAGCATGGGTTCCCACGGTAGGAAATCGCCAAATGATTTAATTTAATTTGAATTAAATCTAAAAATGTTCATGGAGTCACTAATTAACCAAATGATGTATAAATGTTGAAATACTAGGAATGACACAAGCAAGCTAATATTTAAAATATAAAACCATAAGCAAAGAACAAGGAAAGAGGACTTAAGCGATTTATGATCTATTTGGGCCCGATGCGAATTGGGAAAAGTAATGAACAATTTGGGTAGAGAGTTGTTATTACTCAATATAAATTCTAGAATGTAGGAATGAGGTCGGACATGGGTTCCCACGGTAGGAAATGGGTGTACTGGATGTTAAAAATCGCTTATGGGCACACAGGACTATGCAAATGATTGGAATATGGTTTTTACTATGTTGCGAGATCATCGTTGTTTCTTGTTGATCACTTGAGTTTCACTCTTTGAATGTTGAAGGTACCTATAACTGCAAAATATATGTTTACTGCACATGCCCACAAACCACATCAAACCTAAAAATAAATATGCAATATGGGGAGTCGGATTGACCTCGACGGTCACCCTAAGAGTGAACTTACAACTGAGCGTTATACTACATCTTAGAATCCATGTAGATCTTGTGAATGTGTGTAGAAATTGTGCCCTAGGACGCCCTTTACACGTGAGTGTACTTGATAATGGTTTGTAGCTAGAATGTAGAAATGTATACATGTGTGGATGAAATAGAATGAAATTCCCCTTCTAGTGCAAAGTGTATACAAAGTTGATGTAATCATTGTCCCTTGAATGGATGCTTTAGAGTGCTTTAGGTGCCTTTTGGATGCAAGCTTAGGTGATGGTAGTAATTATTAGTGCTCGGTCCTTCATTTTGAACACATAACTATGTATTTATATGATTCCCTTGTTTGAATTTTGTAATTGAAAACTGGAAGGCTGACCCATAAGAGAATAAGACACCCAAAAGATAAAAGAGGCCCAAAAATAATGAGTAACGTAGAAAAGGGTCAGGGGGGCACCGAAAGGGGACATGAGCACTTAGGTGTTACTATCTTGGATGGGCACTTGGTGCTTCAAGCCATAAAATATAAATAAGTAAAGTCCCAAATGGGTTGTAGGGTGTGTAAGACCAAATAGAAAATGAGAGAAAAATAAAAGAGGCCAAAGATAATAATCAAGTACTAGTTTTCTTATGAATCATGTAAATTCTAGTATGATTTTAGGACCTCGAAATGTACCCAAGTGCGTGATTTTGTGTCTACAAAGGTGTGTTGGATAAAGATGCATGGGAGATATGATAATTGAGATATGTGGGCAAGCTAGATAGATATTGATAATGATCCTTGAGAGTCGGTGTGATGAATGAAAGATATTGAAATCCACAACCAAAGAAAGAAATCATATGGTTGTTAGGGTTAGGGCTATGATGAAGCAAACAAAATGAAGGATTTTGTGGCAATCTAGGGTCAATTAATAAGCGGGTTTATGAAATGATTTAACATAAGTTAAATATTTATTAGAGGACTCGAGATCAAATATATATATATATCGAGAAATAAGTGAGATCTAACATGGAAAATCAAACAAGTGTGATAAATAAGGAGATAAGAGTGACATAGATTGTATATGAGTTTCTAGACTAATTATGGGTTAGAGAATGGGTGGAACCCAATGGATTTGAGTTGTATATGTTTTTTCCGGAGAATAGAGGTCTAAAATTCTTCTAGATAGTACTTCCCAATGGAGGAGGGTATGACCTCTTTGTGTTCTAGTGTTCGGCAACAACTCCATATATGATCTTTTTAGGGTCTGGTCATTTCTTCTTCACTTCATTATTTTTTATTCTAATTGTGTTATAGGGTTTATGTATCACACATGTACTTGCAAAACAAACCCTAGCTACCTGCGCAAGGCTCAAACACACATTAAATGAAATAAATAATGTACATGCTTGAGTCAGACTGACCTCATTGATCACCCCAATGTGATTATCACCAAGTATTGTACTACATTTCAGATTAAATGTAGTTCTAGTGTGTGTCAGTGTGATAGAATTGTGTCCCTTAAAGCTAGGTTTCCCTTGTTCCAATCTCATGAAGATAACGGGCTACAACTACTTTTCCCCCAAGATGAATGCATAAGATAGAATTACGAAATTACCCCTTCCTATGCGGTGAATTATGTAGCCCAAATGCAATCCTTGAATGTTACTTTTTAGAGAAGAAATAGATAGGAAGTAATAGAAAAAATTGCCCCCAACCCCTTAGAAGAGTGAATAAGTCATGTGTGTGTGTGTGTGTGTGTGTATATATATATGACTCCCATGTTTGAATTTATTCATTGATTAACTAAAATGTGGAATAAGGGTAGTTAATCTAACTAGGAACAACAATGAATAAATGTAGTGAATAAATATAGAAAGTGACCCAAACAACTAAACTAATGAAAATGTGAAACATTAATTGACAAGTAGGGTTTGAAGGAGCTTAGCTGATTCAGAGGTTGATCTGGACTATGTCGTAAAATAAATTGAATATTTTAGAGGTAGGAGCAAACATGCAGAGGTCCAGAAAAGGATGGATTTGAGCTATCTAAAGGTCTTGGGAAACCCGGGAGAGGATCAAGGTGCTGTGGGTGCACTAGTATGGATTTCGAGCACCTTAGTACGTGTAGGAGGTCCACAAACTAGCTCTAGAGGGTCAGAAGATGATTTGAATCCTTCACTCCCTATCGCATGTAACTCGCTTCTCTGTGTCAAATGTCACCAATGATCAATGATGAAAGAAAGACCCTCCTATGCTTGTGTGATGTAGATGAACCAACCTTGTGCCTTTGTGATGGAGCTAGATGGATGTAAATGAGCTTTAGATGGATACACCCTTAGATGATGATTACCTAGTGTTTGGTCCCTCATTAGAGTCTCATAACTTTATATTTATATGGTTATCTTGTTCTAATTTCATAATTAACCTTGAAAAAGGCCGACCACCAAAAATATAAGAAGTTAAAACAAATATAAAGTGCCCAAAAGTGGTGGCAAAGTGTAAAAAGTATTAGAGTGCCCAAATTGGGACGAGTGGTGCCGACGGGTACCCCAAGATTACTAGCCCGAGTGCCCTAGTTGAGGCTAAAATGATGGAAAGTGTCAAAAATAGTGAGCATATGTGCGGTGAAGGTCGAGAAATTATGATAGAAAGTAAATAAAAATGACCAAGAGATAGGGGTTAATTAGTACTTTCTTCACTCAAAAACCATATGAATAGTAGTATAAGATTGAGACTAAATAATGTCTAAAGTGCATGATTTTGTGTCTACATTTTCCCCCACTTTATGTTAGTGAGAGGAAATCTCGGTAACATAAAGTAGATAGAGATGTGTACCTAATAATCCATGTAGAGTGATGTGAAACACACCTTTGAGACAAAACATGTAATGAAAAAGATGATGGAGCATGGAAACTAAAGATGCAAAAGTAAAAATGTGATGAGAGTGAACCTAGGGTGGAAACGCATGTGTAGTTGCCGATGTGTGTAATGTAAATACATGGTTAGTATGTTGTGTATTGTCGTAAGATGTTGTTGTTGTTACCCCATTTGTTTTAGTTGTTATTGAATGCTTGTTTCTCATACGAGACAAACTTGCAAGGAGAAAAATATCAAGTAGTCAAATACACATGTATATGTACAAACACATGTAAAAGAAACATGTATATGTATGTAAAAGCATGCAAATGTAAAGTACGTAAATGAAAAATGGAACATGTGCACCTAATCTATGTCGAGAGAAAGAGTGTAGAAAGAGGATATCTGTCCTAGGTTTTTGGGTGATCCGATACCATAGGCCGAAGAAGTGTAGGGAGGAATTCCATTGTATCCTCCAACCTATAACTGCTTCCCTAAATGTTGTGTGTGAAGATATCTTTGTATTGCCTAGTTTTTTGGGCGATCCAATGCCACTAGCTAAAGTAGTATAGAGAGGAAGTTTGTTATATCCTCTAACCTGAAACTGCTCCCTCAAATGATAAGGAAAACCATGTCGTGTAAAATCTGTTGTGTACGGGGTTCGTAGACAGGTATAAACCCACTCACTGTATAACCCACAATGCCAAGGGAGGAAATTGTAATGAACTAAACCAGTGTAGAAGTGTTGTGTAGAATGTAAGACCCCAAATGATGTCCCCATCTTTAGGGGCGCATGTGACGTCGCTGAAAGGAGAATGTGGGCCCAAAAGAGGACCAACCACATGAACTTTGTAACTCTTCCATGTGGGGGGGAATGAATGCAATTGGTAGAAACCAAGGGGAACACAAACAAGAAGGATAGACAAAAACAAGTGTTTGTATGAACAAGCATACATGTAGAAAGAAATGTGTAAGCTACCAAGCAATATAGTAATGTAAACACACAAGAATACAAAGTATACCACCAAAGAAGGTTGTAAACAAGGGACACCACTCACAATGTCTGAAGACACACAAGGCCATAATGGATGCATACAAAAAACAAGTGTGCATACCAAACATAGGGAAAGGCCCGCATACAAAAATGCAATAACATATAATGTAACAAACATGTATGAAAGAAAATATCCATGCTAACAAATGTGTGAGAGATGAATGTGGATGCCCCCATTGACCAATGTAGGAAGGGTATAAGGTGATCATCCATGCTACATGCAAAGGATATGTATTTGTGATCACAAATAAGAAAGGGCGTGAACATGCATGTGTGTATGGTATATAAAAATGACATACAAGAGATCTATCTAGCATGTGTAATAAAGTGACCATATACAAACAAATGCAAGAAAGAGTAAAAACAATCAAGATATGCAATATGTTGTGGATGGGTGGAATGGAATGTAAGATGGATGATAGGAGCCACATGCACCCCAAGTGAATGGAAATGTATGCAATGATGTTCATTTGGTTTCCCCCTCGAGTAGGCAATAATGAATTGTAAATGAGAGCGCGTCATCGGGAAATGGTTGAAATGTATGTTAATTCTAACAGATGATTGTGATGATTGTGCATGTGTATTGATGAAATGTGACCTAGAAATGATGTGTGCATGAACCTTATAGCCGAAGTGTATATCATGACAATATTAATGTAGGAGTGATGATGTAGCCTAAAGTGTATATCACTACTAGATGAATAAAAGGGTGGTGATGTAGCCTAAAGCGTATACCACTACAAGATGATAGAATAGGTGACCATTTAGCCTATAGCATATGTCACTAACCTAGGAATGTCACATGAAGAAAGAATGAATGATGAATGTGTAATGAGGATAAGGTCCATTTGATTTGTAAACCCTCGATGGGATTAAATCCCTCCTCAAAGGCAGGTGAGAATTTGCTGTTTATTGCTAATCTAAAACACGGTAAATAATATATACAATATTCACACTAATCTAACCATTGGGGTTGGGATGAAATCCGAAATCCACATTCACACGATTCAAGGATATTGCTTTCGTAAGTGAAATAGGTTAGAAAGCTATTACTGATGAAAGAAGCACGGTAGAAAAGAAATGGGAGAAACGTATTTTCTTTCGAGTAAACACGAGCACGAAATAATCATACGAGTTTTAGATCACGAGATATAGTGTCGAGATAATTAGAAACAACGAGATTCTATATGCAAAGAATAGCTTTAAGATCATGAACATAAGAACAACTTTGTCTTAAATAAGATATATTTCACAACACAAAGTCTGCAAAACAATATCAACTTCTATTCTTCAAAATGATTGAAAGAAAACACAAAGTTTTTCTCCTTTCCAATAGCCTCTTAATGCTTCAAAAATTCTCGACCCTTTAGAATGCACAAGCATCCCTTATTTATAACAAAAGAAGCTAGAGATTAAACAGGACAGATCCTGAAAAGTAGCATGCTAACTAGAGTTTAGCTTTGCATGATTCTCACGCAGGAGATCAAGTCAAAGTATGAATTAAAAATAATGACAAAATGGAAATAAAAGATATGTCATTCTAAAAATAGAAATGTCATGGGGACGTTGGAACTTAATCGAGTCATCATCTTTTGATTCTTCTTCTTTCTCTTCCTCCAGTGAGGAAATTTGTTTGTTAGGAACTCTGGAACTTCCGAATAATGCCTTGCATTTCATTTTCCTCGGAGTGCGGTGGAATGATCATTCCACATTTCGCGAGTCTCATGGATATCAGCGCTTGCTTTGCCGGGAAGCTTTTCAACCTTTTCTTTGAGCTTTCTTAAGGCCTCAGCGTATGTTCAATCCTCCTGGCTGACCAATGACTTCAAGGTCGAATCCATCTAGGAGTTCATCTTTGAGCAGTCTCTTGAACTTGTTTGAAGAGATCATCTGCGATAGGGCACTTGAGTTCCCAAGCTGACACCTTTGGACAAATCTTTAGCAATTCTTCTTCGAGATCACTTTTCCCATCGATCAATTTATCTCTTGATTCTCTCGACTTCTTGCTGCGAGGCTTCGTTGAGGATCTTTACTACGAACTTGATGGCCTTGATCATTTGAAAGTGTTTATCGTATGTGGAAGAACGCCTTCTTCTACCAAGAGATGTCTTTGGTATTTGCTTTAGCACTTGGAGAGCTTCACAAGTCAAATCAAGTTGTCCGAGTTCTTGGTGAATTCCTCATCCATCTTCTCTCCTTCCTTACGAATCTCTGCGAGGGTGATGAACTTTCACCACGTCTTGAATTACTTCCTTCCCTTGTTGGAGCAACTTTTGGATCCATTCATCAACCACTCTTCCTTTTTGGTAATCTTCTCAATCGTAGGCACCGATGAGAAATCAAATCCAGCGAGAAGCGAGAAGCGAAGATGGTATGGATTCGAGGGTGTTGAGAGTTTAATCAAAACCTCTGTCAGCATTGCTCCACTTTTTCCTTAAGCTCATTCTCTTTGTCCTTTGTTTCTTTCAACTTTTGCACGGGGCGTCTATGGAATCCTTTGCATCTTCTTTGTTGCCCCTTTTCTTTTCACTTTCCCTAGAGCCACCACAGTTACAGTAATCAGCGGTTGTTACATCATCTCTAGTTTTGTCGGTGAGGAGTGGCGATCTCTGCGAACTTATCTCTGAAGCATCACCAAAACCCTTGAAAGCTGTTTTGGGTTTCTTGGCTGATCTCGCGGTAGAAGCCTTAAGTGAGCTGAAATCAAAAGGTGGTAGAGTGCAATCACTTTCCTCTTCCTCGGAGTTTGCTCGAGTAGCCATTGTGGTGTATCGGAGAAGCTGCCAATGTTGTAATGCTTGGTATTCTACTCTCGAGGGAGCGATTCTACTATTGGAGGAGCAGTAGTCAACGTGGTAGTAGGTGCGATGAATAGAGGCACGAGGTTGTGGGGAGTGTTGGTGATCACTTGGGTTCAGAGAGAGGGTGAGAGCCGGAGAAAATATTGGCCATGCTTGAAGAAGTGGATGGGGAATGAGGAGGCTGAAGTGGTTGTTGAGGGGAGGCACTGATTCGGTTTCCAAAGCCTTGAATGCGAGAGATAAGGTCTCTCCGGTTGAGCAATCAGCAAATGGTGAAGTCAAGAAGTGGCTTCCTCCTTCTTCTAAATTAATCTCCCTATTTACTGGTGGTGTTGGTGATTACGGCACAACCACCGTTTGAGTGGAGAGACAATTGAAGAGATTTGTCTTTCTTTCTTCTTCTTGGGAATCTTGATTTTTATAGACCCCCAGTAGATTCCTTGTCCTTCTTCTTTTGGAGGGCCCCACCTCGAAGCGACCAATTTTGGAAACTTGTCATCTTTAAAATTCATCCCCCAGAGAGAGCCATTTCTTTGTATGAGAGCAGAATTAGGCTGACCTATCGGTGATAGAGGCTTTTATTTGGCCGACCAATCAATAGGCGGGAAAGCGTATCGATCTTCATTAAGCCCATCATAGGACATATCAACACACTTTCATTGTCGGTTGTGCCATCGGCAAATCGAGAAAGCTCTAGCGTCGAATCTCATTAATAGTTAACCTCTTATTATCTTTTCTATGACTATGACCGTTACGCGAGATCCACCCAGATATCCTCAATGTCGGGCTGTGCGGATGTAGGGCTCCATAGGTTCTAAGTACTCCTCGGATGTCAAAACCATCCGAGACTTCATATGCTTCTTTAATTTCTCCTGGAGTTCACATTCAACATTTTTGGCCTTTGCCCTTTGTTGAGCAAGTATATCTCCCGATAGAAATTGGGAAGGATCTGCTTTGCCTTATGCTTGCTCTGTTGGAATTTGTGAAAATCCAATAGTTATCGACCAATTCTATTAATATCAATCTATCCCTGGATAGCGAGACGAGACGGAAAGGCTCTCAGTACATGACCGTTCGAAGGTAGGTAAACTTCTTGAAGCTGTAAGAAGATACATCCCCATTTAGATACTTGACCCATGCCTCGTCGAGACCCTTGTCTTTCTAGCCACAGGTTGGTGGTGAGATGTTCTCGTAGAAAAAGGCGTCATTTACCCTCCTAAAATGATCCTTGGACCCCTTCTTGTTATTTGAGGATAATACTTATAATTTGGTTTGTCGTTACTGCTTCCTTTAGTCTCGGCCGGGATAGCTCCTCATCCCAGTGCTGCATAGGCCACATATGAGAACATATAAAACTTTCCGGTTGGCGGGACCGTCGTCATCACGGGAATCAATTTCATCAGCGATAAGGGTCCCCGAGTCAATCCCTTGCTTGTTCTTCTTGATGGTGACCATAAATTGGTACATCCATCCATGAAATAAATTTGATTAAATGCAAGCCAAAAACCCGGCTCGGTAGGGTGATAATATCGTTGATTTCTTATGAAATCCGATCTAGGGATAGTTCTTGGAAATCTAGATATTCTTGGTTTTGCCTTGACCAAGAACTTCTTATTGACATCCCTAATGCAATTTTCTGATTCTTGTCCCGGGCCTTGAGCCGACTTGATGTCTAGGGCCCCATACTCTTCAAAATTTGGTAGTTTAGGAGATCATCAAAATAAGCTCCATCTAGTTTGATAACTACTTCACCGGCTGATTCCTTACGGAGCGAGAAGGTGAGTCGTAGGCTGGATGCACACGCCAAAACAAACTACGGACATTGGGCGGACATGGGGAAGCTTCTGCTGCGAGGGCAAGCCCTTTGTTAGCTAAAGCCACCATCCATGGGGTTTGAGAAGAACTCTTCACCCTATTCCAAAAGTCGTCCATATCTATGTTGCCCATTTCGGTATCACGATATCATAATTACGATCGATATATGCGGGGATTACGGTTTCTTAAATTTGTATTCATCATCTGCTAGATTTTCGGCCTTCTCTCTGTGATGAACCGAGGATCCGACATGAAGAATATTGGAAGGAGAAAGGCTCGGAACTCGGAGATCTTTGTGCACCTTTGAAAAACTGATTGGTGAATGCGTCGGAAGAGAGAAAAGAACCCGACACGCGAGAAGAAGATATCGGAAAACTTTGAGAACCCCAGCGGCGAGTCGATGGAATCTTGGGAATCTTGGCGAAAGCTTGGAGAAAACCCGACACACTTGCTTTCAATGGCGGAAAGCAGGAGAAAACCCGGCACCCACTTTCGATGCGGAACTTAGGAGATGCCGGCACTTAGTGTTGAGGTCGGAATGTTGAGAAACCCCGTCACTTGAGCTTCGATGTTCTTGGACTTTTGAATCTGCAACACTGACCTTCAAAATCCGGGAAACAAAAACAGAGTCTTTCCTTTGAATTTCTACATACACAACTTCCTTTCTTTTTGTTATTCATATTCCATACATCATGCAGTAATTGAAATTTGGAAGGAACAACACCAATTGATAGTCTCAAAAAAGAAAATAAACCCTAAAAACCCAAAACCCTTTCCAAAACAACACGAGAAAGAAGAAGGAAGAAAAACCCTCAACAAGCGGCAAGAAATTGGAAAGAAAATACACGCGATCGATCCGAGAAAAATCAAGAATAAAGAAGAGCGAAAAATACCTTGATTGAGGCAGGTAAAATCGAAAACAAGCGATCCGATCAGTAGTAGCGAGTTTGCGGGTTTTGGGAGCGGAAGAGCATGCGAAAAATCCACGAATTAAAAATATGAGCGGTAAGAATGAGCGTGGAAATCCGCGTATTTATAAGAAAATCAGTAATAAATACACTTGAGCTCGGCGCGTGCCGACTCACCGACCACTCGGCATGAATGCCACGTCGGCATGTTGGAGGAGTCGAAAACCCGACACGAGGAGATTTAGTGCATTTCGGGTTTGGGCCGGAAAACATGGAGCACAAAACATGTTTTGAATCATGAATGTTCCGAATGCATTGAACTTCCGAAAACCCGATTACTGAAAAGTTGAGCGGACTTGGGAATCGGAGAACATGGCGCATAAAACATGTTTTGGAACATGAATGTCCGATGCTTTAGAGTTCGAAAACCCGAATACAAAGGTTGTCTTAACACAAGGCGGGTCTCGGGTTTGGAAGTCACGCGACACAAAGCATGTTTTAACTCAAGTATGTTCAGATGAGTTGAATTTCCGAAAACCCGATTACAAAGGATTTTCTCATTGCAAGGCGGGTTTCGGGTTTCGGAGGTCATAAGACATAAAGCATGTTAAAACTTATGTCAAGCTGTTAGTAACACCCGAAAACCCGATTTTCTCTAAAAGAGGTCATAATGCAAAATCACTTCAAAAATTTTGTAGGGGTTATCCGATCGTTTCGTTGTGAACTCAAAACGGGGATAACAGCTGGCTCCAGTTGGGGACTTTCTTTGTAATACCAAAGGAAGAGAACTCAGAATCTCTGGTCTCGCGGACCAGGGCCTTATCCATTGGGCTACGGGGTCAAGGAGAAAACCAAAACAAAACAAAACGAAGAAAGAAAGAAAGAAAACCAAAAGCAAACACACAACAAAAGCAAAATATGTACAATGCAAGAGAGCATCTTGCATTAATGGTGGAACAGCTTTAGATGTTGTCCCTTTGAAAGGCAAAGGAGTAACCCTCCATCAGATATGATAGAAGGAAACTATTTTCACCATTGACTCGTGGATCTTGAAAGGTCCTTTCCATAAAGAATCAAACTTTCCATGCATTCCTTTTTGTTTCTCTTCTTTTATCCCAAAGCAACACGGTCTCAATCGGAAGTCACGTTGCTTTGATTTTTATCAAAAATCTTCTTCACCTGCTCACGATGATCTGCTATACGATCAACCACCTTAATTCGCTCTTCTTCTAGCTTGGTTAGGTACATAACCCTCTTTTCGATAGAATTGAAAAGCTACATCTTGACCGCTTTTGCCAGTAAAGCCGGCAATTCTACTGAGATAGGAATTTCAGCATCAATCCCGTATAGCAATTGAAAAGGGGACATCCCTATGGCTCGCTTTGGAGTGATCCGATCAGCCCACAATGCATCATACAATGCTTTGTGCCAATTCCTCTGATTTTCGTCTACTAATTTCCTGATTATAGTAACCAGATTCTTATTGCTGGACTCAGCTTGCCCATTACCCTGGGGATAATAGTCAGATGAATGAGCCAAAGTAATGCCGAATCCATAGCAAAACTCAGTTAACTCATGTGACGAGAAATTGGAAGCATTATCCGCTACTGATCTTATGAGAATACCGAATCGACGATTATGTTTTCTTAAGGAATTTGCAAACGACTTGAAGTTGCTTGCTTGATTGTAGCTGACCTCTACCCACTTGGTAAAATAATCATGTGATTAGCACATAGTTGTGTCCAGCCTTTGGAGGCGAGGATTCAATGTTAGATAAAATCAATCCCCATTGGCGAAAAGGTTCTTGATCACCACGGGCTTGAGAGGAAGAGCTGCTTAGCTTGGGACGACCAACAAAATGTTGACAAGCTTCACATTTAGACACCCATTCTGCTTTGAAGTCCCGGAAAAGAGTAGGCCAATAATACCTAGCCCGTAAGATCTTATATCTTTATTACTGAGAGAAGACGAAAAATGTCCTCCGCATGCTAGGCTATGAAAGGATTCTAATAACTTTTCCTGTTGCGATTTATCAACACAACGCAAGAAGACACCATCGATACCTTTCTTGTATATTGCATTATTCCACAAAAGGTATCTCGCAGCTCTCAACTTGACGGTCCTCTTCTCTTTTTGATTTAAATGCGGAGGGCATTCACCATAAGTTAAGAAGAAAGAAATGTCCGTGTACCATTCATCGGTCGTACTGACAAAAAGCACCGTAGGCAGTTCTGAAGAAGTATCTTGATTCTTCTCACACTCTGTTTCAGCATGATTCTCTGCAATCAATTGACACAGGCCCCTTCCTCGTACCAACTTGGTAGGTTTGATGTCCAAGTCATACTCCTGAACCTTAGCTATCCAAGTACCTCTTTGGCTTCCCAGCTCTTGTTGAGTTAGAATGGATTTAACAGCAGTATCAGGAACGAGAACACGAGTATGAGAATTCAGCACATAGTACCTGAAATGCTTCACCGCTCGCACCACCGCATAAGCATGTTTTTCAATCTGCGACATCTTCAATTCATGCTCTTTCAACGGACAGCTCATGAATGCGATAGGAGCTTGATGCCTTCTCCATTTTCTGCATCGGGATCGCGACCTTTGTGTGGGCGAAGCATAGCTATACATGATGAAATCTTTCTTGAAGTCTGGACATACTAAAGCAGGAGCAAGCATGCTTTGCCTTTTTATTTCTTCAAATGAAAGTTTCCTTACGCACTCCATCGAATGGGACTTTGCCTTTCATCATTCAAGGATATCCTTGGTCTTGTCGACAAAATCAGGTACAAATCTTCTCAAGAAATTAACCTTTAGAAGAAAGAATGAACTCTGTTTTACTTGTGGGCAAGGTAAGGCTCACGAATAGCCTTTACCCTTTGCAGGTCAATTTTAGTTCCTTCTCTAGTCACAATATGACCCAGTGACTTTCCTTCTTGTTACCCGAACATGGATTTCTTAGGATTGATGAAATTCCGTGGCGTCTGCATCTCTAAAAGTACTTTCTAAATGACCATAATGATCACTTCGTTTTTTTAGAAAAGGCAGTCAAGTCATCCAAATACACGACTATGACCTTACCCATCGGATCTCACGAATGCTAGGTCCATAGCCTCTCGAAAAGTAGCTCGGCGTTGATCGGGCCGAATGGCATCCTCACTGTAAGCAAAGGTACCCCATGGGGTCGTGAAAGCTGTCTTGTGTTGATCCTCTGTGGTTACTTCGACTTGATTATATCCTGAAAACCCGTCGAGCATGGATAACATTTCGATCGATTCTGATTTGTAATACGATCCATGATCGGCGGAGGATAGTTATCCTTGGTGAGGGTGATTCAAGTTCCGAAAGTCAACACAAATCCGGATCTCGCCATTCTTCTTTCTGACAGGAACAATGTTTGCAATCCAAGTGGAGTGATGGATTGGGAAAATAATCCTAGCATCTAACATCTTCTGAATTTCTGCCAGGATTGTCCCTGAAATCTTCGGATTATAATGTCTTTGCTTCTGTCTATACGGCTTGACATCATGCTTCAAAGGAATACTGTGCTGAACATCCTTGGGCTTGAAAGATTTCAAATCTGCATAGGACCATGCTAACACATCGATGTATTTCTTCAAAAGCGAAGTGAATCTTTCCTTCTCTTCAGGAGAACAACATTTACCGATATTCACCATCCGAGGTTGATCAGATGAACCTAGATTGATTTGATCCACTTCAGAGGAAGAAGCTCCTTCAACCTGCCTTTTGTTTTGGATGAAGCGATCATGTTTGTCAAACAGACCCTCCAGAGAAACCAGACCTTTTGGTATCTTGTTGCCTTTCAGCTGGATAAATTCACCATCAACCTCTTGATATGGATCTAAAATAGTTTCACGAAAGGCTGATTCCGAACCTTCAAAATACAGTTCACTGAAATTGTCAGCCTTTTCCAGGAAAGCCAACACTTGTTGATCATCATTGAATACCTGCCAGTGAGTTGCATTATCAGGGATGCTAGGGCGGTACACAATCTCGATAGAGTATGTGTCTTGCTTGAACTGAGGATGAGGAAGAAGAAGAGATGCAGATACGGCCAAAGAATCAGCCTTGTCATTATAATCTCTTAAAACTGCCTTAATAGAAAATGCATCAAAGCATTCTATACTATCCCACACTTTGTTCCTATAATGCCTCAACCGATCATTTTTCACCTGATATACACCCCTGACCTGATTAACAATCAGCTCTGCATCTCCCTGCACCTTGAGATTCTTGATTCCCTACATGCGGCCAATTCTAATCCTAATAACAGGGCTTCATATTCGGCCGTGTTGTTAGTATTATCAAATTGCAACTTATAAGCTGATGGGAAAATCTCGGAGCTAGGAGATATGAGAACAACACCAGCGCCTGATCCAGAAGTTGAGCAGCTACCATCAAATTCGAGCGTCCAAATTGCATTGGGATCTTCCTCTTCCACATCTACAATGGGTATCTCTGAAGCCATGAAATAATTCCCGAAGCTAGCATCTTCGAAAAGAATCTGAGCCTTAGGATCATCTGATTTAGTCACCAAATACTTTGCCTGCGGTTCAGGATGAAGAACCTGTTGAACCCCTTTGACTGGGATCTTAGCTTTGGTCCAATCCATACTAATCTCTCCTCCGACATCTTTACAAAATCCTCTACCCAAGAGAATACCGTAAGCTGCAGGAATATCTGCAACTAGGATAGTCATTTTCACTCTCTTCTCAGGAAAAGCAACAAATGCGAACTGTGCGTCCTTAATTTGACCAATCAGAGGGACTTGTTTAGTTTCCATGGAATAGCACCGTCCATATGATTTAGTCAAAGTAAGCCCAAGGGCATGGGCCACTTTTGCGGGCATAACATTATCAGAGGCCCCTGAATCAATGATGCAATTGCTGAGTTTAAACCCATTTATAAGTAGAGACAAATAAAATGGTTCAATCTTTCCTGAGGAAGAAGCAGAAGTCAGATTATTCTGAGGTGTGGGTTGAGTAGGATTTGAAAGGAGACCTTTAGCAGGTGATGGGCAGCCGCTTTACTTACGATGAACTTGGCAGCTTTTCAAATTGTTCGGGATTATTTGAAGGTATTACGCTTACGACATTTGAATTTTGGTTCTCTTTGCATGATCAATAATATCGAAAGCAGTGTAAGAAGGAATGATAGTAGGCTCAGTTCTAATTATATGAGCTTGTGCTGGGGCACTGACCTTAGGAGAAGGAGAATAAGGAGCAGCTGTCTTTTTAGTAACCTCTCTTTCAGTTTGTGCCGAAATAGGGGTACCCCTTTTGACTATGGATACGGGAGGTTCCTTATTCTTCTCCTTAGTATTTTCCAGAGGCTTTCTGGGAACTGAGATTGGGACCGAGTGAAAACAGCAAATGATTGACCATCTGGCTCACATTCATCTTCATCATATTCCAAATAACCAATGCTGGAGTCGCCAGCTGACTCATCATAAGACTCATCAGCATATCCTGAAGCTTCGAAATCCTCACGGGAATCTTGTTCTTCTGGTTCATCATCTTCTTCAATTATTTCCACTGCTGCATTAACGGGCGGAGCTTCAATTGCTAATCTCGGTTGAGCAGGAGCTAACCGTGGCCTATCTCTGGCAGGTGCACCATTGTTATTAAAATTCCGCCTAGGGATATCCCGGTACGGAACATTGCTCCCCTGCTGAGACACTTGCTTCTTTAAAGCAATCAAATCATTAGCCATTTTTTGAAACATAGGGTCAGTATTACCTTGAGAAGAACCTTGATTTTTGATTTTGGGTATATCTTTCTTGATCCTTCCGGCTAAGATGAGATCATCCTCTATTTCAGTAGCCGTTGACTGAGCAGTAGCCAAATCTGGGATAACCGACCTTCGTAATAAAAAGCTTATATCAGGAGGTTGAGCATTGATGAAGAAGCACTTTTGGTTTTCCAAAGTTGTACACTATAAGCTGGAATTTTCGGATCAGCTTATTGAACTTAGCCACGAATTCCCGCATAGGTTCATGCGATTCCTTCTTCATATGAGTAAGTGAGCTAACAATGCATGAGAATCTTGGCTGGTTTGAAACGTGCCTCAAACTTGGTCGCATGGTAGCCCAATCTGGAATGCATGCATTCGGGAGGTGATAAAACCATTCATTGCTACTCCTGCAATGTTTCAACGAAGAGTCGACAGAGACATCTTCGTGGGCTACTCGAGGACACCGCATGCAACAAAGAAAGGCGCAATATGCTCATCGGGATCTTTGCTTCCCATCCCCATTGAACTTGGGAATGTTTTTACGTGATCACGTGGTAACTCATGCGATGGAGGAGTCAAAGTAAGAGGACCAATAAGCTGCACCCCAAGGCACGAGGTTGAACCGCCATCCTACGAAAAGAGTGCGTACGGGGATCGGGTATCGGACAAGAGTAGTGCGACAAGTTTGAGATGCTTCCCGTTCTTGAGGATCCGATTTCTCGAGCAGGTGAAGAACTTGGCTCGGTTAGAGACAATATTTGTTGGGAGAAAGGCTGAAATTATCTTTGTTGCGCAGCAACTCAAAGAGTGGATCAATTTCACCTTGAGCTCGGCGAGACCAGTGAAGATCCTCTGGCCAGCAGGCTGAAAGGAGATCTTATTAAAAATAAGGCAAATATGGAGTCGCGGACACAGAGAGGATAAGCTTTATACTATTGATCCGTATTTCCCAGTGAGTCGCCAAAAGCTGTTGGTTGGATATTTTGTCAAACCAAAATATGAGGTTGACCACGGTACATGGGATAAATCCCTCCTCAAAGGCAGTGAGGCTGCTGTTTATTGCTAATCTAAAACACGATAAATAATATATACAATATTCACACTAATCTAACCATTGGGGTTGGGATGAAATCCGAAATCCACATTCACACGATTCAAGGATATTGCTTTCGTAAGTGAAATAGGTTAGAAAGCATTACGATGAAAGAAGCACGGTAGAAAAGAAATGGGAGAAACGTATTTTCTTTCGAGTAAACACAGAGCACGAAATAATCATACGAGTTTTAGATCACAGATATAGTGTCAGAGATAATTAGAAAACTTTGAGATTCTATATGCAAAGAATAGCTTTAAGATCATGAACATAAGAACAACTTTGTCTTAAATAAGATATATTTCACAACACAAAAGTCTGCAAAACAATATCAACTTCTATTCTTCAAAATGATTGAAAGAAAACACAAAGTTTTCTCCTTTCAATAGCCTCTTAATGCTTCAAAAATTCTCGACCCTTTAGAATGCACAAGCATCCCTTATTTATAACAAAAGAAGCTAGAGATAAAAGCAGGATGAGATCTGAAAAGTAGCATGCTAACTAGAGTTGACTTTGCATGATTCTCACGGAGATCAAGTCAAAGTATGAATTAAAAATAATGACAAAACGGAAATAAAAAGATATGTCATTCTAAAAATAGAAATGACATGGGACGTTGGAACTTAATCCGAGTCATCATCTTTTGATTCTTCTTCTTTCTCTCCTCCGGTGAGGCTGTTTGTTAGGAACTCTGGAACTTCCGAATAATGCCTTGCATTTCATTTTCCTCAGTGCGGTGGAATGATCATTCCACATTTCGCGAGTCTCATGGATATCATTGGCACTTTGCTGGGAAGCTTTTTCAACCTTTTTGCTTGAGCTTTCTTAAGGCCTCAGCGTATGTTCAATCCTCACAAACTGACCAATGACTTGAGGTCGAATCCATCTCTGAGTTCATCTTTGAGCAGTCTCTTGAACTTGTTTGAAGAGATCATCTGCATAGGGCACTTGAGTTCCCAGCCGACACCTTTGGACAAATCTTTAGCAATTCTTCTTCTTCCAGATCACTTTTCCCATCGATCAATTTATCTCTTGATTCTCTCAACTTGCTGCAGGCTTCGTTGAGGATCTTTACTCTGAACTTGATGGCCTTGATCAGCTGAAAGTGTTTATCTGTATGTGGAAGAACGCCTTCTTCTACCAAGAGATGTGTTGGTATTTGCTTTAGCACTTGGAGAGCTTCACAAGTCAAATCAAGTGTCCAAGTTCTTGGTGAATTCCTCATCCATCTTCTCTCCTTCCTTACGAATCTCTGCGAGGGTGATGAACTTTCACCACGTCTTGAATTACTTCCTTCCCTTGTTGGAGCAACTTTTGGATCCATTCATCAACCACCCTTCCTTTTTTAGTAATCTTCTCAATCGTAGGCACCGATGAGAAATCAAATCCGGCAGAAGCAGAAGCAGATGGTATGGATTCCAGGGGTGTTGAGAGTTTAATCAAAACCTCTGTCAACTGCTCCACTTTTTCCTTAAGCTCATTTCTGCTGTCCTTTGTTTCTTTCAACTTTTGGCACAGGACGTCTATGGAATCCTTTGCATCTTGCTGCGCCCCTTTTGCTGTCACTTTCCCTAGAGCCACCCTGGTTACCTGGTAATCAGCAGCTGTTACATCATCTTTAGTTTTGTCAGCTGAGGGAGTGGCAATCTCTGCGAACTTATCTCCTGAAGCATCCACCAAAACCCTTGAAACTGTTTTGGGTTTCTTGGCTGATCTCGCAGTAGAAGCCTTAAGTGAGCTGAAATCAAAGGCTGGTAGGGGTACAATCACTTTCCTCTTCCTCGGAGTTTGCTCGAGTAGCCATTGTGGTGTATCAGAGGAAGCTGCCAATGTTGTAATGGCGGTATTCTACTCTCGAAGGGGAGCAGATTCTACTATTGGAGGGGGAACAGTGAGTCAACGTGGTAGTAGGTGCAATGAATAGAGGCACGAGGTTGTGGGGAGTGTTGGTGATCACTTGGGTTCCAGCGAGAGAGGGTGAGAGCCGGAGAAAATATTGGCCATGCTTGAAGAAGTGGATGGGGAATGAGGAGGCTGAAGTGGTTGTTGAGGGGGAGGCACAGATTCAGTTTCCAAAGCCTTGAATGCAAGAGATAAGGTCTCTCCAGTTGAGCAATCAGCAAATGGTGAAGTCAAGAGCTGGCTTCCTCCTTCTTCTAAATTAATCTCCCCTATTTCTGGTGGTGTTGGTGATTCTGGCACAACCACCGTTTGAGCTGGAGAGACAATTGAAGAGATTTGTCTTTCTTTCTTCTTCTTGGGAATCTTGATTTTTATAGACCCCCCAGTAGATTCCTTGTCCTTCTTCTTTTTGGAGGGCCCCGCCTCAGAAGCAGCCAATTTTGGAAACTTGTCATCCTTAAAATTCATGCCCCAAGAGAGAGCCATTTTTTTATGCGAGCAAAATTAGGGCTGACCTATCGGTGATAGAGGCTTTTTCGCTGGCCGACCAATCAATAGGCGGGAAAACGTATCGATCTTCATTAAGCCCATCATAGGACATATCCAACACACTTTCATTGTCAGTTGTGCCATCTGGCAAATCAGAAAGCTCTAGCGTCTGAATCTCATTAATAGTTAACCTACTATTATCTTTTCTGCGAACTGCAACTTCGTTACGCAGATCCACCCAGATATCCTCAATGTCGGGCCTGTGCAGATGTAGGGCTCCATAGGTTCTAAGTACTCCTCGGATGTCAAAACCATCCCGAGACTTCATATGCTTCTTTAATTTCTCCTGGAGTTCACATTCAACATTTTTGGCCTTTGCCACTGTTGAGCAAGTATATCTCCCAATAGAAATTGGGAAGGATACTGCTGCCTTATGCTTGCTCTGTTGGAATTTGTGAAAATCCAATAGCTGTCTGACCAATTCTAGCAATATCAATCTATCCCCTGGATAGCGAGGCAGACGGAAAGGCTCTCCAGAGTACATGACCGTTCGAAGGTAGGTAAACTTCTTGAACTGTAAGAAGATACATCCCCATTTAGATACTTCAGCCCATGCCTCGTCTGAGACCCTTGTCTTTCTCAGCCCTGGGTTCAGCTGGAGATGTTCTCGTAGAAAAAGGCGTCATTTACCCTCCTAAAATGATCCTTGGACCCCTTCTTCGTTATTTGAGGATAATACTTATAGACTGGATTTGTCGTTCTGCTTCCTTTAGTCTCCAGCCCGGGATAGCTCCTCATCCCAGCTGCTGCATAGGCCACATATGAGAACATATAAAACTTTCCGGTTGACAGGACCGTCGTCATCTGGGAATCAATTTCATCACTGATAAGGGTTCCCCAGTCAATCCCTTGCTTGTTCTTCTTGATGGTGACCATAAATTGGTACATCCATCCATGAAATAAATTTGATTCCGGCAAGCCAAAAACCCGGCTCAGTAGGGTGATAATATCGTTGATTTCTTGTATGAAATCCGATCTAGGGATAGTTCTTGGAAATCTAGATATTACTGGTTTTGCCTTGACCAAGAACTTCTTATTGACATCCCTAATGCAATTTTCCTGGTTACTGTCCCAGGCCTTCTGAGCCGACTTGATGTCTAGGGCCCCATACTCTTCAAAATTTGGTAGTTTCAGGAGATCATCAAAATAAGCTCCATCTAGTTTGATAACTACTTCACCAGCCTGATTCCTTACGGAACGAGAAGCTGAGTCGTAGCTGGATGCACACGCCAAAACAAACTCTGGACATTGGGCAGACATGGGGAAGCCTGCTGCAAGGGGCAAGCCACTGTTAGCTAAAGCCACCATCCATGGGGTTTGAGAAGAACTCTTCACCCTATTCCAAAAGTCGTCCATATCTATGTTGCCCATTTCAGTATCCCTGATATCATAATTACAGTCGATATATGACGGGGATTCTGGTTTCTTAAATTTGTATTTCATCCTGCTAGATTTTTCGGCCTTCTCCTGTGATGAACCAGGATCCGACATGAAGAATATTGGAAGGAGAAAGGCTCGGAACTCGGAGATCATGTGCACTTGAAAAACTGATTGGTGAATGCGTCGGAAGAAGAGAAAAGAACCCGACACGCGAGAAGAAGATATCGGAAAACTTTGAGAACCCGAGCAGTCGATATGTCGGAATCTTGGCGAAACCCGACACTTGCTTTCAATGGCGGAAGCGAGAAACCCGCAGGAAAAAACCCGGCACCCACTTCGATGATGGCGGAACTTAGGAGATGCCGGCACTTAGTGTTGAGGTCGGAATGTTGAGAAACCCCGTCACTTGAGCTTCAATGTTCTTCGGACTTTTGAATCTGCAACACAACCTTCAAAATCGGGAAACAAAAACAGAGTCTTTCCTTTGAATTTCTACATACACAACTTCCTTTCTTTTTGTTATTCATATTCCATACATCATGCAAGTAATTAAATTTGGAAGGAACAACACCAATTGATAGTCTCAAAAGAAATAAACCCTAAAAACCCAAAACCCTTTCCAAAACAACAGAAAGAAGAAGGAAGAAAAACCCTCAACAACTGGCAAGAAATTGGAAAGAAAATACATGATCGATCGAGAAAAATCAAGAATAAAGAAGGCGAAAAATACCTTGATTGAGGCAGGTAAAATCGAAAACAAGCGATCGATCAGTAACGCGAGTTTGCGGGTTTTGGGAGCGGAAGAGCATGCGAAAAATCCACGAATTAAAAATATGAGCGGTAAGAATGCGTGGAAATCCGCGTATTTATAAGAAAACCAATAATAAATACACATCAGCTCCGCACGTGCCAACGCACCGACCGCTTAGCATGTGCCACGTCAGCATGTTGGAGGAGTTCGGAAACCCGATGGGAAAAGATTTGGTGTATTTCGGGTTTTGAGCGTCGGAAAACATGGAACACAAAACATGTCTAGAAACACGAATGTTCCGATGTGTTAAACTTCCGAAAACCCGATTTACAAAGGATTTTCTTAATACTTGGCGGGTTTCGGGAATCGGAGAACATGCCATATAAAACATGTTTTGTAACACGAATGTCCGATGCTTTAGAGTTAGAAAACCCGAATACAAAGGATTGTCTTAACACAAGGCGGGTCTCGGGTTTTGGAAGTCACGCGACACAAAGCATGTTTTAACTCAGGTATGTTCCGATGAGTTGAATTTCCGAAAACCCGATTACTGAAAAGGATTTTCTCATTGCAAGGCGGGTTTCGGGTTTCGGAGGGCATAAGACATAAAGCATGTTAAAACTTATGTCAAGCTGTTAGTAACACCCGAAAACCCGATTTTCTCTAAAAGAGGTCATAATGCAAAATCACTTCAAAAATTTTGTAGGGGGATGTATAAGATGTAATGTATGTAGACTAAAAATAGTATGTATGATGAGTAATGTGGCACGCTAGATGCAAGTATGTATAATGAAGATTAGTATGATGTATGACATGTAAATATGTAAATGTCGCAATGATATAAACTAGCTATAGAATGTGTGATGTAAGATGCACGAGCATTGACATAGTGTAGACTAAATGTAGTATGTATGATGTAAGATGTAAGACATATGATGTGATGTGTAATGTGTATATAGCCTAATAATGTAGTATGTAGGATGAGTAATGTATGATGCTAGACACGTACAATATGATACATGTATGATGAAGACTAATATGATGTATGATGTATGTATGATATGTAAATGTAGAATGTATGATACATGACATGAGATGTGTAGATAGATGTAATATGTAATACCTATTGTACAGTGTGTGGGGTTCATGTGTAGTATGTATCCCTCAATAGTCAAGTGTGAACCGAAGCACAAGAGTGTGTCATCGGGTAATGACAACGCTAAAGTGTAGATGAATGTGCCTATGTGAGGAGATTGATGGATGATAATGCAAAGAGGAGAGATGCGCTAATGCTAACATGAGAGGGTGTGTGTGTTGGATGCTATGCCCCCCGAGTATGTAAGATAATGATTTATCCGAGTATAGAAGAAAAAGCATGCCATGGCGGAATATGTGGCAATGGGTTAGGAGTAGTTGGCATACCAAAGGAAGTTGTGGTAGGAAGAAAAATGGAAATTGCTTGTTGTGATAATGAGTATGTGAAATGGTGTATACCTCAAGAGGAGATGTAGAAGGAACAAAAGAAACAAGCTCAGGGTGATATTCGAGGCTGAGCCTTGGTGGATTGTGTTGGAATGGAAAGAGGTTCATTGAATCCTTTTGCATGTTTTCCTAATCCATTGCCATTGAAACCATAACGGTGTAGGTATCAATACCTAGGGCCATACTATTTAAAGTTAGGAGGAGAGGTGGCCAAAGTATGGGATTGTGGTGAATGATCAATAACATTGCAATAAAAAAATGGAGATGGATCTATTAATGCTTCATAAACCACACTTTGATATAGAAATTTAATACATGTATGAAGGGTTGAAGGGATCGCGTTCATGGCATGGATCCAAGGTTGTCCGAGGAGAATATTATAGTTAATATTGTTAGGCATGACATGGAATGGGACAGACACAATGCATGACCCTAGAGTAATGGGAAGTGTGATTGTACCTAAGACTCGTTTAGGCACATTATCAAAGCCACAAATGGAAATAGATGATGGGGTTAAGGAGGCTTCAGATAATCCAAGTTGCATTAGAAATGTGAGATTATAGATGTTAAGCCCATATCCATTATCAACTAAAGCACGCTTAACTCCTATGTTATTGATACATACTTCAATATAAAGGGGGAATCATTACTTAAGATAGACTGAGAAGCGATTTTAGTAGATGTAAATGTGATATGATCTTCATTGATAGATAAAGCAATAGTAAACATGTGGTATAGATATTCGGGAGAGGTGTGAGAATGAATATAAGTGTTAGCCAAAAATATCTGAGTTTATTTTGACAATCAGGATTATCATGCAAAAAGGTATGGAGAGAGACCTTCATGGTGAAAGGACCCTAAGATAATGAGGTGGAGAAGAAGAGAGGATCTAAGAGTGCTCGAATGTCGGGTTCACCAAAATGATTAACTAAAAATGTGGAATAAGGGTAGTAATTCTAATTAGGAACAATAGTAAATAATAGTGAATAAATGTAGTGAATAAATATAAAAATTGACCCAAGTAACTAAACTAATGAAAACATGAAACCCTAATTGACAAATAGGGTTGGAAGGAGCTTAGTTGATTCAGAGGATGATCTGGATTGTGTTGTAAAATCAAATAAATATTCGAGAGGTAGGAGAAAACATGCAGAGGTCCTATAAAGGATGGATCTAAGTTGTGCAGAAGGGACTCGGGCACCTAGAAGAGGATCATGGTGCCGTGGGCACCCTAGTCTAGATTTTGGGCACCCTGGTCTATACAGGAGGTCTAAAAACCAGCTCTGGAGGGTCGAAAGATGATTTGAATCCTTCGCTCCCTATCCCATAAAACTCATTGCTCTATGTTAGATGTCGCCAATGATCGGTGATGAAAGAAAGACCCTCATATGCTTGTGGGATGCAAATGAACCAACCTTTTACCTTTGTGATGGAGATAGATATATGTAACCTTATATGATGATAGTAGTGCATAGTACTTGGTCCCTCATTATGGTCTCATAACTTTATATTTATATGGTTCTCTTGTTCTAATTTCATAATTAACCCCGAAAATGCCGACCACCAAAAATATAAGAAGCTCAAATGGCTAGAAAGTGCCCAAAAGTGGTGGGAAAGTGTAAAAAGTATTAGGTCACCCCAACTAGGACTAGGGCACCGCGGTCACCCAATACAAGCCTGGGTGCCCCGATCAAGGCTAAAATGGCGGAAAGTGTCAAAAATATACTTTGGGCATATGTGCGGTGAAGGTCGGGAATTATGACAAAAGTAAATAAAATGACCAAGAGACGAGGGTTAATTAGTACTTTCTTCACTCAAAAACCATATGAATAGTAGTATAAGACTAGGACTAAATATTGTCTAAAGTGCGTGATTTTGTGTATATAGTCATTAACAACTAAAAATCCAGCCCATAGTGATAAGTAAATGTTTTAGAAAAGATAACAATCAACGTGACACTTTCAACATGATAAAAGGGAGGAAAGGACAAAATCTCCCAAAGGGGACAATAACACATAGGAATTAATGTTTGGGAGGCTCCAAAGATAAAATAGAAATATCAAATTGGGTCACATGTTGTGCAATGTCCAAAAGTAAAATGATAGTTTCCAGAAAATAATAGGACAAGAGTAAAGAAACATAAAACAATGGCAATGTAAAGAAAAAAAAAGTGTTGTTGAAGTCTAGTCTTCTTGCTTACGAATCATGCATATAATGACATATTAGAGGCATGATGTAATAGTACTAAGTGCATAAATTTATGTCTAAAAAGAGTCAATTAATCCTTGGTGAAAAGGGGCTACAAAATTTTCACGCTAAGAGTATAAATTTTTATAATATTTGTGTTGATATGAACACAAGTTTTTAATTGCTACAATTTTGCACTATTTAGATTCTATTTCCAAAAAAAAAAAATGCTTATGATAACCCATTGAAACAGACTTAACCATTAGAAAACCTACCAATTCTTCCATTGTTTGAACCTTTAAAAACACGTAGACATTCAAATGAACATCAATTTTTATAGCGAGTCAACGTGGTCGAGAGAAACATGGCGGAGTTAGGGGATGAAAAATGATGCAAATTGAGTAGTTAATGAGGAAACATGGAGGCATTCTAGAAGAGCTAAAGGGAGATGTGCCCAGTGGACATCAAGTCTGAGAATTAACCACGTTGATAAAAATTTTGGGTCCATGGGGGTTTAAAACAAAAGGGCACGGTCAACGTGCAACACACATGTCATCTCCCCATCGAAACCAATGACAAGATGACACATGGAGAAGTCAAGGAAATGACATGTAGGTAGAGGTGATCAAAACAACCAACCGAAGCTATCACATGTCATGTTCATGTGAAGTGTGACCTACCATATTTCAAATCACCATAATTTCTTCCCAGAGCTTTAAATTTGATAAATTTGGTACTTGTTGGAAATATATCCTCGAGACCTTCAAGATTATATTGGCATATTTGGGATTTGATGGCATTTGGTGAGAGAAAATGGTAAAATACAGTCTAGGTGATTAAATGTAATAGCAAGTAGCTCAACCATTACATTAAATGAAGTACAAGCTCTTTTCCTTCTTTTACGAGGTACATAATGTGAATAAATGTTTTATAGAGGTGTCATTCTTGGTTTTAGTGTTTTTAATGTATTTTTGGTGGTTGTAGCCCAAAATCTAGGTATATCATTAATAAAGATTGAATCAGATCTCTTTCCCTATTTTTCCTTCTCTTTTCTCTTCCTCCTATATAATGTAAAAATATGATCATTATTAGGGGCGAACATTCTAATTTACAATGGAGCCATGTCAAAATGGTTGCAGGAGAAAATATGAGTTGTAGGCTTGATTTGGACCTCTCGTAATTTGTTATTTCCTTCCTCCATTGTAATGAAATTGTGCATCTTTATAAGATAATAAAATTATTTTTGTTTCTATTCTTTGCCCTAGTTGTGTTTTGCTGCTTTCTCTTGCCTTTTCATCCACTGCGGTGTTTTGTGCATCTTCACTTTCACTTTGGGGTTTATTTTTGTTGTGCTTTGTGAGAAAATGACAAGTTGAATGATGTTTTAGGTTGTGGCACATGTGTCTTCCCTCTATTTTCTCATTTCTCCCTATTTTCCCTTAGTGCAGAGTGTTTCATCCCCTTCTTCTTGGTGTTATTACCTATTTTAGCTTAGGATTTCCTTTTCATGCATCTCCTTCTTCCCTGGTCCTCGTGGATTGGTAAAGTAACATTAGATAGTTACATTTCCAGCAATAGGAGTAGTTTAGCATTAGGATTAGGTAGAGAAACCAACCTTATCTGGAGGCATGTCTCAAGATGTAAATCCCACAACTTGGAGACAATCCCACGTGAGAAAATAGTAAGGATATGTCATGAGAAAATCCTAGGGTGCCACTTTTTTGTGATAACAGTTTTGGCACACTCGGTGGGATAAGTTTGAAGAAATTTACAACTTCATTTCACCAAGGTTGATGTGTTCCTAGTGAGATTCAACCTTTAGAGGCATTTATCAACACATCTGGTGACTCCACTATTCCCACAAACCCATTTTCTGAGTTGCATACCTTTGCTTTCATTCTTCCATCCCTTTTCCTCTTCCATTTCCAACTTTCCATTTCATCATTCCTTTTCATTTTCCTCTTATTCATGAAGTTGTGAAATCATGAATTCATTTACTCACTGGAACCCTTAATTTCAAGAGAAATATTAGTTCCCTCCATCTCCGTATTGTCAAAATCCTCTCCCAAATCAGTTTTATGAGCCTTATCACCATGAACGTGCATGTAACCCAATGCCCATTGACCCATATTGTTATTCATTTAACCAAAATGCTTGGAAAGAAAATAGTTATGCAAGTGATGGTGGAAACTTCATGAAAATGATAATTTCTAGAGGAAGATCCAAAAGATGGAGGCAAACATGGTGCAAATCAAGGACACATGCCACATAAAGGCATGTAAAATTGGTTTCAGGGTCCCTTGTCCATGGGTTGGCCCTATGCTAAACTAGTTCAACCCTCAATAGAAGCTAGAATTCATGGTTGATATGATGCCCTAAATTATAGAGTGGGTTGAGTTAATGGAGGCTCACCAATCTAGTGGTAGGAAACCCTGTCAATGGGGAAATCCTACACTAGCATCTTACAACCCTCCCATTTCTCCTCCCAAACCTACACCATTTCAACTTATTTTTCATGTTCCTATCCTTCCGCCTACTTCTCTTAAGGACTCCCCTTCTCCATCTCCTTCCCTCCCCTCTCATCTCCATTTTCCCACCCTCTTCCCTTCTAAATCATCATCCCCTCCACATGTTTCTACAATTTCTCTTGTGAATCAACCTTATATACAAGAAAACGTCATCCCTCCACCTTTAGAGCATCATACTTCTTTAATTGTATAATCTATAAAGGAGGATGAATTGGAGGTTGTTTTTGCAAAAGAAGAGGCATAAGGCAAAGATGATCAACAATCTATCTTCTTTGAATGTAGTGTAGATGTTGGCACCACATTCTTGGAGGTTACTTATTTGTATAAGGAGAAATCAGATTCAAAATTCCTAAATGTAAAAGATATCATAGAAAGTATTTTTTTCTTTTGGTGGAGGAACATAAGAGAATGATGACACCATTTCATAATTTGAGGTCATCATATATGAGAAAAATCTATTTGGAGAAGCATAATAGAGCATAAACTAGTTTGTAAGTATCTCTAATGATGAAGAAAGTGTGTTTACCGGCTCTATTCTTGGAGTTGAATTCAAAGAAAATGGGAAAACTTAAAGGACCAGTCCCACGCCTAGTAAGAAAATTGGCTAACCTAGAGCTAAACAAGGAGTTCCAATCGGTCATGCTCACTTCACAACGTGAGGAATAGATTCAATGCACAAAAGGTCAACTTCAATGCCTTCAAGAAACAAATACAAAACAACTAAAGGAGGTATTAATTTTGTTTTTTATGATACTTTGGGAAATATGGTAATGTAGACATAAAATCATGCACTTGGGTACATTTCTAGGTCCAAAAGCATACTAATGTATATATAATTCCTAAGCAAGAAAACTAGTGGTTGACAACTATCTTTGGCCTCTTTTCTTTGTTTCTTGGTTTCTCTTTGGTCTTACAACTCCTACAACCCTGATAGAACTTGACTAATTTATCATTTATGGCAACAGACTTTGGTGCCGGTTAGGACATCACCACCTAGCCGGTGATACTATCCATACTAGGTGCTCCCGACCCTTTCTTACCTTTACTTTCTCTTTTTGGGTATCTTTTGTATTTTAAACATATTTTTCACGTATGAGTTTTCCTTCCAGTTGCCAATTTTCCAATTATGAAAATCAAATAAGGGAATCATTTATGTACTTGGTTACTTCTCAAAAATCAAGGATCAAGCACAAATCGTTACTATTAGCACCTAATCTTGCATCAAAAGGCAATAAATCACTCTAAAGGCATCCATCTATCATCTAAACAAGGGACAAGGGTTACATCATACAGTATACACTTCATAGGAGGAAAGTCTATTATATTCCATCCACAAATACTATTACATTGCTACATTCTAGATCTATTCTGCTATCATTTGTGTTACTTGCACAAGGGAATCCTAGGGCATCATTTCACACACACACACACACACACTAGAATTACATGGGGTCTGAGATGTAGTGCAACGCTCATTGATAAGTTTACTCTTTAGGTGACCATCGGGGTCAATCCGACTCCCCATTTTGTATTTTACTTTTTAGGTTTGATGTAGTTTGTGGGTATGTGCAGGTGAAATTATTTCTTGTAGGTTATAAGTACCTTTGGTGATCAAGGAGCGAACATCAAGAAATCAACAAGAATCAACAACAAAACCCTTGGGATGTAAAAGAAATAATATCTTAAGCTCTTTCATGGCCACCAACACCCATATCTAGTCACGGTTCTAGGTGCCTCGCCATGCATTGGGCACCCATGTGGCTCTATTCATAAGCTACAGAATTTACGGTGAGTAGTGACAACCCCGTCTATAGTTTTTCAGAAATTTCACTTGCCCATATCACTTCCTGTTCACTCAAAGCTTAGCTAAGTCATCTTCCCTCTTTCATTTTCTTAGGGTTTCATATCTTTGAATGTTTTTTTCTTTTTCATTACTATATATAATCACGTGTATATCATTTGTTACATTACGTTACTCTGAAACAAAGATTTAATAATTTAGATTAAATGAACCTTCTTAATCTAACCTTGCCTTCTGAGAATGCATCAAAATCTATCCACTTCTTTTGAATTCATGGATGAATATTCTTACTTGTCTTATATTCCAACTAAGGTTTTTGGAATGGCTACCACCAGTTGTTGATTTTATGCGAGTCCATACCCAACACCCTCCCCACTTTGTTACTCCAATTCCTAATCCAACCATCAATGTAGTCACCACTCGCCGCACTCGTCCTCCTATAGCTCCACCCATCTTTGTCCCACCACCTATTACTTCTATAGTTCCTACCACCACCTCTAAATTTTATGACATTATTGAGCATATTAAGAATACACCAGCCAAAATCTCTCTCTATGATATCTTACGTAGTGCACCCGATTGTCATCATACATTAGAGGTCACCCTTCGCTCCATCCACATTGAAAGTAATAATTTTCTTGTTGCCTTTGCTCATCTCATTCAATCCCTAAAAAATATACCACATGCCATATCTTTCAATGATGAGGATATCCCTCCTTCTCTTTGCTAGCAATCATTTTTCCCCTTTTCTTATCACCACTACTATTGGCTCCATTTTTATCAAACATGTACTCATTGACAATGGATCTACTATAAATTTATGTGCTCTATATCTCCTTAGGAAACTACACATTTCTAATAGATTAATCAATAAATCCTCTATTCTCATTTGTGGATATGATTCCACTACTAACACATGCATGGGCACTATCACCTTACCTCTAAAATTTGGGCCTAAAATTATTCCTACTCCATTATTTGTCATCGACACACCATTTTAGTTTAATTACTTGCTAGGTAGATCATGGATTAATTCCATGCTACCTTTCAAGGGACTTTCCATACATTTGACATCTTACAACCTACTAGATCTCCTCAAACTCATTTTGCATTGCACATTAATCCCTTCACATACACTCTCTTCATACATGATTCCTATTGGCCTCATATTGCTTTTGAACTCACTTTCTCTTAAATTGTTTATACGTATGATGGATTAGCATGCATAGGATTCACATTTACCGATCTCCTACCCCTACTTCACTCTCCTCACCTGTATCACATATGTGTATTTGTTACCAATTCCTATGGTCTCTACGTCTTCCATTTATCAGTATTCCTTGTACGTATTCCCGATCCTTCCAAATCACACTTGGATAGTCTTGGCTTGACTACATTGGTGGAATTATGGATCCCAATCACATTGATATCTCATTTGTGATACCCTTTGGCTATGTTTCTATGTGCAATGATTCATTCCTTGGTTATACTCAAAATCTAACTCGGTGTTATGCACATGATTGTCGTCAACATCCTTTTACTGATGAAGAATATTTTATGGCCATGTATAACTTATGCCACACATGATCTTTATATGATTAACCCTGCACCATCGCTTACTAATTCTCGTAATCCAAATCCAATTAGTTATGATTACGAGACCGATGTTCTCCTAGAAGAGTTTACTTGATACTTTTTCTAATTATACACTTGGGGGCATCATGCTTTCTTCCCCCTTCCAATGACTACACTTTTCACTCTGTGCATTATAACTAATCTTACTATACACTTTTACACCCTTTGATACATACATTGTATCATCATTACCCTATGATGCACTCTAGTTCCACGGTTCATACTCGACTATTGAGGGTATAATTTTAAAATGAACCTCACATCCAATACACTTCACACTCTGTGCTTCACGATACATATTTCTAGTATCTATTCTCACACAACACATTACCCGATGACACACTCTTATTCTATGGTTCATTCTTGATTATTGAGGGTTCCTATAAATGAACCTCATCTCATACACATCCATTGGGGGCACACTACTCATATCATCTTCACATCTTAAAAACCATACCATCGCACCCATACACAACATTTGTATATCTTGGTTATATTTATTCTTGCTAGCTTATTCTATTTACATGTTACACTTTGTTTTCCATGCTAAACAAATTCTTAGTATACCCCATCATCTTTTTATATACACATGTGCATTCACTTGGTATTTTGAGGTGAATACATATCTCTTACAGGTATTTACACTATGTAATGATGCTCGGTATTGTACCTTTTACCAGTCCCACCGAGGCTCTTAGGGGTATCTACTTTTACTAATACCATATCCTACACACTTCAAGTTCTATTGCTACATTATTCACTATTTCTCATTACAAGTTACTCTAATTTTGTATTGATATACACATGCCTTAACATACTATTTATCTTTCTAACATACTAGTGGGTGTTTCATATGTAACATTTTATTTGCAGGACTATATGCAACCATGGTTATTTGATACATTTTGCTTGATCTTGTTTGATATTGTATGTTATTGTTTGCTAGGTATGCCCTATGTCTTGTATGATCATTGTATACTTTTGGTTACTTCGGCCTTGTTGATCAGATAAAACACTTAGCAAAACTCACACATAGAGTCCGCGTAGAAAAATAGGATGGGATCGAAGGCGCGAAGGAATAGGAAGGCGTCACACGCGGAGGTGCAGAGTCAGACTTTCGGGACTTAGCCGATTTTGTAGATCAAGTCTATTTTCAGAGGCTGGCGTGTGGAACACACAAAGCGATGCCGAGACTTGCATGCCATGCTTTTTCTATATTTTGAGGATCATATCAAAGCACTCTTGCATGGAAGTAATCCAAGAATAGATTCATCACTCTAGTTAACTGTAAGTGATCTATAGATAGCATACTTGCATGTATGGCTATAATTGTAAACGACGCATGGCTATTATTAGCTTCAGTGACCTATTTTTGGCATAGTTAGTGGTGAAGGGAAAGTTCCCCACCCTATATATATATTAGATGAATCACCTAGTTGATATACCATGTTGAAGGGTTAGAGATTCATGAGTGCATGAGACTAGATAATTGTAACAAATCCATGCGCACATGACTATTATTGTATGAAACCTCTGTATTGTTGTCATGTTTAATATATGAAGAATATTGGCCAAACCAAAGTGTCTTATATGTGTTATCATTACATGCTATTGATTTATTGATGATTTATGCTTAAATGCATGCCTTTATAGATGCAGTTCGGTATAAGCTGTGTAATGATGGATTAGTTTCTAAATATATGTCTTTATCATTTCACCATGCTACCATTCTGCTACAACAACCCTAAAGAGGGACTGGTACCTTGGTGCACTTTAGGTGAGTGCTTAGCCTATGTTGAGTGATGTGCAGCATGACTAGGTGTTATCTGAGAATTCTAGGCTGCATCATTGGTTCCATTGTCGGGACCTCTTTTTCAGTTATTTTCAGGATGGTTCGCGATGAAGACATATCGGCTAACTTTGGCGAGTGTTGAAGAGTGGATTCATGATCTGGAGGAAAAATATGCATGAAGGTTTAGCATTGGATCCATATTTAACACACGCACTTGGGTAGAGTAGAATTTGTATGACAGTATGTACGAAAGCTTCTTTGCTATCTTTCATGTAGAATTATATGAGTGGTTGAATCCATATGTGTCTAAGAGGAATTGGAGGTATCACACACTTGTTTGGACATAGGAGGAATTTCAAACACTATCTGATGCTAACTTGATCTGGACTCACGCAGTAGATACCTGGTTTCATGGTGTTCTAAACAACTATATTCTGGAGTATGCAATTTTGATATATTCATGCCCAGAGGTAGCTGAGTTCCAATTCCTATGGAATCCTAGAGGGACGTATTTACAAGGTATTCCTTTAGCAATCAAGATACTAAGGGTAACATTGAAATTGGAATATAAGCCCATGGCAAGTTAAAAATCTCCACGCACAGGGGTAAGAACATGATTGGTGAAAGATGGCAGACCTAGCGGCAACACGGCAGAGGGAAGAGAGGCGGATGAAGTATGATGAGGTGCGCGAGAGGGAATTATGGAAGAAGCAAGAAGTTATAGAATGGATGGTGTTGTGGAGAGAGATGGCTCGTGAAGGATTTGAGGCTCACGAGGATGAAGAAGTGTTAGAGCATCAGGAACTCCCCATCTAGGAAAGAATGACGAGATAACCCTCTTCGGCCTCACATAGAAGCATGCTAGTAGATATGACCTGGGCCGTGGGTGCACATCTAAGATAACCTATTGACCTAGCCCTTGCGCTTGGTTTTCTAGTATTTAGTACAATAGGTAAACAAAGTTTTCATTTAGGAAGTGAAAGAGTAGAAACAAGTCAGATAGCAAGTACATCAATGGCATCACAGAAAACTTCGTTATTCTTTGGGGGTACGTTTTCAGGCTCATCATTTGCACAGAATATGAGCACGCCGATTGTGGGATTCACCTCTAAAACTGGGACTACTTCATAGACTGTAGGAGTCTATTATAGTACCACTGTCGGGACATAGGGGAGTGCATCTACGGGCCCTATCCCAAATTTAGGAGGAGGATCGAGAGGTATGGACAGTTCTAGTTCTAGTGGTTTGGGTGGTTTTGGAGGTAGAGGAAACCAAGGAGGTTTTGGGTTGGGTGGTTAAGGCCCGCAGCAACCCCAGAACATTTATACAGAGATGTCTCTTTGTCTCCCAGAGTACAGAGGTATCGAGGATGCTGCTAAACATATTCATATGTGTGAAATATTGTGGCGCACGAAAGGTATCACAACTTCTGAGTGTAAGGAAAGTCAATTTGCTACTACGTTATAGGCGCACACGCTGGTATAGGAAGTTTGATCCCAATCAAACTTGTATTGATTATGCAACATTGAAAGATGATTTCTTAAAAGAGTTTCATATCCCAAAGTTTGAGTAGAATATTATAAGTGCACTTAAGGATATAAAGCAAGGCACTAATGAAAGTGTACATGAATATGATTCCCATTTTAAAACACTTCTATCCAAACTCTCCTATGATATACATGTAATTCAACATGCACAATGGTTTTCAGGGATTGATTACTCCATTTCGAAAGGCATTGTCGCATAAGACTTATAGTGACCCGCACAAAGCATTAGAAGCAGCTCTACGCACTGAGGGAGTTGGGAGTATTGACACTAGAGTTAGTCCATTCTTAGAGGCTCAGATAGCAGCTATGGCGGAAAATTTAGAGAAATTATTTGCAAACTCAGCTCATGAGATGCACTTAGGAATCTGGTGTATAAATTGTGAAGTGGAAGGCCACACCAAGGATAGTTTCCTCGTAGATCTGTACGTTCACTATTGTTAGACTATGAGATTTTCCATTTGAATCATGATGCTAGTCACTGACCCTTACTAGAACGCATGATCAGGAATAATGTATCCTCTTTTTGTAAAATTTGTAGGTCCATGACCCATGATACTGAAGATTGTAGATTGATTGGCGATTCATATGTCATTGATATTAGGGTGCGATAGGTGAGTATGGATGATAGTTCTAAAGGAAAGAATGAGCATCAAGATAGGGATTACAATCAAGCGCGCTATGACAGGAATGACGAAAGATTTGAAGGATGTCATGGAAGAGGATGAGGATATCGAGGCGGATATGGAGGACAAGGCCGAGGCGGGGAAGAGGTGAATTCCCTCGAGGAACTTGCTATACATGTAGCTCACCTGACCATTATAGGCACGAATGCCCACAGAATATTTCTTATTCATTTTGTGGAAAGGGGCATAGTTATGAAGAGTGTCCGAACTTGTATGAGCATCTCAGTAAGTAGCATAAGCTAGAAAATAAAGGCACATGGATGGTTAGAATCTAGTGTGTGGTAGAGAATCAGTGGATGCCCAAGTTAATACCAGAACCTGAGGTAGTAATAGTCAAGATAACCACACGAGTGAGGTGGCATGCGTATGGAAAGAGGTATTGCAGAAGGTGACAATCACTAGGGAGGAGGTTTTGAATGCTAGGTATCCAGATCCAACTCATCAGAAAGAAGTCTATCAGGAAACTATGGAAGTCCTTTGAAACATTCAAGGTGAAATACAATGTTTGTAAGAGAATTCTCAGAAGTTGGAGCATAAGGATATAGAAAGGGCCCGTCTGATATTGATGACATCAGAGAGGTATGTAGAATGTTGTGCCAGGAGAATATTAATCCTTTATTGGGAAATTGGTTGAAGTGGAATACTCCACATGCAGGAACCGAGACCGGAAGACAAATAATCCATGTGAATCTCCCCCGATAGCATTGAATATGACAAGGAGATCACTTTAAATGTTGTTGTGGATGGTTGGTTGTTGAGCAATATTTTGTTGACACAGGTGTGGAAGTGAATGTACTTACATTGGATGCATGGGTACAAATGGGGAGACCTCCATTGTAGCCATCATATAATGTATTTTTCATGGAAAACAAAACAAAATCTACTCCCATAGGATTTTTGAAGGATGCATCGATCACTATACAAGGGGCCAAGTTCACAAGAGACTTCAAGTGTAAGCACTTGCGGAAGTAGATAGCTTCCCAACTTTACTTGGGTGCCCTTGGTGTTATGTAAACAATCATGATTTGAGGTTTAACAAGGGGTATATCATCTTCGATAACAAGGAGGAAAGGGTCATAATACCATTGACAGATGGGAAATCCATACCATATGTGGAACTTTTGAGTGAAGAGGACTTGAACATAATTTATATACTTGTTATTTGGGACCCGAGAGATCAAAGAGACATCTAAGGAAGGAATCCTTCATTGGGAAGATTCTTAGTCAATCAACGATACTACAGTATTGCTTGTGATAATTGGGCTCATGGTGCTTATGAACTGGTGGGGCATGAAGTTAAGTGTGCGGTTGCTTACAAAAAGGGTTTTCACTGCATCGATGTATAGGTCACTCAAGACTACCTGATATCTGGATTCGAAGATCTGGGTAGATTCTTGCAGCCATGGAGGTAAAATGGGATGACTAGATTAAAAGGTGAGATATGTCATATACTTTAGGCGGGACAACATCGCACTTTGGTGGGTGTTTCACAGGATAATCTCTTGGAATGGGGAGAGATTGGGACTGCCTTAATAACTAGGTTTTCAAGAAGTAATGCATCTACAAAGATTTTACCTTATCATGGTGATCAACCCGTTCAACATCATATCCAGCAATGTGAGAGACTTTGGAAAACAAGATAAGAAGCATTACGCCCTCAATTTGGGTGCATCAGTTTTATTCTACTCTATAAGGTTGCATATGTACTTGGTATGTATATGCTGAATTACATCGTGACACGGTAATTGGATGAATTTGATCTGCAGGATGATCCAAAATTTTGAATTCTTCTCATCTACACCACCAGTGAACAAGGATTTAAGCTTTATCAAGCGCTTAACCATGGGAGACTAGTGGGAAAGTGGAAGAACTTATTCAAGAATTATTTGGTGAGATAGAGACAGGGGCATGTTTTGAGGAAGAATTAGATGATACCATACTACTTGAGCATGCTTCTCGGAAAAGACAAGGGAAGTTGGTTTACATAATTGATGATGAGGAAGTTGAGCACTTGGAAGTTGATCATTCACATGGAGCACGTGAGGTGTTAGACAGTGCGGATGTAGATACGCGCGCATATCATGAACCTATGAAGACAACAAAGGTAAATATTGGCACAAAAGCTGAACCTAAGGAAGTGATAATTGGGGATTATTGGTTAGAGTTAGAAGTGGCAAAGATCATAGAGTTACTTCGAGACTATGAGGACTTATTCCCAAGAGGATACCATGAACTTAAAGGCGTGCATAAATCACTTGGAGAAATGAAGATAAAAGCTTAAGGAAGGTGCGCGCCTGTTAGGAAGAGACCTTATCGAATGAATCCCAATTTGCGCAAGAAAGTAAAGGAGGAAATTGACATGATTTTGAAAATGGGATCATTCGAACATTGGATGAGTTAGAATGGGTTAGTCCTATGGTGATAAGTATAAAAAACGATGGTAGGATTCAAATTTGTGTTGATTATAGAGAGTTGAATGCAACATGTGTTACATATCCTTTCCTTACGCCATTCACAGAGGAAATATTATGAGTGGTCACCGTGAGATATATTCATTTATAGATGGGTTCTCAGGGTATCATCAGGTTAGGATTGTCCTAGAAGATCAAGAAAAGACCACCTTCACTACTCGAACGAGGAATTTTGCCTATACTATGATGCCCTTTGGATTGAATAATGTACACTGTTGTATTCTCAAGGATAGTGGTGTAAGCATTTAAGGATTTTATTCACAACTTCTTACGAGGTCTATCTTGATGATTGGACCATTTATGGGCTAATTAAGGATCATCGTGACAATCTGTGCTTAATGTTTGAAAGATTTAGACAGGTTGAGTATCTCATTGAATATCAAGAAGTGCATATTTGTTACTCCTTTTGGCATACTTTTAGGACACATAATCTGCAAGGAAGGGTTCTTTGGTCGATCCGGCTAAAGTTATGATTATTTTAGGCTTGAAAGCACCCACCAGTTAGAGTGAGGTGCACATATTTTTGGGTCATACATGGTATTACAAGAAGTTAATAAAAGGGTATGCCAAAGTTACCGCACCCTTGTAAGAATTACTCAAGGGAAAAGGTACATTCTATTGGGGGAGTCACAATAGGGCGCATTTGAGATATTGAAGAAGAAACTTACTACCACACCTATCTTGCACTTTCCTTCATGGGATAAACCTTTTCATGTTCACGTGGATGCCTCTCAGCACGGCCATTGGTGTTGTCTTAGCTCAACTGGAGAAGGTATAGTTGATCATCCCATTTTTTTTGCTAGTAGGAAGTTGACCCTTGCGAATAGAATTATACCACTACAAAGCGTGAGGTTTTGTCCATGATATATGCCTTGCACAAATTTTGACAAGATTCATTGGCCACACCTTTTTTGTTTTATATAGATCATATGAAATTGAAGTATTTGGTGAACAAGCCCATCTTACGGGGAGAATATGTAGATGGATACTCTTATTTCAAGAGTTTGAATTTACTGATTGTGGTAAAACCAGGAAAAGTAATTTTGGACCGGATCACTTGTCTAGAGTTCAATCAGGTGAAGAAGCACAAACAATAGAAGAGACCATACCTAATGCACAATTGTATAGGTTACAATGTGCACCAATGGAATTAGAGGACATTGTTGTCTTCCTAAGGACGGGGATGACACCAGAAGGCATGAGGTCCTTGGAGAAAAAGCAACTTGCTATACACGTGGCACCATTCATGTTAATCAGCGGTGACTTATAAAAGTTAGGCAGAGATGAGGTGTTCCACCATTGTGTATTAGAGCATGAACAAAAGAATATAATGGAGGAAGCCCATGGTGGTATTGCGGTGTGGCCACTATGTAGGTTATGCTACAAAGTGTAAAAGATCCTACTTGGTTGTTTGTGGTGGGAAACGTTGTATAAGGATTGTAAGGAGTATTGTAAGGCATGTGACCATTATCAGTGTCTAGGTCGACTAGGACAGAGAGATGAGATGCCTTTACGACCAATTACAAGTGCAGAACCCTTTGAGAAATGGGCAATAGACTTTGTAGGTCCTATTTCACTAGCTGCGTGTAGGACTTGGATCACACTATATCATTACTTGTACATGAGATCATCTTACGAGATGGACAAAAGTAGCACCTACGAAGGAGTGTATGCAGTGGCTACAACAACAAGGTTCTTATGGGAAAATGTTCTTACCATGTATGGATGTCCTTTAAGTTTAACTAGTGATAGGGGAACCCATTTTTTAAATGAGACAATCAATTGTTAGATGAGTTTATGGTTGCCCACCACAAGACTACACCCTATCACCCTCAGGAAAATGGACTGCTTGAGGCTTTCAACAAGATTTTGAGCCACACATTGACCAAGATTTGTGATGTGGGATGAAAAGATTGGGATGACAAAGTATTTTCTATTCTTTGGGCCTACCAAACAACATATAAGAGATTGAACAAAGCCACACCTTTTCAGTTGGTGTTTGGCATGGAAGCTGTTCTTCCTATAGAATTTATGTTACCTTCTTTGTGCATTACACGCACTAGAGGTCTAGCTGATGAGCAAGATTTGGAAGAACAGATTGATAACATGGTTCAACTAGATGAGCAGGGCCATAACACGATGGAGTTAGAAACAAGATAAAGTGCGCCAGAAAGCATGGCATGATAGGCATATCAGGGATAAGAAACTTATGGTTAGATAAATGGTACTTCTGTATGACTCTAAGTTTTTGCACCATCTAAGGAAGCTCAAGGTGCATTGGTTGGGGTCGTATGTTATAACTCACATACTTGAGTCAGGTGCTTGCTAGTTAGAAGCAATTGATGGAACACGGGTTCCCGGTTACTTTAACGAGAGTAGGTTGAAGCCCTACTATAAATAATTCTTCTTGGTGTTTGTAATAAGGCAATGTTGTCAGATAGATTAGGTTTCCCTTTACGTATTTCCTTAATGTGTTTCTTTCATCGTCACTATGCTTTGTCAATTTAGTTCTTGTTTTTGTGTAATAAGCGCACTTGCATGCATGAAGCTAACTAAAATATGAAGCATGTTGATGTGCAGAGGAATGCACATACTTTTCGTATGGGGTGGATTGTTGGTGACTCCCAGGTATAATGTTGTGAAGATTGGAAGGTATAATGCTGCGAGATGTTGTGGAAGTAAGCTGCTAAAGGTGATTTACAAAGGATTGCTTCTTAAAAGTAACCAAGGATGGAGATGAATGAAGGAAAATTACAACGCAAGGTAAGTGACAACCATGATAACTACCAGGAGAAGGTGCAGTGATGAGGTACTCAAGCACTAGAGCACGTGCTAAAGAGAAGTATGTGACCAGAAGGTAGGAAGGCACGCTAGAAGGTTATAGCTATGGCGCAAAGATGTACCACGCGGAAATGACAAAATTGAGCAATAAATGAGAAATATTTGGTAGGTGGAGGAGCAATTAATGCATCAAAAATTGAAAATATATATAAGGATGGGATGTGAATTCATTTCTACCCTTGCAACTATGAGAATTTGATGAAGAGCTAAGTGTGAAGAGTTGAGTAAGCGATTCAAGGTGCAAAGAGGGTGAAACCAGGCATGAAAGGTAGATCTATGTATTGGAGAAGCTTGTATCCCCGTAGGAGAAGGGTTTGAATGAAGCAGATTGATAGAGCAGAGCTAGGGCACGTAATTTTGTGATTACAATTTAGGGCACGATTGAATTGGGTTAGGGTTTGAAGTAAACCATTAAAGAATTACAGAAGAAGGTGTAGAAACACAACACAAAGGGAAGAATGGCTCCAAAGAAGGAAGCAACAGCAACAAAAGGAAAGAAGAAGGTAGTAGTGGAAGAGGAGGAAGAGATGACTCCTGAGAGCAATTTTTCAAAGATGCAGTATCCTGAAGAAGTAATTGTGGGCCAAGAATGGGATTCCCATATACAAAAGAAAAATAAGCGAGTACAACCACCGAACCAAGGAAAATCAAAATAAGTTGGATGATTTACTTAACTCCGAACATGCGATTTAATTGGTGATGGGATGCCGATATATGATGATGCAAGGGAGAAGTTACTAAAAAGGATTGGTGTTTACCAATTATATGAGCTCCCATACTTTAGGAAATATGCACCATTATACAGGTGGCTAATGAGCCGAGTCCATGAGGACTTCTTCTATTTTTAGGCGAAGGGTAAGACTAACACCCATTTTAATTACCATGGTAACAGGTTTAAAGGTGACAGTGAGGACATCAAAAATGACCTAACTGACAAGGTTGCCATATTGGAAACACACAAAGTGCATTGGGATACCAAAAAGGACCACGCGGAATGGACATAGACAAATTACACGATTGTCCAGGTAGTAAAAGCAGCAGCACACCTGGTTACGAAATTGAATGACCAAGATCATTGGTCACAAGTAAACTCAATGTGGCTGCATGTGGCAAAGCACATGTCAGAAGGGGTTATTTACAACATTGTCGGCTTTATTGTAGAACAAATAGTAGAGGAAGCACGCACAGGAAGTAAGATAAGTTTTGGTTTTGTCTTACTTTCTTTAGTATTCATGGAGATTGGAGTACCGGATGGCCTAAAAGAAAATATATGGGAATACCCCATGAATAACAAGTCTCCAGTTGAAATATTCAGCAAGTATCTATGCAAGGGGTCTATGACAGATGGGGTAAAGGAGTGAGTAGAGATGTGGTATGATAGGCTCCATGCGGCTTTTGAAGAGGAGTGGTGCATACCAAAGGATTTTCCCTCGGTATTGGGGAAGCAGGCTCAGTTTGCTATTTACTAGCACTTTTGTATTGCGTGTTTTCTGATGGTGGATGGATCGTGGAGCCCCTGGTGCAAACTACCATACGTGTTCATAGCACAGTATTTTCAAGCTTCCGTTCATTGGTTCACTGATACAAGGAGGTTAGTATTTAATGCAGATAAGGTGGATTACAAATACCACACCTTACGAAAGAAGTATGGATATCTAGGAAGAATGCTTACAATGAGAGTATTATCTCAAAGATTTTGAGTATCAAACCAGAAACACTTGTTGTTGGGGATATTGGGGCCACGCTCATATATCTCTAACTTAAACCAAAGATGGAAAATAATAAGTATGTAGAGAATGAGTTCACGCTCCTAGGACCACCAAAGGGGAAGCATACTATGGAAAACATCCCAGCACCTAGGCCTTCTAAACCCATGTAGGATGACGAGGAAGAGGATGAAGAGCATGAGGATAGTGGTGGTTTGGTGCACAGGAGGAAGCAACCATCTGGCGGACAAGAGGAGGAGCACGTGATGGCTTCACAAGGAGAAGAAAATATTGAGGTAGCGCAGGGTGACCAAAGGTTCATAAAGGTGTTCAAGCACACAAGGACATAAGGAGAAGCCTAGTAGACAACAAGGAAGTCACCGCGACTCTCACCGGGAAAGGAACCCGAGGAGAATAAGAGAAGAAGAAAGGTCAAGCTAGATGAAGAAGCATAAGAGTATGAGGAGAAAGCACTTCCATCTCCAATCCATCATAGGGCAGAAGAGGAGCCTCATAACGAGGAGGAGGAAAAATTGAACAAAGAGGAAGAAAGGGAGCAATCATAAGCTACACAAGGCAAGGATGAGGATACAACTAATATTCCTAACCTTGATGTTGCCATTCCAAAAGGGCCAAGGTCTTGTCGGACAAGTGAGGACGTAAGGGTACAAACAATGGGGTATGCAGAGGACCAGGAGATTATTGTTTGCACTCTGTTGCAGAGCATTGTCACTCAAAAATATTTATTCAGATGGGTGCTTATGGATGAGAACAAGGTGACATTACAAACACGAAAGAAACTTTCATGGTCGATGCATACGCATATGGATGAACCATATTTTGATGTCTGTGAAGAATCATGTGTGTCTAGATGGTTGAAGAAGGCACCTGAAGTCTAACACATGACAATTAAACCAACTGTTATGACGGATGAGTAGGTAAGTAATGCCTTAGTGAAAGTATCTACTGAGGTAGCTAGAAGAAACATTGACAAATCTGCTACAATTAAAGCGTTGACAGAGGAGCTAAAAGCAAAGGATGTGGAAATAGCACGTTTAGTGTAGGAGAGGGATCTGAGTAAAATGAAATATGAGACTTTTGTTAGTATGGTGGAGGAAATTGGAGATGATATACTAAAGGTATGCTCGCATTTGGAATCACAGGTACCAAAAGAATTTCCTTCTGTGATGCACTACGTAAGAGAAATGATAAAATTAGTATTGGAGGATGAAAAGGTGCATGTACCAGAGCAGCCCAAGGACCCAACAAAAGAGGCAAAAAAAGAACAGGCTGCAGTAGCAAGGAAGATTGCTATATATGAGGTCCTACTACAAGCACTCTGAGAGGATCTAAAGAAATTTGATCATGCCTTAATGATATGCACAACTCCAGATGCGCTAATAAGGGTAAAAACACTAGTAGAAGACAATGAGGTGTAAAAGGCCATGAAGGATGACACACTAGGCCACACTGAATGACTAACTATGGTAAAGTAGAAGCGCGAGGCATTGGCCGTGGCATAGGCACCACATAAAGAGAGGTTAGATGAACTTGGAAAACTCATTGCTCAGAAGATGGATGTGTTAGAAGGGATGCATACATCTATGTCAAGCATAATGCTTGTAATACATAATGAGCAAGGAAAACTAACTCAGGATGAGTTGGAATCTATCATTGTGGATGTTCCAGAGAAAGCAAAAAGGAATTAATGGAGTGGGAGAACTTAGAAGCAGACATAAAGGAGGAGTATCCAGAGATGATACTTCAGAAAGAAACGAAGGAGCTTGAAGCCTGAATAATTCTTTGATTCTTTAATTCTTTTCTATTCTTTGTGTAAGATTCATTCAACATTCTATATTTCAACTATTCTTTACTCAGTTGTGGACATCACCATTTTCGGGCGACAATGAGATTAGTGTGGGGTAATGTTGATCAGATAAAACACTTAGCAGAACTCACACACAGAGTCCACGTGGAAAAACAGGATGGGATCGAAGGCGCGAAGGAATAGGAAGGTGTCGCGCATGGAGGTGCAGAGTCAGACTTTTAGGACTTAGCTGATTTTGTAGATCAAGTCTATTTTCAGAGGTTGGCGTGCGGAACACACAAAGTGATGCTGAGACTTACACGCCATGCTTTGTCTATATTTCAAGGATCATATCAAATCACTCTTGCATGGAAGTAATCCAAGAATAGATTCATCACTCTAGTTAACTGTAAGTGATCTATAGATAACATACTTACATGTATGGCTATAATTGTAAATGGCGCATGGCTATTATTAGCATGAAACCTATTTTTGGCATAGTTAGCGGTGAAGGGAAAGTTCCCCACCCTATATATATTAGATGAATCACCTAGTTGATATACCGTGTTGAAGGGTTAGAGATTCATGAGTGCATGAGACTGGATAATTGTATCAGATCCATGCGCGCATGACTATTATTATATCAAACCTCTGTATTGTTGTCATGTTTAATATATGAAGAATATTGGTCAAACCAAAGTGTCTTATATGTGTTATCATTGCATGCTATTGATTTCTTGATGATTTATAGTTAAATGCATGCCTTTATAGATCTGGTTCGGTATAACTATGTAATGATGGATTAGTTTCTAACTATATGTCCTTATCACTTCATCATGCTACCATCCTGTTACAACAACCCTAAAGAGGGACCTGGTACCTTGGTGTGCTTCGGGTGAGTGCTCAACCTATGTTGAGTGATGTGTCAGCGTGACTAGGTGTTATGTGAGAATTCTAGGCTGCATTAGGCCTTGATTGTCTTGTGACATTATGAGCAATGTCCCATGTTTGAACCCACTTTTCATGGTCTATAATTTTTGCACACTTGCTTGTTACATTGTCTCCTTTTTCATGCTAGCTAATTTTACTACTAACACATGTTTCTAGCCTACTTTGTTTGCATGTGACTCGGTTTATACCATGCACACTCCCTACCCCTGCATGTATCCACTTGAGATCAATATCATGTCCTCTCCTTTGGTCCGCATTCTCTTACTATCATTTCATGTACCCCAAATGAGGGGGCATACATTGGTAAAAATATTACCTGCACGGTGAGCTCAAAGCTACAATTCATATTAATATAGTAAAGAAACAACACAAGAACACAGTCACATAATGGACCAGAATCTAACTTGGGTCCAAAAAAATAGAGTAGACACTAGCTCCTAGACACATAAACTATTGCTTGGCGCTCTTATCCTCCCTTGGGAGGAAATGTACTGGGGAAGAAAAATCATTTTCTTAGTATAAAAATTCTACAACATTTTCTGAGTATTTCTATAGTTATAAGCATTGTCCTTCATCATAGAATGCAATTTATCTCCTACCATTAGTACGATCAGAAAAATTTAGAACTAATCGAACAAATTGGGACGTACCATTTGCGCAAAGTGGTGTTTATTGGGTAAAGTCATGGAAGAAGAGTAACACTAGACCTCTCTCCCCAACACTTGCTCTTTGGTATGAGATTTTTAGTACCCAAATTTACACCTCCTTTGGGGCTAGGAAGTTTCAGTGAACAGACTGAGGTACTTTTAATAATGTTAGGCTTGGATATTTTACGTCGTTTGTAGCTGGGGAAACGTCGACAAACCTATTGAGACCGGGATTTGGAGGGCTTGGGTGACACGTACAAAGGAATGGCTAACCCTACTACTTTCGGTCCTACCTTTGACCGAGGTGAGAGAACCTAAGGGGTAACTGAAACACAATAGAAGGGATGAATATTTTACTTCTCAATCTCTTTTAGGGCAATAGATCAGTTTGGGATAAGCATGGCCATAAATACAACACTTCACTTTCACAAGTTGTCACACAAAGTGATGTATACACTTAGTTCACCAGACATAGGTTACTATAGACATATGAGTTGCATTGTTGTTGCATTTTTTGTAAAGGGAATGAAGATCAAGGGTTTCTTTTACTGATATTTGTAAATAACACAATAGGATGACAGAAAGAGGGTTTGTATTGTATGATGAGACTCGAATTATGTTTTGTTTATAAGGATGGGGGATTTGTAAGATAATAGATCACTTAATGACACTACTCACAATACTTGTTCAGACATATATGACATCCTAGACAATAAAGAATAATTCATCAATAAGTCATAATTTCCATTTAAAGAAAGATTTGCATTCATTGATACTCAATTATGAAAAATATTTCACACAATCCTTAAAATACTTAGCACAAAATCTCATGCAAATATTTTAATGAAGAATTTCTTTCTTCTGATCTCATACACTTAAGATACACTCGAAAGATTACAAAAATCCATCAAAAAAATAATTTCAGCAAGGATTTTATAATTGCATTCAATATTGTAAAGTAAAATCTCACACCACAATATTGAACAAATGACCAAAGCTTAATCACTAAGGACAAACCTAGTGTAATTCAGAGAAGCAAGAAATACAGAATTGCTACTAGAAAATGCAATTGATCAACTAAATGTTCAGTACATAAAATCCAGAACATGTAAGCCAAACTCATAGTTAGACAAATTTCATTCTAATCTACCAAATTCTTGACAAGGGAACATGAAAACAAATGATCTCAATGCATGTTAATGACTATACATTGTAATCATCTTAACATTTGAATTTGAAAGAGTAAACTTAAAATGTATTTCTTCCAGACAATTTAAGCAGTATCACAACAAAATATATCAATTCTTGTCTTTGTAAAAGCTTAAGAAAAAAACCCCTTTAGTATGAGGACAAACCCCTCATACTTATACTATTTACTTCGACTTAATTTTCCCCCCAAAAACATCTTAAAGGATCCTTCAAACTCAGCTCTATGCAATTTAAAATCTTCTTAAAGGAAGTATCTTTTAACTGAAAAGATTCCCTTTTGCTCCTGATTGGGTGAGTGAAGAAATAACCATGTGGTGACATCTGGGAGAAATTGAAAATATATTCTTTTACTTCTAATAAACTTTTTCCTTTAGTAAACTGCACTTTGTTTTGAGGAAATCTTTGATCTAGAATGCATTGTGAAAGTAAGTTTGTTTTAAACTTTGTTTCTCTTCTTTTTACTTTTCATGGCCCTCTACAGTGGGCTGATTTGAGTTTCCCCTACCCTATTCTTATAGGCATCAAAATTCTCAAACATTTGAGTAACAATTTCCTCATCAAGCCTTGAGTGGTAATTGAAAACTACTTCGTGTTTCGTACTTATTTCATCAAGCTCCGCAAAGACAAATTTTTCTTTCTTCATCTTCTTTATCAATTATTAACTCAATGTATACCTAGTCCTGCTTGGGGAATACACGGAAAAAACCTCAACTCTCTCGGTTTACCCATAACATACTCCCTGAAAATTCTAATCAAATTATTGGTTCTCTCCATCCTAATTAGATTTTCTATTTGAGCATGAAGGTCACCGATATAGTCCATTTTTTTGTCTCTCAATTCACCAAGAATTTTTATAGAATATGTCAAAATCTCCACTCTGAATTTTTCCATATTGTAATACTCTTATTGATTTCTCACAAAGGAAAGAGACACAATTCCCTCTTTAACAACCAAGTCATCACCTAAATATTTGATAGCTCTTATTTTTGGTAGCATATCAGTCCACATTAATTTCTCAGCTTCATATTTATCCATTAATGTCTTGGTTTCTTCTACCTTTTCAATAATACGGGAGTATCATTTCACAAATTTTGTGATTATTGATTCACCTCTGATAACCAAATCATTCTCCCATTGGATAGTGGCCTCCCCTCTTTCTCTTAAGTCACTTACTCTCCGATGTCATCATTGGTAATCTCTGGGACTCCAACTTGCCCTTCCTTGTGAGTTTTGGTCAATTTTCTAACCAAGTTGGATAATGCTTCATTCTTGGCCTTTAAATCCTTCTTAGTTTCTTTGAACTCATCAATCCTTTGGAAAAATTCTTCTACTGCTACAAAAAAATCATATTTCATTTCTTAGTAGAAGGCTTACCTAATGAGATCTTGGAGACTTGAAAATTAGATGGGGATGCTTCTCCTCAAGGTACATCAACTTTGGGAGTTACAACATCTATGAATCATTCTCCTTTCTTGTTCAGGGTTTCCTTAGAGATAATTTTTTCCCTTTTGGGTGGTCTTGCTAGATTGAGGAGAGACATGATCTATAAATCATCATCATTCAGTTGTATTTCCACCTTCTTCTTCTTTGGGAGAGTACTACCTATCCACTCTCTTATGGGAGACTCATGTTCATCAAGTGATTGTAGAATTGGAGTTACATGGATAACTGCAAGGGATTTGGAAGAGGAAGAAGGCATAAACATACCTTTTGAAGCTGCATTTATTGGTTCCTCCTAAATAATTGGTCTTAAAATTTTTCCCTGAATGTCAATTCCATCCATAGATTCTAGTTAGTCCCTTATTTCCTCAACTCTTGGGGCTATTGGCTATCAAATTCCTTTTCGCCCGCATTTGATTCCTCACCCGTTTTCTCATTAGGAACAAAAATCATCTCGCCTGAGTTCCTAGGAGATGGATTCGGTTGTGCGAATGTGAGCTTCAAGAATTCCTGGATTTACTTCAGTGTCATGAGGTACTCCGCAATTTGTGACATCTAAAGTTTCTTCATGTACTACTGTCTTGGGAATTCATCAACATGAGGTTGTACTCCTTTTCTAATACTTTTGTCTTCTTCTACTACCACACTACTTGGAGTTGGCTTTAGGGTGGCCTCAACATGTTTTTGTGGAATAGTTGAGGCATTAAGTATAGGATCATTCATGAGGGGATGTTCCTTAATAGGTGAAGCAATTAGAGCTATTGGAATGACAAGGGTTGTCATCACAAGTACACACACTACTCAATGAGAAGAGTTGCAAGAGACTGTGTGATAGCAGACAAGACAACAGGGGCATTACGATTCATTACATGTCTAGGGGTTTATGCCTCCTCCAAATCAACCCATTTAGACATTTTAGTTTGCTTCCTTTTCGAAGCTGGACTTTTTCTCCTCCTATGATCCATGCAAGAATGTCTTTGGTGTTTGAAATTCATGAGGAGTCTCAAACAATTTTTCCTCCTTAGGCTTCTTAAGAGTGGATTCCATCATTTTCTCTTTTCCTTTGGATCCCAAAGCGGATGTTGGAACAATATGTAAGGGAGTAGCATGAAAAATAGGGCCCTCGACCATACCTTCATGAAGCATTTCTCTATTTTTTCATTATTTTAGGAGGGGATTTTTTTTTGATTCGTTATCCTGAGCAATTACATCACCATTACTGGCAATGAGTCCAACTTCTTAATATTCTATCTCCATGAAACCTCCCTAGTGGCATAAACCCTCCGATATGAGGGAAGAACATCATCAATGAGCTTGCTATTTCTATATTCTCTTAATAATGGGGTCTTTTGGTAACTTATGTCCACTCCTTTTGAAAATAACCACCTTATGGAGAGTCGGATGGGATTTGCAGTCTTTTCTTGGTTATATTTTTTCTCACTAATGTCCCAATTGATTGGTGGCAAAGGTGAGAAGCAATATTGTCTCGGATGTATTCTTCACTAATCACATTACCATCATCCTCTAACCCTTCAAGAGTTTGGATGACCCCAAAATCACTCATTTGGGACAAGGTCATTCTTGAATATTCTCTTCGTCTAACTTCCCTTTCATCTTCATAGTTCATCCAGAAATCCTCATAATGAGGTTTTGCTCTACCTAAGTGGGCACAATACTATGTAAGATATGCTTTATATCATAATGTTTTATGTCCTCAAATTTATCCATCATGCACCTGTTCATCTCTCCTTCCAACATTTTTGCCTTCTGGATGTTCGGACAAGTGTAATTCCCTATGACTATGGGAAATTTGATTGGGGATGTTATATGCTTTTGGGAAATGAACTGATGTATTGATAGAAACTGTCTAACCAATTCCATTAATGCCCATTTGTCATTTACACACCTAGGTAGCACATAGGGTTTCCCATCAAAACCACTAACCCGATATATGAATAAGTCTTGAATTGGATGAAATAACACCTGTATTGAGTAATGAATCTCTTAGCATCAGGGGAAAATCTTTCAATCTCCTAGTCAGGGTGGTATAAACAAATTTTAGGTGTAAAGAAGTGATTGAAAATATTTATGTAGTGCATATCATAACTTTCCAATTTCAGCTGATAGAAAACATCATACACCTTGGAATGTTAAGTTCCCCATCCATTAGTAATTCTAGAAAATTTCTATGAAAAGAAATATTATAAACAAGGTAAGAAGTCATGAAAAATTCAGCCATTCCGGATTTTCTCCTCTTGCAATCTAGGAAACTCCCATCATTTTTTCATGAATATGGTTACTTATGATCTCAACCCAGGGGAGAGGATTTTTATTTGTAAGTATCAACTGAATGAATTGAAACATCCATTCTTGAAAGAAGGTAGTAGATTCCATACCCATTACTCGGTTCAACAGTGTAATCACATCTCGACTTCCTCAATAAATTCATCCCTATTCAACTTCTTTGTCATTCTGGGGGAAGAAGTTCGTGGATTATTCAACCAATGGTCATTCATAAATTTTGTCCATTTATTTGAATGCAAGTTCTAGTACTCCTATGCAGAGTCCTTGGTAATAGCCCCTCTTCACTTGTGGGAGGAAAACCCAACATTCTCATCAAATGCCTGCTCTTGGAAAGATAAAACCAAATATCCCCTTCGTCTCAAACTTCTCTAGTTGTAGGATTATAATTTTAAGCACATACCCATATAAGTTGGGCATGGTGTAGTGGAGGAAAGTAACAATGATGTTGATGCAATTATTAGCTATTTGGGTCATGGCATTACTTCTTTCAAGGGAGTATAGCCTCTGTTTAAAATCTTCTAAGTTACTGAGGTGCAATATTAGAATCTATAATTTTATCTAGAGGGGAACTAAGGTTGGAACTTGTTTTGAGGGTAACACATGGATCTTCATGATTCGGTTTAATTCTATCACACCTCTTTTCACAAAAAACCCAGACCTCTTAAACCAACTCTCAAAATATCATAGAAAATATAGGAACTGATGTACTTACCTTTTCACCAAAACTCCAATCACTGCTCAGAACTTGACTGAGAAGGCACTGCAACTAAACTCTGATCCTTGGGTTTGATTCTTTCTTCAGCTATCCTTCAATACTACTTGAAAATATTTTCAGAACATCAAACCTTGGGGGTACTAGTAGAGTTCTTTATAACAAGTTACCTTATTAATGACTCACAGATTCATGCATTAATGTCGAAGATTGTGTTTGTGGGGAATTTCATAATTTTCAATTTTTTCATCTTTTCAACCATTGTAATATTTTTGTGTCCTATCATCCGTGTATTTACCTTACACGAGTCTTTCGCATTAATGGGCCTTACTCCCATACGACTAGTGCATTAATGAACCCCCTTTCTTAGCTTTTAACGGGCTTTAGAAGAATTTTGTAAAATGATATGCACACCGTTATTGTAACATGCAAAATGCACTTCTTTCTCCATTCTCATGTATGTCATATGTTTGGTTCATGCTCCTAAGTCATCGAGCCTCGGGTTTGTTTTTACCAATTACACATCTCGAAAAATCATAAGACTCTGTTCACCTTTCTCCCAACTTCCCGACCTTCCCCTTCACAGATTGCTTTCCTCTTACTTATTTGTTGAAGGGGTGTGAAACTATAAACTTGACCCGATCAACCACTATTGAATTTGGTTACTGAGTTGACACATGTTCCCCATTGGGCTTCGGACTTACAAATTTAGTTTGCACTTTACCGGGTGTAAAGTGCAAAGGTGAATAAAGGCCCATCTCCCACTCCAATAATATCTTTATACATGTTTCCTTTTGGGGAACAAGGATGTGTCCGCATTTTACATTATGCTCATGTGAGTATTCCATCAAACCTCAAGAATTATTTTGAACCTTGCATATTTACATTACTTCTACAAACATTCAAATTAGGTCCGATATTGCGAAGCAAACCAAAACATGCCACATGCCTTCGGGCGTTGGGAAACAAAATGCACTTTACACAAAGATGAACAAAGAACGACACGTAAGGAGGATTTTTCAAAGATTGGTATGATTGTTTAACAATTTTTACATGAAAATATTTTTGTAAACAAGGCATGAGAATTCTTGGATGCACATTTAAAACTAAGGGGGCGAGCTTAAAACGAGCATCAACAAGATCACCCAAAAAACTCACTCTTGGTGTGAGATCGCCCAAAAACCTCACCTTCAACATTCAAATCAATAACTTCAAGCAATAAGACACTTTTCTATATTTTATTCTCTTACATATCAGGTGCACACTTTCCTTTTTACACACTTTTACACTTTTTACATACTTATACACATGTTTCTTTGATCTATCATATATAAAACTTTGACTAATTTCTTTCTCTTCTTTTAGGTCTTTCCTTACAAGAATCATCTCACACAAGCTATAGTATCACACTACAACATACATGCTTCACCCCTAGGATCCACTTCCCTTTTCTAGTCTCCACGCTTCACTTTGTAATCACTCCATGCTTCACTTGTCCATTTGGCACGATATCACCAACACTCTTTTTACATGATCATAAGGTACACATATTTTATCTACTTTATGTTATCGAGTATTCACTCAACAACATAAAGTGGGGGAAAATGTAGACACAAAATCATACACTTGGGTACATTTCTAGGTCCAAAAGCATACTAATGTATATATGATTCCTAAGCAAGAAAACTAGTAGTTGACAACTATCTTTGGCCTCTTTTCTTTGTCTCTTGCTTTCTCTTTGGTCTTACACACCCTATAAACTTGAAAAAACTTGACTGATTTATCCTTTATGGCCATATACACTAATAAATATTTAGGACATCATCACCTGTGCGCTCATGTCCATATTGGGCACTCTTGACCCTTTCTTACCTTTACTCTCTCTTTTTGGGTCTCTTTTATCTTTTAGGCATATTTTTCACTTATGGGTCGACCTTCTAGTTTTCAATTACAAAATTAAAACAAGGGAGTCATATATATACTTACTTATCAAAAATAAGGGACTTATAGACATAAAATCACACACTTGGGTACATTTCTAGGTCCTAAAAGAATACTTGAATTCATATGATTTCTAAGCAAGAAAACTAGTAATTAACAACTATCTTTGGCCTCTTTTATTTTATTTTTGGTCTTCTTTTTGGTCTTTCACACCCTACATCCCAGTTGGTATTTTAATTTCTTACTATTATGACTTTGGACACTAGCGCTCGAGATAGGATGCCAACACTTAGATGCCCTTGTTCTTCTAGGTGCCCCCGACCCTCTTCTATCTTACTCACTTCTTTTGGGTCTATTTTATCTTTTGACATCTTATTTTCTTATGGTTTGGCATTCTAGTTGTCAATTACGAAATTCAACTAAGGGAATCATATAAATACAAAGCTATGTGACCAAAATAAAGGACCAAGCTCTAACCATCTACTATGATCACCTAATCTTGCATCCAAAGGCATCTAAGAGCAATAAAGACATCCATCTAGCATCCATTCAAATGAAAAAGGGACTACATTTTTTGCATACACAACATAGGAAGGGGAAGTTAATTTTTTCATCCAAACATCTATCTACATTGCTCAACTAGCTAGCTTGTTATCAGTGCACTTGCACAAGGGCATCCCAGGGCACGATTCTTTCACACACTCACAAGAAATGCATAGAGTCTAAGATGTAGTGTAGTGCTCGGTCGTAAGTTCACTCATTCGGGTGACCTCCAAGGTCAGTCCAACTCCTCATATTACATCTTTTTTTTGGGGTTTATGTGGTATTATGGGTTTTGCAGTGAATATGTTTTTTTTTAGGTTACAGGTACATTCGGTGATCATATTGCGACATACAAGTGACCAACAATGAATAGTATCGACATTGGTGTAAAAAAACAAAAAGAAAGCTATGAGAATTTTTGCAGTCATGGGTGCCCAGGAGTAGAATTTGGTGCCTAAACACCCCGACCCAATCCAGGCACCCTAGTTCGACTTCATCTGACAGCTCCAGATTTTATTGTGCAAAGTTGCGATAGTATGCCCTTCATGTTCATCAGTTTTCTAGTCCAAATTAGTTCCAGGATATCACGAATCAACTAAGTCATTCTTTCCCTCTCTTGCACTTAAGGTTTCATGTTTACTTGTTTATTGCTTGTCATATTTTATTTATCATTTGTATATCATAGTGTACATTCAATTACTTTACAATGAGGGTTTTACAATTTTTTTTTTTGTTAAATCATTTGGTGAACCACATTCAAGTACTCTTGGATCCTCATTTTTTTCTTCTTTCATGGATCTTAAAATTCCTCAAACTTCTTTACATGATTTACATCCAAATTGTAAGGTTGTTCTCCAAAATTCCGTAGACATTATGTATCTCTCTCGTAATAGGTTACCCACTCAAATAAGTTTCATTTTTGATAGTCTATTTGATGACTATATTGCTATTAATCCTCCATCTAATCAACCCACCATGGAGTCCATTCAAGATTTACACTCTTTATTTCAAGATAAAATTCAAGCTATGGAATCCATGATTACATCTCTCAAAGCTGAAATCCAAGATCTCAAGGATGCTTCTCAAGCCCATGTTTGTTATTCTTCTACATCTCATCCTCATTCTATGTCTTCTACATGTGCTCATATCAGTGAACTCTAAGTCTTACCATTCCCGCACCTCTCAATTTTGATTCAAATGCTAAGAAACAAGATATTCTTCCTCAACTCCTCACTCATCAATTGATCAACTTGCCATATACTCATTACTATCCTCCTTATCGTCTTGCACAATATCAAGGTCATCCATATTGTAATTATCATCAAATTAATGGACATAATGAAAATGATTTTTATGCTCTAAAATGAAAAATTGGCCACCTTAAGCATTATGGTCTCATTTCATTTGCTACACAAAATGCTACATGTTCATCTCTAGTTGCTACATCCCATTGGGTTCCTAAATCTGATTCATCTATGTCTAATGAGCATTATGCCATCGTTACTCATGTTCCTTCTTCGGTCACCCAAGTGCCACCTATGCAACCCACTCCAACTAAGCAATCACCTCTCAAGGTTCATCCTCCATCACCTCCTCCTACTAAGTCTTCTACCGCATCACCAAATCCTAAGCAACCTCCTCTAAAAATTGGTCCAACACCTCCTCCTTTCAAGTCTTCTAAAGAGTTATCAATACCACACAAGCTACCACCAGTTCATTTTGTGAAACCAAATATTCCTTATATTGATGGCCAAGACACATTTCAAACTCTACCACCATGGCAAGGTCCTTCTCACATCATCGCATAGATCTCCATCACTCACATAGTGGGGGCATCATATCTTCCCCTGCATAGTTATCAAATGTTTATATCATCTCATGCACTTGATGCTCCACACTTAAATGTCTAATATTTCTTATGGATCATTACAAACCACTTGATACATGCATTATATATTCATTACCCTATGAAACACTCTTATGCTAAGGTTCAAACTTGACTATTGAGGGCATACTACATCCATGAACCTCACACACTACACATTTCACACTCTATACTTCATGATACATCTTTCTAGCATTCCATTCTCACACATCATACTACCCTATGACGCACTCTAGTTCTATGGTTCATACTGACCGCAAATCTTCTAAAATTTACACTAAGCGCCTCATGATCTATCTTTCTAGCAACATTTTCAAACCATTTCTAGATGACACACTCTTGTTCTATGGTTCATTCTTTATTGTTGAGGGGTATTTTATAAATGAACTTCATCTCATACTCATACACATCCACTGGGGGACACACTGCTCCTTCCACTATCAAATTTTTTTCATTCTATTCTATACGCAACATACTACATATCTTGGTTGTAATTATTATTGTTTACTTATACTTACATGTACACTTTGTTTCCCATGCTAGACGGATACTTAGTATGTCAATATATTTTCTATATACACATGCATGTTAACTTGTTCTCTAGTTGTGCATGCATACTTCTTTCAGATCCTTACATGCTGCAATGATCTTTGGCATTGTACCTCTTACCAATCCCACCAAGGATCTTGGGGAATCTAATTTCTCACACATTATAGGTTCTATTGTTTCATTATTTACTACTTCTACTTCCTAGCACACTACTTTCTATTGGTACATACATGCTTTGACATACTTCTTATCTTTCTAACATGCTTCATGAGTGCTTCATGTGCAACATTTACCTTGTATGACTATTTTTCCACCATGGTTGTCGATACATTTTGATCTTCATTGCTTCTATTCGTATTCTATTTTTGTGGGTTATGTTCTATATCTTGTTTGATCATTGCTTGTATGCTTTTAGTCACTTTGGCCCGATTATCTTATGACATTGTGAGCAATATCCCATATTTGAAACCCAATTTTCGCGGTCTATCTTATATCTTATATACACTGTGTTTGTTACATTATTTTTCTATGACATGTTTGCTAGATTTTTCTACTAACACATGTATCTAGAACCTTTGTTTTCATGTTCCTTGGTATCTACAATGCACATTTCCCCTACAAGGTATTTGTTATCCAAAATGTGCCCCTACTCATTTTGTGGCTAACTCCTCTCATTCTTCCCTCTCTTGTGCCTCAGTCATAATTTTTGCTTTTAGGCACTCAAAACCTTCTAGAAATGGCACCATTGGATAGAGCTCTTTCTTAGCTTTCCAGAAAGGTAAAGTTTTCCTCCTAACTCCATGTATTTTTGAAGTTATGGCTTGGCGGAGTTTTTGTGGGAAATTTTCCCCTTCAAGGTCCGCAGCCAATGAGATGCCGCCACGTGTCCAGGGAGGTGGCGGGGGTCGGAAGAGAACTTGGTTTTTTACCAAGTGTTTTGGCAAAGTTTTCAAGAGGAAATATTTTCCCCATCGGCCCGCCGACGAATCAGGTAATGCCACGTGTCACTGGAGAGAAATTTGAAAAAATTGGCTAAGTGTTGCGCATGGAAAGTTTTGGAAGGAAAGCCCGTGCCCAATGATACCATGCCACATGTCCTATGGAGCCGGACCTGTGGGGCGCGGGAGGAAGTCAGGATTTTTTCCCAAAGTGTTTGCGTAAGAGTGAAAATGCTCGCACAAGGCCCGCGACCAATGATGTGCCGCCACGTGTCTTGGACCAGCGGAGGGCAGAGGTAAATTGGGAATTTTTCCCAAGGAAAAAATTAAGGAAAATTCGAAGAGGAAGCCCCACCCCCCTAAATGCGGACCAATGGGACTTTGCCACGTGTCTGGTGGTGCCAAAAACTCAGGACAAGCCCGCAAGGAAATTTTGGAAGGTCAAACCCGCACCCAATGGGGTTTTGACACGTGTCCAGGTCGAAAATTATCAAAGCAACCCCAAAAAAATCATGAAAGATGGGCCGCGTCAATCGGCGCTTGCCACATGTCCCAAGCTCATCGGCCGCGCGGGGAAGTTTTGGAAAATTTTCCAAAGTGCAAAGTGAAGGAAAATAGAGCAGGATGGGCCCGCACCAAATAGAAATGTGCCACGTGGCACCTGGAAAGGTGGAGCATGGGAAAATTTTGGAAATTTTTCCCAAATGCAAAAAGGGTGAAAAAATTCAAATTTTTGCCCGCCGACCCGATTTGGCCCTGTTTTGACCTAAAACTTCAAATCGCCATATCTTTCAATCCAGAGCTCGGTTTTTCACCTTCTTTATATCAATGGAAATTTGGTGAAATTCTCTACAAGATTTTGGGGTCATTTTTTCATTTTTATGGAGTTTAGAGAGAAAAATTGAAAAAACGCTTCTGGCATGTGGTCATGGACAGAAATGACATTTCAACTACCATTTTTAATGAAGAATGGCTCACATTCTCTCCCAACATGGCTAAAAATGTCAGGGAATGGGTCTGTAAGGATGCCCATGCTATTTTGAATGTGTTTTGGTCAATGGTTGAACCCTTTCCACGTTTTCCGCATTTCTCTTTCCTGGGCTCGTCCCTTGCACTGTAAAAGCCAGTTTTGGCTCATTTTCAAAGTGTGGAACATTTTTTTGTATTGCAGGTCCCCTTTTTCACCTTGGTAGTGATTTTGGTGGAATAACAGACCTTTTCTAAGAACTGCAACTTATTTTTTCCTCTCAGGTGTTGTAATGTAAGTGATTTTGATGTTAAAATAACAATACAGGCCCTGTGATTAATCTTTCATCCTCTGCTAGTGTTGTTTGACTAATTTCTGGTTCTTCATTACAGCTATCAGTTTGTGCATGTTGTCTTTGTTGCATTCTATGAACTGTGTCAATCTGCAGAAGTGAGAAATGCTCACCACTCCTTTGGTGCATCACCTATTAGCATTAGTTTTAGTTCCTTTTATGCATTTTCTATCCTTGTCCCTTTGGAATTTAGAGTAGAATTAGGAAATTTCAAACCTCTGCAATTGTGCAAGTGATATAACTGATCAGAGGAGTTGAGGAACCAGCCTCTCAACTGGAGATTTCTCTTCCATTTGACAAGTCCCACGCTTGGGAAGAGGATTCAATGTTGTGCAATCACACTGGATGTCTTGAGTATCAAACTAGAAATCTGATCAACATCCAGGGGTGCTGCTGATTGGTGACAATATATTTACTTTAGATCAGTCTCAGGTCCTCTCCTTTGGGAACGCATGCTTGATCAACATTACATGCACCCTAAAAGAGGGGTGCATACGGTGGGTGAATGAGTCACCCTCACAACAACTTAGAGCTATAGTTCATGTATACACAATACGGAATTAACACATGCTACAGTTACATAAATGGCTAGGAATCTAGCTTGGGTCCTCAGTTTAGAACATACTCCAATGCCCAGATACATAAACTAGCTCCCGAGCACTCTTGACCTCTCTCGGGAGCTTGTGTCCTCGGGGACGATATAGTTCTTGTTTAGATCAACACATTTTTCGGTAGTTTATAAATAATTTTTCACAAAGTATAAGACACGGTCCTCCAGTAATCAAAATGCATTATTTCACCTTTTCTACATGGAACAAATAAAAACTAAATATGGTACAACTTGGAACTAAACATGGATCACACCATCTCGTATTTGTGTATAAATTCAGAACATGTTATGGAGGGAGATTGAAACTAGACATATCTCCCAACACTCTTCTATTATGGTGTGAGATCGCCAAAAACTCGTACTTGACATGAGATCACACAAAAACTCGCACTTGGTGTGAGATCACCCAAAAAAATCACTCTTGGTATGAGATCACCCGAAAAACTCTCTTGGACAACGAGTTCAGAAATTTTCTATCATTTTCACTCTTGAGGATTAGGTGTACACTTTGCTTTTACTACTTTTTACACATATTTACAAGAGTTTTCATAATACATGAATTTGACTACTCTTTCGCTCTTAGTTTACAATTTTTCCTTAATACACAATAAGAAATAACCCTACATCAAGTACAACAATAGGTATAACACAGTACAACACAATATACTTCACCCCTAGGGTCACTTCCTCTTTCTTAGCTTCCACGCTTCATTTTTTATCACTTCATGATTTCACTTGTCTCCTCGGCATGCTATCACCATCACATTCTACATGGTTATCTAGTATGCATCTCTTACCTAATTTATCCTATCGATTATTCACTCAATAACATAAGGTGGGGGCTAATGTAGACAAAAAAATCATGCACTTAGGTACATTTCTAGGTAAAAGCATACTTGCATTCATATGATTCCTAAGCAAGAAAACTAGTAATTGACAGCTATATTTGGCCTCTTTACTTTAGTTCTAGTCTTTCACACCCTATAGCCTAGTCGGTATTTCATTTGCTTATAATTTATGACTCTAGACACCACCACCTAGACATGATGCCAACGCTCAGGCATCCTCATCCTTTTGGCACTCCTAACCCTCTTTTATCTTACTCACTTCTTTTGGGTCTCTTTTATCTTTTGGGAATCTTATTTTCTTATGGGTCAAACTTCCGGTTGTGAATTTCAAAATTCAACCAAGGAAATCATATAAATACAAAGATATGTGACCAAAATAAAGGACCAATCTCTAAACATCTACTATCATCACCTAAGCTTGCATCCAAAGGCATCTAAGACAAAAAAAGACATCGAGTTAGCATCCATTCAAGGGACAAGAGACTACATTTTCTGCATACACAACATAGGAAGGTGAAGCTTATTTTTCCATCCACACATCTATCTACATTGTTATATCTAGCTAGCACATTATCAAGTGCACTTGCACTAGGACATCATAGGGCATAATTATTTCACACTCACAAGAACTACATGGAGTCTGAGATGTAGTGCAACACTTGATTGTAAGTTCACTTAGTAGGGTGACCACCGGGTCATCCGACTCCTCATATTGTATCTTTAATTTTTGGATTTTGTGTGCTATTGTGGGATTTGTAGGTGAATCTTTGTTTTGTGGGTTATAGGTACATTTGGAAATCATATTGTGACATACAAGTGACCAATAACGAATATGAGTGACACTTTGGTGTGACACACAAAATAAAGTTTTGAGCATTTTCGCATTCATGGGTGGCGGTAGTAGACTCGGGTGCCCGGGAATTTCTAACCCAATTCAAGTGCCCCGATCCGCTTCATTTGAAAACTCCATATTTTATTGTGCACATTGTGGTAGTCTACCCTTCTTGTTCATTAGTTTTCCAGTCCATATCAGTTCCATAGATAACATGAATCAACTAATTCATTCTTTCCCTCTCTTTCACTCGGGGTTTAATATTTCATTAGCTTATTGCTTGTGTCAAATATGTACTCTAATATTCATTTATCATACGTGACTATGCAATACTAGGCTTTATACAAATTCTATTTTTGTTAAATCGGGACCAAGCACTTAGAATTACTATTACCACCTAAGCTTACATCCAAAGGCACTAAAGCACTCCAAATGCATCCATCTATCATCCACACAAAGGACAAGGGTTGCATCACTTTTGCATACACTTCATAGGAGGGGAAGTCTATTTTTTTCCATCTACATATATTATTACATTGTTACATTCTAGATCTAGCCCACTATCATTTGTATAACTTGGACAATGGCATCCTAAGGCATCATTTACACACACACACACACACACACACACACACACACACACACACACACACGAACTACATGAGTTATGAGATGTAGTGTAGCGCTCGGTCGTAAGTTCACTCTTTGGGTGACCATCGGGATTAGTCAAACTCCCCATTACATATTTTCCTTTTTTAGGTTTGATGTGGTTTGTGGGTATGTGCAGGTGAACTTATTATTTGAAGGTTATAGATACCTTTGGAAATTAAGGAGTAAATATCAGGTGATCAACAAGAATCAATAATGAAACCCTTGTGAAAAGAAATAAAGCAGATCTGAATCAAGTTTTGTTTAGCTTCTTTTCTCTCGGTTAGAGTTGGGTAGTGTTGATTTGTTTTCAAAAAAGAAGTGCTTATACACACTCGCATATTTCTCCTTGGAACATGTATGATTTTTTATTTTGTACATAGTTTTTGTAGGATTTTTATTGTTATGCATATCAGTCCATTTTTAAAAAGCTTGATGGAAAATCAGATATATGGGGAAACTTTCAAATTACATTTTTGGCCCAAAGAAATCACTTGCAATCCTAACTTCTCGTGCCCTTGGTAAAAATTTAGAATTTTGGGATAGTTTGCAAAGTTGGATCGAAACTCCCAAAATCAGCTTTTAGAAAAAGACTAGGGCAATTCTAATTCGCTCTAAGTTCAACAATGCTTCACACAACTCAGGGGTAAGTTAATTGATGTTTTGATTAGATTTTCAAGCTTTCGAGGCTCAAATCCATACCCAATGGGGCAAATTTAGTAGGTAAATTACCCCTAGAGGTCACCAATTTGTTATCACAAATTAACCCCTGGGATTAATTTGGATATTCCATTAAAATGGACTTAGCCATTCAAAACCCATTAATGCTTCCACAATTTGAACCTTTGACCATAGACATTCAAATGGCCGTAAAATTTGATAGTGGTCAATGCGGTCGAGAGAGAAACGTGGACGAGTTAGGTGATGATAGATGGCGAAGATTGATTGGTTCAATGAGGACGCATGGAGGAATTCTGGCAGAGCTTGAGGTAGATGTGCATGGTGGAATTGAAGTCCATGGAATAAACCATGATTGATAAAATTTTTGGGTCTATGGGGATTTAAAACAAAATTGTGCAGTCAACATGCAACATGAAATTCATCTCCCCCCAAAACTAATGACAAGAAGACATGTGGCTAAGTTAAGGGAAATGAAACGTAGGTAGAGGCGATCGCAATGGCCAACCATAATCTACCACGTGTCACATTCATGTGTATTATGACCCAACATATTTCAAATTTCCATAACTTCTTCCCCAAAGCTCCAAATTTGATAAATTTGGTACTGTTGAAAATATATCCTCAAGACCTTCAAGATGATATTATCAGATTTGGGATTTGATGGTGTTTTAAGTGAGAGAAAAATGGCAAATATAGTCTCGAGTGATTAAATGTAATAACAGGGAGCTAAACCACCACATTTGATAAAGTATGAGATCTTTTCCTTCTTCTGCGGGGCAAGTAACGTGAAGGGATGTTTTGCAAAGGTGTCATGCTTGGTTTCAGTGTTTTCAATGCATTTTTTGGTGGTTACATCCCAAACTTCGGGATTATCATTAATAATAGATCGAATCATACCTCTTTCCCTCTATTTTTCCCTCTCTTTTTGTCCCTCCTATAATGTAAAAATATGATCATTATCGGGGATGGACATTCTAATTTTCAATGATACCATGTCAAAATGGTTACAAGAAAAAATATGAGTTGCGAGTCCTTAGATTTGGACTTGTGTAATTTTTCCTTACCTTCCTCATTCACTATAATGAAACTATGCATCTTTATAAGACAATAAAATATCTATTTTGTGGTTATTCTCTACCCTAGTTGTGTTTTGTTGCTTTCTCTTTCCTTTTCATCCATCGTAGGTGAGTTGTACATCTTCTATCACTTTGTAGTGTTTATTTTTGTTGTTCTTTGTGAGAAAATAGCAAGTTGAATGATGTTACGGGTTACAGCACATTTTTGCCCTCTCTTTTCTCATTTTCCCCATTTTACCCTCACTGCAGACTATTTCATCCCCTTCTTCATGGTGATATCACCTCTTTTATCTTAGGATTTCCATTTTTCGCATGTCCTTTTCCCCTGGTCCCTTGGTTTTAGATTAGGATTAGATAAATGCATTTCCATTAGTAGGAGTAGTTTAACATTAGGAGTAGGTAAAGGAAGCAACCTTCTCTAGAGTTCTATCTTAAGACGCAAGTGCCACAACTTGTAGATAATCCCATGTTAGCAAAGAGTAGGGATATGTCATGAGAAAATACTAGGGTGCTACTTTTTGTGATAACAATGTGCATTCAAATTACCCTTACATTTATATTTGTTCTAACTACCCAATAAATTCAAGGGCTGCAATTTCAAGAAACTATTTGCTTCAAAGAACATTTTTGAACCAAGCCTTGCATTTTTAGATATTTTCATTAACGTCTTCCTCAGTAAGGGTTTTCTCCTTTTCGCGATTGATAGACATGTAATGTTGTTCTTAGATGGTAGATTTTCACATTGTCTCTCACATTCCTCTTTCCTTTCCCATGCACTTCTTCACCCTCTTACGTCTTCCTCTACACCTCTCTTCCTTTCCTGCTATTTCACTTCATTCATTTTTACTTCTTTAGTAGATCCCTTTCAAAATTTCCATCATACATTTCACGTACGATTTCTAGTTAATAGACCAACAAATTTGAATATGAGTGTGATTTCATACTCTTGATGTAAAATTGTGCATGTATTATAGGCCCTACAACTCTAGAGGTAAAGTGTAGGCCCTTCGTAAAATAATAAATTGTAGCAAAATTTTGACATCTACATAAATTATTTTTAAAAAATACATAAATCATATAGTATGGTATTAGATAAGGTGATAATAGATACTGGGAATGCTAAATACCAAATATTAACATTCTCTACAGTCTCTCAAGCTTGCTCGTTAGTAGACATGCACATCTCCCCAATATTGACATTTGCATGGTACATTACATGGCCAATACTTTGCATGTATCGTAAGGAAAAACAAGTAGCTATGCCTACGCTAAAAACACTCCCTCCCCACCTCTAGAACATATAACTATATCTATATATAGGGAAACCTTCCCAAAGGTAATTTAAGATTTGAGGCATCCTTTCATTCAACGTTTCCATGATGCACCCCTATGATATGTCCCAAATAGTGGGAATGCTATCCTAATGGTCTTGTAATACTTGCCACATTTTAGAACATATCTATAGATACATTGTAGTTGGATCCCATCTGGCGTATCTTATACCCCAAGCGTAATTTATAGTTACACTGATAAACATGACCTTATTAGAATGTCGCAACTTGTTGGTGAAGATGGATGATTGTTATTATCTCTACGAAAGGATTTGTTGATTATTAAATAAACCTTGGCAGCATGAAATGATATCTAGATGAACATACATGACATGACAGCGTTGACAGTCTAGTAAGCAACAATGATGGCATATAATTGGTTTCCAATCTTACCCAGCAGGTGGACGGAGACAATCCACATCTTTACCTTTGCTACGAGGACGTCTTCCTCTACATGCTTCCTCTTTGGTTGCCTGTTATCCAATCACATGGAAAATTATTTAAGGGGAAGCTTAATTTTCTACACATTCTTAATTTTAATAGTTAAAAACGTTAATTACATGCATGTTAAATGTGAGTCACGATAAGGAAATCATGTGTTCAAACTATTATTTTGGAATGTTTCCCACCAATGAGCTTGTCTAGTTATAAATAAATGTGAATTTCATCATGCCTATAGCCAACATGTTGATCTTTTAATGGTTTTTAGGAAATGATATTTCGACGAATAGATTCAAAAATACTACTAACATAGTGGGTAGGGGTGAAAACGATGTTGAACTATGAAGTGAAAGGAATGTGGGAGATGAGATAGAGGGTGTGGTGGGAAAAGGTAGAAGCATGAGGGTTTTTGACATGTGTAAGTTTCTCTATCTATATGCGGTAATTAAAGAGACTCTATGAATGCATCATCTCTACAACACCAATGTGGTTGATGCAATGTTTTTTTGTAAGGGACCACCATTGTGGTCAACATGTAGTCGATTATGCATGAACCTCGAATTTTGGATTTGCCTAAATAGTTTTGAATAAAGATGGAGAATATGGATTTCATGGGAAATGACACGAGGCTTTCCGGTTGTCTTACGATATGGACGTGATTTCAAACAAAGTACCCCATAGACATTAATTGATTTTTAAATAATTAATTAACATAATAAACACAATTTAAATTAAATAAATTAAAATATTATATATTCTAATTTATTTAATCATAAACTATAATTTATCTTAATATTAAATGTTTTAACACTCCCTTTAATATTAAGTGGGAAAATATGCCAACATTACTCGCTTATAGAACAAGATTTACAAATCCTAACATATCACTTTTGAAGGATTTATACACCTTCATCATGCTCATCTTACCTTTTGGTACAAAAGGATTTGGAATCCATAAATCAATAGTGAATGATTTAGGCTAAACATGATTTGTGAGACTACATCTCACAATTTCTCATGGAAAATATCTTAACCATCTCTAAGAGCCTTTTATAACACAAGGACCTCCTTTACAATAGATGCAACACACTGGATTATACACCGTAAACTTAGAGTGACAAGTTTACAAAGATCATAAAAAGATATTTTTACAATGCTTTACAATGGAGATATATAGAGAAGGAGATAACAAACAATAGGCCATTAAGAGGTGGCATTGTTATGCACGCTCCCCTTAATGGCAAAACTGAAAAGCCACGCATTACACGAAACTCACAGAATTTTACAACACACAAAGTGGATTTGTAAACATATCTTCAACTTTATTTTCGATTGGAAGTACTAGAGATGTATTGTAACACCCTCTTTATAACGCTTCTCAACTAGGATTTTTTTACATTAACTTTATGCTTCACTGAATTAAATACCAAGTATTTAAATACCAACTTAAATTTAAAATTTAATCCATCCAATAAATGTCATAAACCATGTGCAGTTGCATGAGAGTATAGAGATCCTACTCGGTCCCCCTCTAACACTCTTTTTGAGTGTATTTACTCTTTACAAGCATGTATACAAAGTATACTAATGGTTTCTTTCATTTATCAATGATAGTCAAATATTGCATTCTAAGTGTCGACATGGAACTTAATCATTGAATCCCATCATGCATCTAACATATTAGATCCTTGGTGACTCTAGGATAGTGTAATCAACTTACACTACTTTGGCCAAAGTTTCAGAGACATGTATGCCATGCTCGGTTCCATGACGACATATTCATCATTAGGAACTTGTCTATCACCTAGTTCAATTAGATATATTCTCTTCCATTTTATTGTATTCATAATTGACAACTTAAGTGTTCTTTTATGTCCATTCATATTAAATATGTTTATTTAGCTTTTCAAGACAAATAATTACCTATGTACCCTCTTTCATGAGACATCAATGTACATTTGTACTTGATTACATAACTCTGCCTCCTCTTCAGTTAATGCAAATTCCCAACATAACCCTCATGTTTGTCTAAGATATTTGGATATACTTTATACACTAGTTCTGTGTATATGTACTTGGTCACCACCATGGATGATGAGAACATGAAACTTATTGTAAATACATTAACATCCATATGAGTGTTATTGATTAAAAAAAGGGCAGCAATTAATTTTTATTTGAGTTGGGTTGCACCTTCACAAGTCAATAGTCAAAGTGCACCTCAAAAGGATTCACCTTGTCTAGCATCACTAGGTGTGTTTCCCTAATATGATCATGCTTGCATTAGTGTTATATAATGACAACAATATTAGACTCGTTATTCCCAATTAACAACCCATGAATGTCTTAAGCACATACTTCATGTTCTAAAGTTTGTCTTATAAAGTTAACCTTTCATCGACATTCAATACCACATGGATTAAATTATACACTCATGTGAGTGTGAATTACACAATATTTTGATTAAATTATATATAGATTTCACTTGTTTAGTAACAAAAACCATCTATGTTTCCATTTCCTTACATTTTGAATATACAATCTTTTTAATTACATAACATGGTCTGAACAATCATCATCACAATAGTCACGATGTATATGCTTAACAAATTATCACAACCTATTTCAGGCACATTTCCTTAATCAATACAAATCATATTATAATATCTCACCACTAATGACCATAAGTATATACTTATATTTATGCTAATTAGCTAAATATCCATTTCATAACACATACTAGGTCATTCACAACAATAATGGGACAAGTCATGAACATAAATTCAAATGATAGTTTTATCAATTGATCTCATATTGTTACATAGGTTCATAATCAAATAGAGATAGTGACTGTAATAGATGTTCATATCTATAATAGATTAATGGCCTTTAACAATAACAAATATATCTTTTGTATACATATTCAAATTTAAGGGAAAATCCTTCTTCTACATATCGTCAACTTTGTACACACAACCAAGGTGAAGCTCATAAGTCAAAATATTTTATCCCATTAGTCCTCATATTTACATTTAAATCTTAACTCAAAATTATTGTTTCAATAAATTCAAATGATTCATGCATTCTGGTGTAAATAATAATTGCACTCATACAATCTTTATTTTAAAATTTCACCCTACATGTCGAAATGTTAATGTACAAAATTGCACACGGTCTTCATCTTGACTGGCATGATAAGCTCTAATTCCCACTTAACAATTTGAGTCATTTAATGTTTGAGAAACCAAATTACTGCAATATCAAACATTACACAACTTACACACAAATCCACGAAATCAGATCAAGATCATAATTGTACATCATAATAACTACTTATTACTATTTCCATCATTTTTTGCATTCAATAATTATTACAAAAGGCATCACTCCAGTAGATCACAACTTAATACCCTCATTTTCCCACATGTCATCAGAAGGTAATAATGATAATGAATTTATGTAAGCCTCATACAAATGGTATACATATATAATTTATATGTTCTTCTATAGGTGTTTAGAAGTGTGATTCCTTCTCTGGGAACATAACTAATAATATTATTATGGTTACCTCAACTGATTCGTTTGTCACAAGACAATAAATGTTCATATTTGAAGAAGATACAATCAACACAGGCAGGTCTCAAGTCCACACGTTATCATAACCTTCCAAGTTGTAAAAATATATCGTGATAACCCCCACAAATTACCAGTCATATTACTTATAGTAAGTGTCAAGGAAAGGGCCACATAATCTAATCAAATGATAACAGAAAGTATACATTAAGACGGACCTTATATATCTTACAAATCACAGTCTCCCTAAACCTGCAACCTCCCACACAAGAGAGTTGGAAACAATGCTAAACATGGAACCCCTTAACTAGGTGTCCATAATATTCATATATACCCCATTCTATCATATAGAATTGTAATGACTATTTCAAGATTTAAAACCAAGCCCTATTGAACTCACGACTTCTCTATTTCGACAACAGGGATTAGACTAGGTCGAATATGTAGGTGTACCAGGGGTTTTATAATCATACCCAGTCTATTCTCTCAAATACACAATGAGTCAACCTAATGGGGCCTACAAAAAGACTCCCAAAAAATAAAATGTAAAACCATAAGCTTCAGAGATTTATATATTCTATCATATATATATAAATTAAGGATATTATTCAACTCGAAACTCATAGCATCATTCCAAGCAAAAACCATGCATGGAATCGAATGACAAACATAGATCATCAACCGAAGATACTACCAAAGACATCCCAGAGCAACATCTTTACTCAAAGAAATACTGCAGGAAATTTCATCAATCAAACAATAAATGAAACAAGTTTTCAAGAGGGAAGAGGCGAATATCATGTCTGTGGTAGCAAGCCTGCTTCTTCTCCTATTTCTCTAAGCTCATTCCTTCAATCACCATCCAGGTTCGATCCATAGAAGCCATGATAAATCCTTCACAGAAAGAACTTAAAAACCCATATGCAACAGTTTCGAGAATTTATGACTGAGAAATAGCTTTACAATATGTATGTCGAGTTCTAGAGAGGGGGAACACGAGATGAGCAAGAGAAAGAACACAATATGCGAACGAGTTCAGACCTATACCATGCAAAATGACTGAATGTATGAATACATGCAAATTCGGTGACTTCTCCAGCAAGATTGCAGACTCCCCAAAATCCGTGGGTGAGTTATTAGGGGCATGGGGAGACGAAATCACGGTTAACCACCATTAAAACAAATCTACCAACTTGCATGTCGATATCGCCAATTATTAGGACTTTAATATATATATATCTGGCGGTTTGACAACAATCAATTTAAAGACTTATAAGTTATGAAAACTTATGATCTATGCAAAGGCCATCTCCAACTCCTTTATATTCATAATAATAATTATAAACCACCCTGTCTAATGTTTTTCCATGTCATTGGGGAGAGGGAGGGAGTGGGGCGGACGCATTAGTAATTTCCTCAACATTAAAAATGTCACCACTCACTACCACCATCCCCACTTGCTTGGCCAAGTTTAGAAAAATAATCAATTTTGAATGTATCAAGCTTACTTGAGTGGGTTGACAATCTCCACCCCAAAATTATCTTGGTTCACTTAACATTAAGTTAAACAACCAACATACAAGTTATGTATGGTTGTGTTATGGGATTACCATAATACTTTCCTTGATAGCCATCAAATATGGCTAATAGTGTAGCAACACTAATCCACCAAATGCATATGGTCTTAAGACCATTTTGCGTATTTACATACAAATGCATTTTATATCACTACTTTGTTTATAAGGTATTTAAACCCTTATTCGCTAGTCTCTTTGCATGGTTGATTTAGTCGACCATATTAATAGTTAATCGCTCTTGCACTTCCAACGAGGTCAAAAGGAGACCAAAGTTTAAAAACAATAAGATCTTATCTTATCATGAGATGAGGTTCTGTAATATGCCTTTGACAATTAAAAGGATTGACCCTTTTAGTGCCCCCAACATGGTCTTAGACCGTTTTTACCTCCATAATGCTACCATAACATTGCACACAACACAACAAAGAGGACCCTCTCATGTACTATGATAAAAATCAACACAATACTTAGTTAATCATAGATATATTGAAATATATATTTCTCTCTTTAAAATAATACAATCTCAATCCAGGAGTCAATTTAAAAATAAGGTGTAACCAACTTGGTTAGTAAGCAAGTGAAATCATCCGAAGCAGACCAACCATGCATGACATCATTATTCCGACAAGGAGTACATTCAAACACCCAACAAAACAAGAATAAGTCATAAGTGATAAGCACTTTATGAACGTCGGGAAATGAGTGTTGTTACGTGTTTGCACATGCAATCACGCAGACGTGTGTATATCCTTTTCGGGATATACATATGTGCGGGTAGCCCGCATACTGTACACAACATGGTTCATTTCCTCCCACCTTTGTAAATCATCTATCATTTATGATGTATTCTCTTAACAAGCGAGACTAAAATTGAGGGATGTGATATGTATATCACTGCAAATAAACTTCTCTAGGATAAAATGCATACGAATCTCTATATGCTTCATTCTCTCCGAAGAAATCTGAATTAGAATCTTAGCAAGAGAAATACAACTCTAGCAATCACATAGAAGAGGAGTACTTCCTTTAGTTTCTATGTGTATCTCTTCCAACATCTATTTTAGCAATATGGCTTCTTTCATTGCTTCCATTGCACTTCTATACTATACCTTAGTAGAAGATATGGAAACTGTTGGTTTTTTTTTACTACTCCAAGTAATGACACTGTACCAAAAACTTGAACACATATCTAGTTGTATATTTTATATCTAACACAACATCAACATGGTTAGAGTCACAATATCATAAGAAACATAATATAAATCATTATTTATTTCACTTTTAACCATTTGTAAATCTTACATTGATATGTTTAAAAACAAGTTGTATAACAACTGAATTAACAATATACTTAACAACTAACCATGTTATATTACCAACATGTGGAACAATTTCAAGATATTAATCTTATAAAATATATATTAGATGTAATCAGTATTTGATGTCTCCAATACAAACACAAAGGCATCCCCAAGTGTCATTTGATATGCATATAATACTATTTTTAGTAATCACATACTAATATACTCAACTAGATCCTGATTTCAAATCCATTAACTAGTCATTAACAAGACTTATCTTTGATAATTGGTTAAAATTACTTATAATAAGTAAGTAATTTACATAACTAAACAAGATTTGAGAATACTCAAATTGATGATGATCTTTCCATATTTATCAAGGAGATTAATTGCAACTTTGGGTTCGTGACCAAGGATTAGTAGTATTACGTGGGCCACATATGTTAAATACTAACCAAAATTATTAATCGAAGTGAATATAACAATATTTGATGAAGGAAAGTAAAAAATATAAAGGTATAAATTGATTTAACAGTGGTAGGTACATGCACCGATCCAAGGGATAAAAGAAGTACATGTGTCATAATCCCGGGGATTTTCAACCAAATTTGTGGACCTCAAGTTTTGAGAATAAACTGAGTTTCAAATAAAGGTTTGCATCCGAAGGAGACACACGGAAGGTAAAAGGTAGTCACGAGGGAAAGAAGGAAATAATCACAAAGTCACACATAGGAAAACCTAAAGCAAATCAAAAGCTGCCACATGTCGAATTGTTGTTCCTCTCGAGATGCACAACTTTAAATGGCCATAACTCACTCTCCTCAACTATAAATTAGGAAAAATTGGTCTCGTTGGAAAGGTATCTTCGAGAGCTTTAATGCATCATCATTAAATTCAAGAATTGATGACAATTTATGCGAAAAAGGAAAATAATTTAGGTATTGAAAATGTAGTTTGGGACTCCCAAACACCAGGGCTAAATTAATTAATTTATTTGAAACCTTTTGAACATGCTTTGATACCATGTCAAATTTGAGGGGTTAAACACATTAACCATTAAATAATATTCAATATTAATTAAATTAATATAACAAACATTACAACAACATTATAACAAATGTAATAAAATAAAATAACATAGACACACAAATTTAACGTGGAAAAACCCCCAAGGGGTAAAAACCACAAACAAAGGTAAGATTTCCATTAATGAGAAACTCAAGTACAATACATCTTTGTTCCTCTTACTTCTCTCATCCATGAATTCCTCACACGCGTTCTAAATTCCTTACATTTGAAATGGCCCCACATGTCAATAAAAATAAATCAAATGAGTGTGACTTCTCACGAAGTACCCCATAATTGTTAGTTTATTTTTAAATAATAAATTAATATAATAAATACATATTTTATATTAAATAAATTAAAATATTATATATTCTAATTTATTTAATTATAAACTATAGTTTATTTATAAGAACACTTAATATTAAATGTTCTAACACCCCCTTAATATTAAGTGGGGAACATATGCCAACATTACTTGTTTATACAACATGATTTACAAATCCATAAACCATAGTGAAGGTTTAGGCTAGCATATCACATTTGAAGGATTTATACACCTTCATCATGCTCATATTACCTTTTGGTACAAAAGGATTTGGAATCCATAAATATGCCAACATCTTAACCATCATCTCTATGATCCTTTTATAACACAAGAACCTCCTTTACAATAGATGCAACACATTAGACTGTACACCATAAACTTAGAGTGACAAGTTTACAAATATCATAAAAATATCTTTTATAATACTTTACAATGGAGCATAAGTATAAAGGAGAAGGAGATAACACATAACCGACCATTGGGAGGTGGCATTGACACGCACACTCCCCTTAATGACAAAACGAAAGGTGAAGAATTGCACAAAACTTAGAGAATTTTTCAGCACACAATGACTTTATAAACATATCTACAACTTGATCTTCAAGTTGGGAAGTATTGGAGATCTATATCACCGAGATAACCTTCTCTCGGATAAAATGCATATGAATCTCTATATGCTTCATTCTTTGATGATGAACTAGATTCTTAGCAAGAGAAATGTAACTCTAACTATCACATAGAAGATGAGTAATTCCTTTAGTTTCCATGTGTATCTCTTCCAACAAATTGCTTTAGCCACAAGGCTTCATTCACCGCTTCCATTACACTTCTATAAACACATATCCAATTGTATATTTTATATCTATCACAACATCAACATGGTTAGAGTCACAATATCATAAGAAGCATAATATAAATTATTATTGATTTCATTTTTAACCACCTATAAATCTTACATTGATAGGTTTAAAAAATAAGTGGTATAATAAAATTAAATAACAATATGCTTAATAACTAACCATGTTATATTCAACATACATGTTAAAAAAATTTGAACATATTAATCTACAAACAAAAAATACATATTAGATGGAATATATATATATTTAACGTCTCAATACTAAATAAAAAGGTGTCCCCAAATTAACTAGTCATTAACAAGACTTATCTTTAATAATTAGTTAAAATTACATATAATAAGTAATTTGCATAACTAAACATGTTTTGAGAATACTCAAATTGATGATGATCTTTCCATATTTATATATATATATATATATATATATATATATATATGGTAATCATATTCTAATATACCCAACTAGATCCCGATTTCAAATTCATTAACTAGTCATTAACAAGACTTATCTTTAATAATTAGTTAAAATTACATATAATAAGTAATTTACATAACTAAACATGTTTTGAGAATACTCAAATTGATGATGATCTTTCCATATTTATCAAGGAGGTTAATTACAACTTCGGGTTCTGACCAAGGCTTAGTAGTATTAAGTGGGCCACATATGTTAAATACTAACCAAATTTATTAATCAAAGTGCATATAATGATATTTGATCAAGGAAAGTAAATAATATAAAGGTATAAATTGATTTAATAGGGTGGACACGTGTCATATATCCAAGGGATAAAAGAGGGACACGTGGCGTAATTCCACGGTATTTTCAACCAAATGTATTTTGTGGACCTCAAGTCCGTAGAATAAACCGAGTTTCAAATAAAAGGGTTTGAAGGAGACACATGGAAGGTAAAAGGTAGACATGAGGGAAAGAAGGAAATAATCACAAAGTCACACATAGGAAAACCTAAAGCAAATCAAAAGTTACCACATGTCGACTTGTTGTTCCTCCTAAGATGCACAACTTTAAATGGCCATAACTTTCTCTCCACAACTCCAAATTAGGCAAAATTGGTCTTGTTGGAAAGGTATCTTTGATAAATTCAATGCAACATCATTAAATTCAATAATTGATGGTGTTTTGTGTGAGAAAAAGAGGAAAATAGTTCAAGTATTAAAAATGTAGTTCCAGACTCCCAAACACCAAATTAAATTAATTAATTTATTTGAAACCTTTTGAACCTGCTCTGATGCCATGTCAGATCCAAGGGGTTAAACACATTAACCATTAAATAAGATTCAATATTAATTAAATTAATATAACAAACATTACAACAACATTATAACAAATGTAATAAAATAAAATAACATAGACACAAATTTAACGTGGAAAAACCCCTAAGGGGTAAAAAACCATGAACAAAGATAATATTTCCATTAATGAGAAACTTAGTCCAGTACATCTCCATTCCCCTCACTTCTCTCCTCCATGAATTCATCACATGAATTCTAAATTCATTACATTTTAAATGACCCCACGGGTCAATATAAATAAATCAAACGGGTATGACTTCTCATAAAGTAGGGGAGAGGACCCTATAGCCATGCACCCTAAGTTTAGGGGGCACATAAATATATGTAGGTGTCTCATCAATGTAAAAACATTATATCATTGTGTAGGGTATGATCATGCCACATCAACATTTTTTCGTTTTGCATGTTTATTTGGAGAGAAAATTAGTTTTTGAATTGATTTAATATAAATAAATTTAATCTAAATAATTTGAAAGAGGGACCAATGACCAAGCATCCTATGTGTGACATTGTTATTGGCTCTTAAAAAGTGTCATTAATAAAAAAGTGAACAACTATTGGTACTTTTTTCAACAACCTATGGTGAAAAAATGTACATGTTTTGGTGCATGCACAACTATAGGGTCCTTTCCCCTACCCCGTAACCATTAATTGATTTTTAAATAATCAATTAACATAATAAACACGTAGTTTATATTAAATAAATTAAAATATTATATATTCTAATTTATTTAATTATAAACTATAGTTTATTTATAAGAACACTTAATATTAAATGTTCTAACAACTATAATTTGTTTTACAATTTTGGTTGGTAATATGGAAGAATATATCTCTCTTTAGTGCTTATAGGTTGTGAATATGTGTATAAATGTTTTTTTCTAAATATTTGAGCAACATTGAAAATTCAATTTTTAAATATTGCTCTAGTATTTTCGCTTCAACAATGATTATAACACTTGTTTTTATTTTGTTAACATAGTTTTTCTCTTGTTCAATGTTTCTATTAATAAATCACACAATAATATGATTGTAATAATCCCAAAACATTACAAAACCATTAAAACTAATACTTTTTAAGTTGGCTACTACTAGGATAAATTTAATATTCAACAAACATTGCATTCACAATTGTATAATTTAATTATTACTATGTAATTTTACGACACAATTACTTAATTAATTTCATTCTAAATATTACTATGCACGTGAGGCCAAAAAGGAAAACTAGAACACAAATTAATTGGAATGGAAAAATTAAAATGGAAATAAAGATTTGAGATTTTTCGAGTCTATTACAATCTAGACATGATTCTTTTCAAATTTTTATTTAATTTATTTTTTCCTTTATTCGTTAAAAATAATGTTTCTAGGTTGTAGTTAACTTTTTTAATTTCTTGTCCATATGCTTTTCTAAAAATATTAGTTGTTTTCGATTGTTAACACTTATGCACTGATTGTATGGACAATAGAGTAACGATAAAGTCATTTTTGTCCATTTTACAATTTGATTAATTTTTATTATTGGTTTGTTGACACATGCATTAGTTTACTCTCAATATACCTCTTTAGATTTAATGTATTTGTGTATTCATCTTTTGTCTTTTTAATTTTTTAATTTTTCCTTTAAGTTTGAAATAACTTAAATAAAATAAAATAAAAGTGTTTTTCCATTATTAAGTGTATGTATGTCTAATTTAACATGACAACTTCTACATATATGTTTACACATTAATTATTCTCTTAAATATTATGTGTTTACGTGGTCTTTGGGTGATGGTGTAAGAGGGATTTAAGCTCTAAAGGCTTTCAACTTCGTTTGAGATCTTCCTCGACTTCGCATGTTGGATCCCATTCAAATCCACTTGTGTGATGCATGCCTTGTGTCGGTTGTGAAGCTTTGTCGGATAGATAATCACAATCGATATTAGTATAGAAAAAAATCATGTCATACGATATAAGGTTCCACATTAGAATTCTAGCTCTACAAAATTTCAAGTCCTATATCAGAAACAACTCCATACAATTTTAGACCCATTTCGAATGATGACCATTACCATGAACAACCACAATGATAATGAATCTATTAGTGTCATTTATTAGTGAAAGGAATAATGTTTGTCAAAAAAATCTATATGTCATTTATCGTAGATGTAATCCAAGTATTTTTCAAATTATCATGTAAACAATCCTTCATTACAATTTGTGACATAAACGTGAGAAAGAAAAGTAACATGAAATTGAAGAATCGTGTAAAAATTTCTTTTAAATTCTCTTATTTTTCCTTTTCACATGAAAAACCATTCATCGGTGGTGGTTCAAGTCCCAAGGAAAATACTCGCCGAGAAAAAATTGAACAAAGCCATGAGTTTCTTGAAGAATGAGAAAATATTAAGAATAACCCCAAGTTTCATGTTCAAACCTTGGTGATAACAACTCTACCATTGAAAATTCAGCTTAAGCATTAGGCATATTGAATGATAGGGATTAATTTTAGAGCTATCTCTAGTGTACGTTTTTGTAGACACTAAATCACACACTTTGGGTATCTATTTAGTCCTGATCACATACTACTATTCATATGATTCCTAAGTAAGAAAGGTACTAATTAACCTATGTATTTGTCCATCTTTGTTTGCTTTTTATTGTCCCTTTTGATATTACACTCTTGATTTCCTATTCTATATTTTATACTTTGGCATTTCTCATCCATACACCATCGCCAACCAGGATGCTAGTGTTAAGCATCCACGTCCCCTCTTGGCACCCCCAACCTTTTGGTACTTTGTTAACATCTTTTGGGTCCTTTATATATGTTTGGGCATCTTATCTTTTTAGTATTCGGCCTTTTCAGGGTTAGTTACAAAATTCAAACAAGAAAATCATATAAATATTAAGTTATGTGATCAAAATAAAGGACCAAGCACTAAGATTCATCTATCACCACCTAAGGTTGCATTAAAAGGCCATTATCAAGAGCATGCAAGCATCCATCTAACATCAAAACATAAGGGCAAGGGAATAATTCTTATGCATACACTTCATATGAGGGGAATTTCATTCTTTCATGCACACATCTATTTACATTTCTTACATCTAGCTACTTGCTCGCTATTAAATGCGACATGCATAAGAGCTACCTAGGGAACAATTCTTCACACATGCACATAAAACTAAATTGGGTCTAAGATGTAGCTCAGTCATAAGATCAATTGTTTGACAACTAAGGACAGTTTGACCCTCATTTACATTATTTTATTTTTGGGATTTGATGCACTTTTGAGGGTTTTATAGGTCATTTCTTCATTGCATGTTATAGGTGACATCTGCAGCTTGGTACGACATACTAGTGATAAGAAGAAGTAAAGGAAAATGAACATCTTGCAACCCAATGAAACTGGTTTTTAAAGATTGCATAGTCATGGTTGCTTAGAACAGGTCTTTAGCTCCCCTAAACCTCCATAGGCACCCTAGTCTAACATATTCCATCACCTCTACATTTTTATGGGCTTCATTCTGAAGTATGCACTTGAGTTTCTAGTTCTCTAATTCTACACACCTAAGGAATCTTTGTGAATCAGCCAAGTCATTTTATTTCCTCATTTACACTTAGGGTTTTAAATCTTAATAGTATATCTACTTGGGTCAATTATGTACTTCATTATTTATTCATTGATTACTACATTGCAATTAGATTTAGGCATCTATATATTCTATATTTTTAATCGTTTAGTGAACTCGACGTGAAACGACACACAATCTTCTCGATCATACAACCGCTCCCATCACACATCGTAATGATTTTAATGCACATCCCACGCTTCCTCAAATACTCTTGATTTAAATTCTTTATATAATAATTTGTAAACTCAGGTTCGTCAACTACAATTGGCTACATCTCGTGCATCTCCATATTTGGATTCCACTTTGCTCCTTCATACTTCTTTTTCAACTGCTATATTTTCCTACCCAATTCCTCTTAATTTCGTCACTCATAAGCTGCCTATTTTAAACGGTCATGTGGACCCTCAAGAATATCTTCGATCATTTCATATAGCATGCCTAGACTATGTGGATGATCACACTTTTCTTGCAAATCTCTTTCCTCGTAGTCTTCACGATTATTTGATGAATTGGTTCTATGATTTACCGGTTCACTTGGTAACATCTTTTACACATATCGTTGATGCTTTTCTTTCTCACTTCTCTATCAATATTGTCTCTAATATCTCATATGCTTGACTTGCATAACTTAAAAAGGGATCTAACAAACATCTAGAAAATTATGTCTTGTGATAAAAAAACAACTTAACTAAGACGCCTTATGTGCTTGCAGATTTTGAGCTTCAAAATTTATTTGTACAAAGTCTACTTCTGCCTCTCTAGGAGAGTGTTATATTTGAAACATCTCATTCATTCGATTATTTGTGTCATTCTCTTGAGCTACACAAAACTAAATTCTTACCTATATGCAAGCTTAAGTTTTAGGAACAAGCTTTATCCTCTATGCTCTTCTAAAGAAAAACAAATTTCAAGTCATCAGTGAAACCTACTGAAGCTAAAGCCATTGTCAATGTTGTATCTAACACTAAGGAGCTTCAATGGAAACCACCTAAACATACATATACAAAATTGACTGTTGCTCCACATATTCTATTGCCACAACTTGTTGAGAGAAATCTAATTACACTTCCTCCTCCACTCAATTTGGATCCATCTTGTCCTAAGGGTCGTAATTACAATGAAAATTTCAGATGTGACTATCACCAATGTGTTGGAAATTCTACAGATCATTGTTTCAAACTTTGCAATCTCATTCAAGATCTTATCAATAATAATACAATTGAGCTTCCTAAGCCTATGAATTCTACACATGTCAATGAAAATCATAAGCTCAAGATCTTTAACAATCCTCTTCCGAAACATGATAAGCAAGCAATTGATTCCTTAGCCAATCATACATATCACACAGTGCCTCCTCCTGCATTGGGGGCTCTTGATTTTCTAGTTTCTCATATTGAGACATCCCCACCGATTATTACTTTCTCTCGATCATGACTATCATGCTACATTATTTTCGATTGCTTGCACATTAGTGCTTCTATTGGATCAAATTCTATCAATAACACTATGGTCAATCCTTCATTTCACATTAGTGCATGTTCTATTGCACTTCTTGTCGCTATTGGCTATCCACTCTCACAAATTTCATATCTAGTTCCTAATTCATATGGATATGTTAAGATTCTAGAAATAGTCGGTTTGTTTACCATGCTCGTACCTTTTCTTGTGGCACCTTCAGTTGAAGGGTGCAACATGTTCTTAGGTTTCCATAGCTCCATGTAACTAAGGCTATCATCTCCATGTATCATTTATGTCTAAAGTTCATTCACAAGGAAAGTCATTACTATCAATAATGTTTTTCCATCCACTCAATGGCCAAAACCTCCCCTTGAGGTTCCCATTGGAATTGATAGAGCATCTAAGTCTCGCGACCTCTCAAAATTAAAGCACAATCTTCTCCTAGCTCACCTATTTGCACACAACCTACATGGTATCATCATTTTTCCAGTCCATCACATCAGTCTAGGTCCACCACTTGGACAACTCCTTCACATTAGTAGACATAACTACCTTGTTTTGCTTCACATAGGTGTCCATTACCTTCGTGTCTTGCTTCACATAGGTTTTCATCACCTCCACATTTTGATTCACATAGGTCTCCATTATCTCCTGTGTTTTAATTCACATAGGTTCCCATCACCTCCATATTATCCTCATTGGTCACATGCAAATAGGCTTCATTTACGTACATAGTGTTTATCTCATACACCATCGATCTTAGAGCATGGTCATATGCCTTTATCTCTGCAAGCATAAGATGGAGGACCCTCGTCTTTCAATGTCATCATATAGCTTATTCATCAAAGCATTCACTCACTTTGGGTAATTTTATAGGAATGTCATCAAATGGAGGACCCTCGTCTTTCACTTGGGTCCTTACCATAAACAAACACTAACACCTAAACTAGGATAGTAGCGTCTGGGAACCCCCGACCCTTCCTAGATACGTGCCAATGGGAAAGTTATAAAGCATTTTGTCGGTTTAAAATAGTCTACAACACTTCACACAATGGATTGTACAAGATAATGAGTCCTTTAACACTCAACATGCATGCACTACATAACATTTTCTACTTTCGCGTTGGATTAGAACTGTTTGAAACAGATCAGATTTTTACACACCATTTATAGTGGTGTTCACATTATGGGAAGTAGTTAAAGGTTAGAGGATGACACTAGAATTTTCTCCTTACACTTATTCCATGTCTTGGCGTAAGATCATCTAAAAAACTCACAGACAACGTAACCAGCGTGAGATCACCCGAAAAACTCGTTCTTCTACATCATCTACAAGATCTTTTCTACACTTTTTTCTCATCATGGATCAAGTGTACATGTTCCTTTTGATTTTCACATATCTCTTACATACTTTTTACTCGTTTTGATCATATATTTTCGTATTTGACTACTTAATCGTTCTTCTCTTTTGTAGGTCCGTCCTTATGGGAAGTGGTAGTCACATCACATCAACAACATCAACCAATCATCAATCACATCAATAATCGACACCAAAAACAAGTATAATCGTGACATCTACTCATGCGCTCTCATCCTAGGTTCTTATCTTCATCACTTTTTTCACTTCCTCTTCTTTAGTTTCGTAGAGAAAAAAATCATGCACTTTGGGTAATTATCTAGTCTTGATTGCATACTACTATTCATATAATTCCTAAGGAAGAAAAGTACTAATCAACCCATGTCTTTGGCCACCTTTATTTTCTTTATGTTGCTTCATTCAGTCTTGTACAATTACTTGCTTATTCTACCTTTTTATACTCTGGCTTTTATCATCTTGGACATCGGCCCCTAGCCAGATGCTAGTGCTGGCACCCTCGTCCCCTCTGGGCGCCCTGACCCCTTTGTAATTTTTTAAAGACTTTTTGGGTCCTTTCTAGTGGTTTGAGCATCTTATCTTTTTGGTAATTAGATTTTTAGGGTTAATTATAAAATTCAAGCAAAGGAATCATATAAATATAAAGTTATGTGATCATATTAAAGGAACAAACATTAAACATTAGCTATCACCACCTAAGGTTGCATACATCTATGAGCTCTATTGCATCCATCTAATACCATCACAAGGTACACAAGGGTTGGTTGTTTTGTATACACTCTATAGGAGGGAAGTGTTAGAAGCACAATGGATGAGGGGAGGGGTGAATAAGTCCTTAGAAAAACTTTAAATTATAGTTTAGATCTCGAAACTCAAAAGCTCAAACACATTCAATCGCAATATCTACATACTTACGATAATAGGGAGCATAGGTTTTGGAATTCACATCATGACCAAACCTCGATTAGTTAATTTTTCTAGAGGACATGTTTGGTTACCCCTTTCCCCACATTTATATCATATTTGGTGGTATGATTCGATTCTTCTAATCCATGTTATTCTTATGAGTCCCCTTAGTTTCTTGATTATTCTAATCCATTCTACTATTATGATTCCCCTTAGTCTCTTGATCCTCATCTAATCAAATTTCTTCTAAGGTATAACCGGTCTCCTAAACGAAGTTTTCCTCTTATAAGGATTTGTGTCACCAAAAATTATCCCCATCATTTCTCTAATTTGGTCATGATTTGTGGTTCTCCCTTTCTCCACAAGACCCCCTTTATCAGTTTCCTTAGAAACTTCTTCCTCTTGGAAGATCCTTGCAACTCAAAGTTGCTCTAATAAATCATCCAAGTTGACTCCTACATTGCAATCTACTTATTTTCTACACAATCCTCTTTATCTACGCCCTATGTTGTATTCTAGGAAAACTTATACTAAACAATTCTAAATCCACATATTCTTCAACTCATGAGACATGTAAATCCAAATCTACTTCGTCTCTTGAGTCATCTTCTTCTATCAATCTAAATCCAATCCCTCTTTGGCCCTCGATTCCATTCAACCATGTTTGAAGATTTCATCCTTACCAATATTCTATATACCAATATTTACATCCACGTCAAACCATTCACAAGAAACAATGTGCTAAGATATCTTTCAAATCACTATATAATTCCTTTATAAACACAATAAGGTGAAACCTTCCCCATCCCAAAATCCTCATCATCAAATATATTATAAATCTTCAACACTTACTAGACCCCTTTCTTCCAATCAACCTACTATCATCAACAGACAATGACCCATAACGATCGATTTCTTTCAGAATGAAGAAGCACTAGGAGAATTCATGGGGATACTTGATGAAATTTCTATAAAGGACCAGAAACAAGGATTCTATTTTTACCTCGATGTGTCTATGTACTTTGAAGAAGATACTGAGTTCTACGATTAACCTAACATCAGGGAGGAAGAGCCTAAAATTATCAAACTTGATCCCCCTCTTGTTTTTCCATCTTCACATTCCCCATTACATGGTGAAATGCCAAGATTTGTCATTGATATCTATCCTATATTCTCGTCACCCAATCATTCCTTACATATCATAATTCCTTAATCATAATCTCTCCTTGGGTCATCTCCTGGTAGCCCATCCTCTTCTATTCTTGGGCCACCTCCTAGTAGCCCTTCATCGTCCATCTTTGGATCACCTCCACAGTAGCCCATTATCTTATATACTTGGGAAACATCCTAGTATCCCTTTATCTTATTCTATCACGGGGCCACATCCTAATATCCCCTCATCTTCTATTCTTGGGCCACATCATAATAGCCTATCATCATCTATCTGTGGCTCACCTCCTAGAAGCCCATTCTCTTTAATCCTCGACCATATCCTCTTCATCTATTATATCATCCTTCTATTAAAAATTGTCGCAAGCCAACTATCATTCATAACATTCTTATCATAAATCCCCAACATCCACTTTCTTCTCCCACTTCTTGAGATCAACAAAATCACACATTAGCTTGTATGAAACATACCCAATTTCTTTATCGAGATCAAATAAAAAATATGAAGAATTCCAAAGCTCCTAGAAAATCAAACACCCAAAAATTTAAAAAATCAAACACTATTCAAGAATGCACACCAATGCAACCATCAAGTATGGAAAAATTGTAAAAATCTATGGATAGGGAGCTCAAGCTCCCACATCTAAAATCCATGTTCCAAGATAAGTCACAACCACTTATCAAGTATGATGTCATAATGGTAATCAAGATTAGAGATAATATCACTCTTAACAAGTTAAAACTCCTAGTCTCCCTTATCAAATAAATCACAAACATCATTGTTGAATCCTATCACGCAGAGTGAAATTTTTTGTCCCAACTTCCCAATCAATCATATTCATCATCTTCTCCCTTCACGTTTTTACCTTTCCAAAAGCTGTCAAAAAATTCAAAAATATTTTTAAACAATGCGAAAACATTAAAACATTAAAAAAATCAAAGGTAAAAAGATCAAACATTGTAATTAGGTATTGCTTACACATATATTTTATTTCCTTCCTTTCTTCATATTCCTCTGCAAGTCTCTCACCATGTTCATCCCTTCGATGATCTTTTGGTTAGTCTATTCACACTCATTGTGTGACATTTATCTCTATTGTATCTGTTTGACCTTGGTCTTTCATCACCTTGGTAAATTAAAGAACGACTAACCTCTTAGAGATCCTCTCACTATCTTCATTTAATAAAATTGTTATGAAGACCTTTGGGTGTATTTGTTGACACTATCCAATGTCATCATCACAATCACTTCCACATCCTTCCATCAAGCCATCTTTAGTTCTTAACCCCTTATTAAAACAATCAAGAGAGATTAAACAAGTTTTCAGAAATTCAAAAAATTAAAAATCAAAATAAAATAAACATATAACTCTGTTTTGGGGTATTTCCAGTATCTCTATCGAGGTTGTTGAGGCCTAACTAATAGCAGAGCAATATTGTGACTAGAATTAGATACATCTCCATTGAGGCTATGGATGCCTAGTTGACAATGGAGCAATGTATGGCTCTCCTTCCACCCTTCATTCACAAATCACATATCAAAATAAATCATTCCTACACGTTGGATAGTGTGTCTTCACTTGTTTCATATCAAATCTTCACTTCAAGAGGTAATTAATTTTCATGTGTATGCATTAGATCTTGATGAGAAAACATGACTATTATGGTACTAGGTGTTATTTGGACTTTGTTCAAAATCTTTCTATAGTCCTTATTTTGTCTCACGATTTTATGCCTTTGGATAATCAATTTATCGTCATCACTAATATTCTAGATACATTTTCCATATCCTTTAAAAACATTCATTTTCTTCTACTTTTTTCGAGAACATCCATTTGTATAATATTTCCTTTTTACCATGTTTGAGGGAAACTTTTTCCCTTCTTTCAATAAACAATCTTGTCTTCTTTTTATAATCATTTTCTTACCCATCTTACACTGGATGCATGCTTTCTCCTTATTATCTCTTCATAGGCTTGAGTTCATCATCTTATTGAACCTATCCATCTTTGCCTTGAACCTTCATTTTTTCCTCTTGTATATACATGTGGGATTTTCCCTTGTAAATTCTCACCTCTCGTTGGGGGAGTCTTTACATATCCGTTCTTCCTATATATTAGCTTTGGAAAAATTTCTAAACACCCTAAAAATTTAGAAATACTTAGAAAAAACCTAAATTTTTGGAAAAACTTCAAAAATCTAAAAACATTAGTAAAACATCAAAAATACAAAAAAAGGGTGAAATTTCAAAAATCCAAAAATTGGTAAAATCATTAAAATCCAAAATTTTTGTAAACTATATTCAACCATCTGAATCATTCATAAGATATAATATCTTCAAACATTGAAAATTATCCTACAAAACATCTTCCTTTAGTGATATATTGTTCTAGCACACTACATGCATATCATTTTGATTTTCCTTCATTAACAAAGATGGTTTTTTTGCTATGTTTGTCTTCCCTTGCATATATTGTTGCTTGGGGAAATTTCATAGTGCATGTTGATTTTTTATGGGACTTTTATGTCCTTCATTTATTCCCATTGCATGTATCCTTACTAGGGGCACAATTTTTAACCCTTTTTGTATAACTTGAACATTTGGGAGGCTGAAGCTAGATAAAAAAACATTGGTGTAACTTTCTTAAACATTGTTTGTTTGTGCTTGTTTGTTTTTTGGTTTGCTTGTTTTCTCGTACTACATTGCTTTATGTATTTTGATTTGAGTTAGTCCTTTAGAAATGAACACAAATTCATATTATGTCTCTTCATGTCATTTTAATTTTTTATGTTTATATCAAATAACCAATTAATCTGAGCTATATGGTCCATCGAATGCATTGTGATCTTACTATTCTTTGAGTATATTCTTCCCGTTTCCAATCTAATTAACTTTCTACCTATCATTTTCTAATTTCCCCCTCCCTTATTTCTTCCACTTGAGGAATGGAATGCTATTATTTTTATAGATTCTAATAATGGCCAACTGTGAGGCCAGTTTGAATGAATTCCATTCTTAGCAAACTTTTCTTCCACTACATCTGGGGAAATAGGGATCATATTTATCCCCTCTCCCTCCCTTTTTTCTTCTATACGTTGAAACACCAGACTTATTTTCCACTCAATCAATTTACACATTGGCCAACCCAACCAAGAGAGAATCCCTTCTGTCACTACGATCCCTTTTTATTCTACACGATCTGTTAAGAATAGAATCTCTTACACTCAACAATGGTCACCACATGAACTTTCCAAAAAAAGAGTTTTTACTGGTATTATGTAAGGATAGTTGCCCACATCTATTCTATATATTCATATTTGGTATATCGTTGTCTATCTTACCATTGTGATGAGATTTTTCCCCGGTTTAGTCTTTTCTCTTCTTCTTTTCAAGCGTCCATCGACGTCTTCTATCAACCCATAGACACTCAAGGGGGCATCATCCATATTACTAATTTTTCTTCTACCTCCTTCAAAATTTAATTGTCTGCAATTATCTATTATATTTGAAGTGGCATCATTTGCACTACACCTCAAAGAGGGAAAATGTAGACACCTAAAACCGACTACACAGCTTTTAATGCCAAAATTATATTTTTATCCTCTTTACCATCATTTCATTACAATTAGTGATTTCTCACTAATCAGCTATGATTCCCTTTTCATTTCAGTAAATTAATAACACTTCGTTAATTAAATAGCCTTCTCTTCATCCGGATTCCAAGTATTTACACTTTTTTAGTTATAATCCTCTTTTAATTAACTATTATTGGTTAATTACACATTTTTATCATGTATTTAATCAATAAACCTTATTTTTGGCTAAATCCCCACTTCAAACCCTTCAAATTCTACCAATTTCCTTCTAAATAATCTCCAAAGGGATTTTATAAGCTTAATTTTTCCTATTAATTAAACCTAGTTGATTGTTCAAATCAACTCCAACTCCCATGAGTTTCTAATCTATAATTAATATCTTCTAATCATGTTTATACCTTTCTAATTCTACTTTACCTTTATCCCACATTCAATAGGTTTTAAGCTTCTCCCAAATTGGAAAGCTATATAAACAACCTAGTACCTTCCTTCCAATCTTACACCACAGACACCATAAACACCATTTACACTATTCATACTAGTGTTACTATATGCATATGATAAGAGAAATTTAACTTTAAAAAAGCTTATTGATCAAGCTTCCCCTTCTATCCTCTACTTGTAAAGAGTAGTAAGAGAAGAACCATACATGGCAATCAAGCCATATTGGTGATATATCTTTCTCTTCATGGATATAACATCCTTTGATCGCACATAGTCACGTTTGGATCAAGAAAATGAGTAACTAGAATTTAAAAGAATATCAAAAACATCAAAGGATGGCTAAGCATTTTATGTTAATTAGATGCATTATTTAGCTTTTCCTTTTCTATAGCTTTTTCATGATGCTTTTTTAGATTAGCTCTTTTATTGAGACTATTTGGTGTTAGTTTCTATTATTAAGTTAGCTTGGTTAAATCACGCACATACAACCATATTAGCTATGTTAATTAAAATTTATTAAATAAATGATTAATTAATTATCTTACACATTATAGCTAATTAAATTAGTTACTTAATTAGGAAAATACACCTATTTTCCTAGTCAACTGCCACTTCACTATCTTAGTTAACTCAATTTGAAATTTAATTCTTCATTCCAAATCAACTCAACTTGAAATCCACTTCTAGATTCCTAGAAAGGAGGGGTAAATAGAGTTGTACATGCAATGATATTTCCAGATGTAACTTCTTCTATTCCAAATGTCTACTACCCTATAAAGTTGCAACTCCCAAACTTAGTCTACTTGATATTCTTGAGTGATTACAATTATGACTTGGAGCTTAGTCAAACTATTGAGCCACTTCTAACCACTACTCAGCCTCTATAAAAGAGAAAACTTGCCCCTTTGCAAATCCTCTAGGATTCTTACACAATAACTGTTGATTTTTCTACCCAATATCTACATATTAGAATCCATATCCAAGACAAATATGCATGTAGCATTTGCAAGTTATTCATTTCGAGATTGAAAAGGTTATTTCCCAATTGTTATAATTGTGGGAAAATTGAGGGAATTAATTTGTGAAATAGGTACCCCCATCCTACCTGACTAGTACACATGTGAGATTAGAGTCACATATATCCTTAGTGGTGACCCCAATGTGATTCATTTGAGCAAGATATTTGCTCATTGTTTCAAAGGGGGTAAAGTAAAGACGAAAGCTAGCAATAACACCACACTCGCTTGGGTATACTACTAACACCTAGTTGAGAGAACCACCTAGGAATCCACACATTGACCAATCCAATCTAAGGTAGAGGCTAAAAATTCCATAAACAAAACATTATTTTATCTTTCTCTTTTCGTTTAGTGAGTTGTGTTTCACAATTGCATTTTACGTTCTCACTTTCATCTCATCTTCAATATTTCCCGAATACTCCTTATTTGGGTTCACTTTCATATCTCTTTCATGTTTCCAAATACTCCTTATTTGGATCCACTTTTGTCTCATTTTCACCTCTTTGTAAATGAGTCTAAGTCTTGAGTTGTGGACATCCTATTTGCACTCAAGCACTATCATCCTTCTTCATTTAAGTCTTTCAATTGAGATATTTTCTTTATCACTTTGTCAATTACCTTTATGATAACTTTGATCTTTCATTTTCATAATTCTTAAGTTTAACATTACATTGTTGAGATTTAAACATCTCATTCATCTCATATCTATTGGGACAGCAATATTGTCACACAGAAAAAAATAATATTGATATTGTATTCGACCAATTTGAATTACATACACAGGCTATTAAATAGCCATATACATAGGAAAACTGACTTCCTATAAAATAGGAAAGTGTTACAACAAATAAACCTATTTAGTTGTGATTGTTACTCCCGTAACAATACACAACTCAACACCAATAATATATTATTGTTTATATAACAATAATATATTAATAACACATTAAACTAACCATATAAATAAACCATGTGAATACTAATTCCTAACATTCCCCCCCTTAGTGTTTACATGGTAGAAAAACATCCACACACTCCTCTGTAGTATGCTCACCCCTGTGGCATGTCCAACTCTGTGACTCATGACCTTGATCCAAAAGAAAGGCTCGCTCCTTCCATGGTTTTAAACAGGCTTACCACAAACCTTGATGCGACAGAACCTCATCAATCTGTCGACCTCGTGTGGTTTTCTCGGATCCTCCCACAAACCCTTTCAATATCCATGGTGACTTACTCGGGTGCTACTGTTCATCACTATGCTTATACATCAGGGAATTATGTAGGAAACACAACTTGCATATGACAAAACTGCAGAATAGAAGAAATAATGAAAAAATTTCACATTACTTCCTATAAGAATCGTAATGTTCTTAATTGTAGTCTTTGTCTTTGATCACGCCACTCGATCTCGAACAACATAGAAAACTACCACTTGCCTACTTTGGAAGCTTTCCTTGACTAAGCCATTTTGGGTGTAGAATGGGAATGGAACATTGGTATGTATTCCCCCCCACAATGTGAAATTCCACTCATATAGATACTGAGAAGCAAAATGCATCGAAGAACATACTCCTGAATGGATCTTGCTAGTTAGGTCTTGCTGCACATGGTCACTAATGCTAGTGAACGTATTCTTCTAGCTGACCATCTTCCAAAGAAGTACGGTAGTCAGAGGACCAAGTCAGTCAGAGGATCACTGACAGTCATCTGCGCTCCAACACAACTCTCTTTCCAACATCCATCAAATACCACACAAAACAGGAACACTGCAAACTGAAGCACACTGAGAAAATGGAAACCACACTAAAAATCAAATACTCACACCATACATATGCCACCACAGCTTCTGCGTGGCCCCATCATTGGTGACTGATGAGAGGTCGTTGTTCGACCTCCTTCCTCCATTATATGGGTGCTTAACTCAGCCGGATCTGAACATGAGACTACATGGTTTCCACATTGTATTTATTTAAGCTTCTCCCCTCAATGTGAAACCTTTTATTTCGGACGTCGGGTACAACTGATAATGCGTCCACAAGATGGCCAAAATAGAGGGTGATTTTCAATTTTTTTATTTTCTCCCAAAATTAGAACCACTAGGACGGGAATAAAAAAATATACACTTTTGGAAAAAATGGCGCTCGATTTCGAGTTACCATGCAAAAGTTATTGAAGTTACAATTTCCCGTAAAAAGACCCAATTTAATTAAAATTGGCTCAACGATTAAAAATTTACTCAAGATGGAGAGCAAATTTATTGTGTGACCACTCGTTGGAACCAAGAGGAAATGTAGATTCCAAAAATATTTATAACCTCAAGAACTCGCGCCAAACAAGTATTAATTTGGCCAAAAATGTATTATTTTCCCTCAGTTTGCAACTATTTAAGCAAAAACTATAGAAAAAATAAATATTTTCAAACTATAGTTTTGCAAAACTATAAAATAATTAGCCAATCAGAAATGGCTGTGGTAAGGCAAGAAACTCACAAGCTTTTTTGAAGTGACCAACAATGATTTGTTCATAACTTGAGAACCAGAGCTCCGATTTGCAAATTGTTTAATGCGTGAGAAAGCTTATTTCCAGAGCTTTGCAATGGTACTCATTTTGTTTTATTTCATTGCATGATATGAAAGCTGTTCTTGACTGAGTTTGACGCCTAAACCGGCTAAAAAAACATGCTTTCTTCCTCTCTTTTTTTTTTTTTTGACAGCTGCAAGAAGTAATACGTGTGGAAACAATATTCTGTAGTTTCAATAACACCTTTCAAACGCCTTTTATTTTTCCTGATTACACTGTCTAAACAATAATCTTTGAAAAAATAGAACAGATGATGCAGGTCAGTTTGAAATGCAATGAATCCAATAAAGAGCACGCCTATAGGTAAAATAATGATGCAATAAAATCACTACCATAACAAGGGCGACCATGAATAACTTGGATCCACCCCACATAATGCTCAGGAATCCATAATCGCTCTGATGCCAAATATTGGGACAGCAATATTGTCACACAGAAAAAATAATATTGATATTGTATTCGACCAATTTGAATTACATACACAGGCTATTAAATAGCCATATACATAGGAAAACTGACTTCCTATAAAATAGGAAAGTGTTACAACAAATAAACCTATTTAGTTGTGATTGTTACTCCCGTAACAATACACAACTCAACACCAATAATATATTATTGTTTATATAACAATAATATATTAATAACACATTAAACTAACCATATAAATAAACCATGTGAATACTAATTCCTAACAATATCATCATAATTTAACATTCAATTTTTTCACTTGTCGACATCTTCAATATTTCTTCACTCACCTCTTTTAAAGAATTCACTTTTTCTAATTTTAGATCCTTCATCAATCACTTCCCCTTCATATCTCACATTGACATCGTTGAGATTCAATATTTTCATCATCGTCTTCACCTCTATATTTTTACATTCACATTATTGTCATTTGAGTGTTATTCTTTCATTATTTACTCTCCTCTCTTAGCACACATCTTGTTAAGAGTTGAGTACCTTCACACTTCCCAAGTCTCTTCCTTTAACATTCCTTTTGTTAAGAATTGATAATTTTCATTGTGTTTTCAAGTCTCCTCTTATAACACTTATTTTTTCACAAGTCAAGAAACCCAAATCCTTTCACCTCTTCCCCTTTACATTCACGTCATAACAGATTGTAAAGTCTTTTAAACCATTTTCATCTCTCTTATCACTCATTTTATTATTAAGATTCCTCTACCTAACATTTCAATCCCTTCTTCTTCCTTTATAATACTCATTTTGTTAAGTGTTGTGAAGTCACACCCTTTTGTTTCTCTTAACACCCATATTGTTAAGAGTTAAAAGTTTGAGCCTTTTTGTCTCTCTTAACACCCCTTTTGTTAAGAGTTGATCACATCATTATGTTAAGTCACTTCTCCTTTAAACATCTATTTTAGAATTTGAGAAAATTGACCTTGTCAAGGCCTTATCTTATTTATAAACTCCCTTTGTCAAAAATTTGAGTACATCACTTAACTCATACAATAATTCTCCTATCTTAGCATTTAATTTTCTAATAGTTCCATAATCATGCTTTCTTTTTCCATACTTCTTCTCTTTGTCATCGTTGTTAAGGGTCAAATCTAAAAATATTTTCAAATCCCTCATCCATCTTAACATTGTTGTTGGTAAGGATCGATTCTATCAAATCATTTCCACTCCTCTCTTCTTACATTCACTTTGTAAGGAATCACATAACCTTTTATCATCATTAAGTCTCTTCTACCTTAACATTATCTTTGTTAAGGGTTGAGTAGATTTGTTTTTTAAACCTTTTCCCAACTCTTCCATCATTACGTTCATGTTGTAAATGGTTGAGTACTCTATCATCGTTTTAAATTTCATCCATCTTAACATTCAATTTATTAAGAGTTGAACAAATCACATCTTTTCTATCTCTCTTCCTTCTTAGAATTCACATTTCCAAAGGTCGCATTGATCAATATTTTAATCCCCTCTTCCATTCTAGTATTCAATTGTTAATCCCATCTTCCATCTTAGCATTCAATTGTCTAAGGGACAAGATTTTAAACATTTTTTCCTCTTCCATATTAGCATTCAATTTTCTAAGGGTTGATATTTCAAACCTTTTCACCTCTTACATCTTAGAATTCACTTTTCTAAGGGTTGATATTTCAAAACTCGTTGACTCTCTTATCTTAGGATTCACTTTGTTAAGGGTAGAGATTTCAAATATTTTCCCTCTTCCATCTTATAATTCACTTTGCAAAGGGTTTGAGTTCTTCATTGCACCTTTCATTTCTCTCCCCCATTTTTCATTACAATAGTGGATTCACACAATTCATCATTTTCTCAGGAATGAAAAATGATGAAGGAAACTATTTCGGGTATGCAAAAACAATGCAAACAATTCAATTTTGATGAACTGTGTCCCTACCCTTTTGACATAGACATCTTACACACACCCTTTCCAAACTCTTTTGAGACACCCAAATTCCAAAAATACAAGGGAAAAACTGATCCTAGACAACATATCAAATAATTTTCCATAGCATGCCACGAAGTGGCATATAACGATATCTTTCTCTTGTGCCTTTTTCCTAGAAGTCTAGGAGGACAATATTTGGACTAGTTCTTACACCTTCTAAAGGTATCACCACCTTTGTGGAACTCTCATATAAGTTCATCAAACATTTATATTTCAACCTTGACTCAAATAAAAATACGTCATTTCTTAAGGATTAATAAAACCTCATTTTATGACAATGGGCACAATCTCAATCATAACAATACTAACACTCATAATGATAAATCTAGGTACGTCAACCATAACCACATTGTCATCAATAATTGTGTCATGGATAATTGAAATGTGCACAAACTATATGTACAATCAACTAAAATTCCAATCATTCAACCTAGTGAATACACTACTGCGTGCAAAGTTAAACGTTAGTTTACACCCTCGGGAGTGTCTTTCAGAGTTTTTCATCAATTAGTAAAGGCTAGATTGATGAAATATCCACTTACAATACCATTTTATAATGTGGAAACCAATCCTAAGTGGTATAATGCATCAAAATATTATGAATACTATTGATTTAAACTCCATTCTACTGATCATTGTTCAAGTCTCTATCATTATGTCCAAGACTTACTTGACAACAAAGACATAGTTATACAAATTCGATGATAAATATATTATAAGCGAAGGCAAGTCAACTACCAAAAATTATAATGAAGATTTTATCATTGTCTAAATTCATGTACATACTAACACTCAATGAGATCATGATGATGAAATTCAAGTCTCTCTAAATCAAAACCAATCAATCTCTTCTTTCATTTTTTTCCTACAATTCAAACATATACTGAACTGTATTGGACAAAAACCTTCCAACATCAAACAAGATATTGAAATTGTTTCAAGACTCCCTTTCAAACCTTGATATAACTTTAGAATCTATACAAGATGGTCCATATCCAAGCATCATTGATCTTGATTATAGTCTTTCAATTTTGTTCCTATGCCTAACATCTTTATCCTTATTGCAGAAACAAAACCACAACAAGCTTGGACACTTGCAACAATGAAAAATCCCTTGTCCACAATCCCTCAAATGATAAATCTTGTAGGAATCTCATCAATGATGACCCTTAAATTCCAAGACATTTACACGTGTACACTCCATCAATTGAGTATACCCAAGAATATCCTTACAAAACCTTTTTAAGCTTTAATGAAAAATATTTCGTCAAATCAACTAATCCACAACCTCAATGGAGAAACATTGAATATTTTATCTCTATGGCCTATAAGGATACTCGAGTGTAAATTTATGGATTAGTCATTCTTCCCCATTATTCTTCCACTCAGAGATGAATATGAATCTCAACCTATTCCTCACCTTTGAAATCCCCCTCTAACATCACATAGGTCTTGAGCCAATCAAAGACTTATATAATCAAACATCCTTTTCTTCCCAAGTATTTTATTTCTAGACCCATTGAATATTTTTATTCTCTCTTTTTACTTGGAACCCATTTTCCCAATTTTCGTACTTCAAGACTCATTGAATCTTTTTTTCCCTCCCTTGACTTGAAAATTTTCTTCCCAAGTCTCGTCACTTAGGAATCCTTGAATATTTTGATTAACTTTGTTTACTTGGACCTTGTCCAACCAATTCTCATAAATTAGGACCATTCAATTTTCATAAACATGAACCTCTATCTTTGATCCAGAGGATCCTCACTAAGAAATGTCAATCTCAAATCTTCTCAGAATTAGTTTTGAGAATTTTCATTGTGTGGATAAAAATTCTAGCTTTTTGGTGGTATTTTTTTTGCAAGAATCAGAGCACGCATGCAAAAGTTATGGCTCACTGAAATTTTTGAGAAACTGCAAATTTAGGACAACGGAAAATTGAACGCTTGGATGCTTACCAAGTGGAAAAATGAAAATGAAAAACATGGAAAATATGAACGAAGGGAAAAAGTTTGGTTTGAACACCGATATTGGACACTCAATGTGAGCATGGGAAGGCTTCACTATTTTTTGGCTGGGGGCCCTCATCAAGGTTCGACACACTCGATTATGAGGGTTGTCTTGGCCTCCTTTATTTCATATTGGTATTACAGATCATTTGTATATATATGCTTTATATTGTAACATTGGGATATTATGTAGAACATTTTAATAGGTTGGCTCACTTAATAGCCCAACTCGGTCAACCGAGTCGAGTTAGCCATCGAGCCAACACACCATATCTCTCCACATTGACTAGATGTTATTCTATCTCCACCGTATTGTATTAAAATTTCCACGCGTTATATCTCCAACCAATCACTTTATATCCTAAACATTAATCTATCCACACAGCTCAAAATTCCCAACTCACCTTATCAACACAACCACCTTAATCCATGTGGTCACATAACTATGCCCAAAGTGTCATACTTAGCACACATGTCGACTAATATACAATGGTTGAGATCCAAAACGGCTCATAAGACAATGTTAAAAGGCCATCGTTTACAATATAAACCATTTCCCAAATGGTTCCACGTGCAATGTGGGATTTTCATCGCAATAAGGAAAATATTAAACACATAATGGGGCTTTGAACTTAGGTTGATTTGGTATAAAGATAAGTGCCCACCAAACCAAACCATGGAGCCAAACAATATAAAATGAGCTTGGTTGAATTTGTACTTGGTAGTGTAGGAAGAGAATGTGTTTTAATTTGTAAAGCTTATATTAAGAGAGAGAGAATTTGAGGGAAGTTTAAAAGGATGTTATCATTATTTTGGGCAGGAGATTATAGTGAGAAGATCGAATTCTCATAGAAAACAATATAAGTGTTTATTTGCAATATTTTTAATAGATTGGTCCCATTCAAATGGACCCGGATATGTAGGCCTCAAGTGTCGAACTCCATTATCAAATCTTGTGTCAAATTTCTGGTGAATTTCTTTGTTATTTCTCTAATTTTACACAATACTTGTAGTTTTTAATTATTTATTAAAAATGCAAAAATATCATAATGTCGAAATTTAATTGAAAATCATTAAAATAAAAATATTGAGTGTGTGTGTGTAAGTTTTCTTTGGATTTTTAGATCACCGGGTATCGATTTGGTTTTGGTTCAGATTAGTGATTTTGGATTGCAATTTTTTGTGTTTAATGTTAACAAGGTGTCAGTCTAAGAAGGGTGAAGGAAAGTTAGTAGAAGAGGATCTCAAATTCCTTTAATGGAGGATCGAGAAGAAGAATAATTTTATCACTCATTCCTTTATATTAAAGAAATGGTGGGAGAATTGTACTAATATAGACAAAGGAAAAAGAAACTAGAGAAGATAAAAAAATAAGAAAGCTCTAATTTTGATATTCTTGAAGTGGAATCTCAAAATCTGATTTTTTTCATTAAAATTAGATATTGGGTTTGAATTACCAATGTATAATGAAGATATTAATGCAAATAAGTTGGATAACCTGGATCAAGAAAATTGAGGTATATTACAAGGTTCATAAAATTGTACATGATGAATAAAATATTCATTTGGAGACTCATCGAATGGGTGTAAAAAAATCATATGGTGGGACAGTAGGATTTAGGAAGTAGATGAAACCAAAGGTAATGCAATCACTTCTTAGCATTAATTTCTTTCAAATATTAGGAAACAATTTTATCCTCTTGGATATAGGTAACAAGCTATGATGGATTGGAAAACATTGAGAAAAATTAAGGGACAAAGTGTTTAGGATTATACACAAGAGTTTAGGAAAAGGGGTCTTATTCTTTGTATTTCTCTCAATACACAAGAAACATTGCTTAAATATATTGGTGGATTATATAGTTATTTGAGACATATGATTATCATTTTTGATACAACTAATATTGATGTGGTGTGTGTTCAAGATACACATTTTGAAGTAAGAGGGAAAATGGGTAAAGAGTTTTTCTCTTCCTCCAAACAAAAGAACAAACAATTCAAAGAAAACAAAAATGTTTGAAAGAACAAGGAAAAGGAAAGGGTAAGAAAAAACAAACTCTATTGTTAAGAAAGAAGATGAAAAACCATTTTTCAATCATTTTAAAAAGAACCATGATGAGTCTAGGTGTTGGAAATTACATCCAAAAACTAAGCCTAAATGGATGACTAATAAGAAAGGAAAAGAGAAGAAAACGAATATTGTGGTTCATGATCTTGGGTTTGATTCAGGGGATGAAACCAAGATCACGGCCATGAGTTTTCAAGGTAATCATTCTTTCTCTTCTATGAATAATTCTTTATTAAATGTTTCATCTTTTTATAATCAACAATCTATGCATGATGAAAAGAAACAGAATGAGCTTTTCCACCTTAGAGTTATTTCAAAACATACAAAAATTGATACTCTTTTTTATAGTGGATCTCAAGCTAATTTAATTTCAGAGGAGGTTGTTAAGAAATTGGAGCTCAAATCTAAACCACATCCTAAGCCTTATCCTTTGGGTTGGGTTTGTGATGATGGAAAGCTACAAGTAATAAAAACTTGTAGATTTGGTTATCCATTACAAACAAGTTTATTGATGAGGTTGAATTGGATGTTATTCCTTTGGATATTTGTGGTGTATTTTTGGGAAGTCCTTATTTATATGATTGTAAAGTAAACTTCTATAGGGAATAAAATAATTACTTTCTTGTAAATAATGGAGTTGAATATATTGTTAGAGCTCATCGTGTATAAACAAGTATTTCACACAGTTCTGCGGGGTATATGAAAAGGCTTGTCAACTCAAGAAATAATTTTGTACTCATGGTGATCAAATCCAAAGAGAAAGATCACGAAAAATATTTTAAGGATTGTGATCCGAAACATCGTAATGAATTAGTAAAAATTGTTTCTAACTATGATGATATTTTTCAAGATCCACAAGGTCTACCTCCCAAAAGAGGGGTTCAGAGGATTCTACAGGATGCACCTCTTCCAATGTTAGAATGTATACATTGTTTGTGGTTGAAAACAAGGAAATCAAGAAACAGGTGATGGAACTTTTGGCCAAAGGTATTATCCATCCAAGTACATATCCATGTGGTTTACCAATTATTTTGGTGCCAAAGAAAGATGGCACATGGTGAATGTGTGTTGATTTTTGTGCCTTAAACAAGATCATGGTGAAATTTTTACCCTCTTCCTAGAATAGATGATTTACTAGATCAATTAAAGAATGCATTTTACTTCACTAAGTTAGATTTAAGAAGTGGTTATCACCAAGTAAGTATTAATGAAGGTGATGTGTGGAAAACTTCTTTTAAAATGAAACATGGAATATTTGAATGGTTAATGATTCCTTTTGGATTTTGCAATGCACTAGAAACATTCATGAGAGTTATGAATGATGTTTTTAGACCATTCACTGATGATTTCCTTATTGTCTACATAGATGATATTATTATTTTCAGCAAGTCTTGGGATGATCATGTTATTCACATCCAAAAATTCTTAGATGCATTGAGAGGAGAAAAAGATTTTGAAGATTTAAAAATGTGAATTTGGGAAAACATCTTTAATATATTTGGGTTATGTTGTGGGAAATGGTGATTTGAAAATATATCTTGCAAAATTTGAGGTCATTTTAAACTGGCCTATACCCACTAATGTGACAGAAGTTAGGAGTTTTCTTGGTGCAGTACAAAACCAGAGAGAATTTATTGCTAATTTCTCATTATTTACATATCCTTTTGAATGCTTTGACAAGTATTAAATAGGTATTTTAGTGGGGAGGAAAATAATAGAAATATTTAGATGCAATGAAAGAGAAAATTAGTACTACTTTGATTTTGGCACTTCTAGATTTACATTAGTCATTTGAGATTAAGACAAATGCTAGTGACTATGCAATGGGGGAAGTTTTGATGCAAAACAAATGACTTGTGTGTTACCATTCGAAACCTTCATGAGTACGGTAAGAAATTATCTAGCTTAAGATAAAGAATTGTATGCTTTGGTGCAGAGTGTAAAGAAATAGAAACATTACTTGATGGGAAAATAAATGATAATACATACAATTCATCAGCCCCTTCATTACTTGCAAACAAAAAAAATATACAACAATCTAGACATTTCCATTGGATGGTATTTTGTAAAATTTTATCTCGTGATCAGGTACAAAAAGGTATACAAAACAAGGTTATTGATATGTTATCTAGACCTCCATTTTTGTTGCATCTATTCTTTTACAACATAGTTATTTGGCTCATGATAGTTATAAGGAACAATATGTTTATGATGTTGATTTTAAATAAGTGTATGAGGATTTAACGAGTGGGAAACAAGTAGGAGAAATGGATTATCATGTGCATGATGGAATTTTATATCATTCTGGTAAACTTTGTATTCTAGAAAATGAGCGTGTGCATATGATTAGGGAATCTCATACTTCTCTTATTTCTAGTCATTTTGGTGTTGGTAAAATAGTTGCACATTTACAAATGTATTTTTATTAGCTGAATGTAACTATGACGGGAAAGTCAAGTAACATTAAATTAGTACTTTACCTTATATAAAAGGATGTTTTCATGGTGCAATGGAAATGTAAAGTATTAGTAGGATGTTTTCTTTGTAGGAGGATTTCCCATGTCACGAAGGAAACATGACTATTTATATGTAGTTATGGACATATTTAGCAAGTGTGTGTGTTGATTCCTTGTACTAAACAAAAATGGTGAATGGACGCACATTTATTTCTTCATGGGTTCATTTTTTTGCCCATCTATTGTTTGAGATCGGGATTCCAAGTTTTGGATAATTTTGGTCAACTTTATGGGGATTTGATGGAAACTAAAATAAAGAAAATCATTTCTTTCCATCCACAAAATGATGGTCAAACAAAGGTTGTCAAGGTGTGTGGTACATTTTCTTAGGGGCTATTTAGGTAAACATTCTAAATTGTGGAATGAACATTTATATTATATGGATGCTTATAATCATTTACATTTTCTATTCAAGTCTCCATTTTGAGACATGTTATGCTTATCTTCCTAAATATCCATTATATTTCTTTTGGATAGAAAATTGTTGTTAAAGGATTAAGTGATTCGAAAAGGTAAAATATTTGTTTAGTGAATACAATAGGTCCAAAGTATGTCTAAGAATTCGAGAGGAAATTTAAGAGAACTATAAAGAAAGTCATGATAAACACATAACCGATCACAAGTTTCAAGTCATTGATTCATTTTGGCTTCACATCATCAAAGGAAGGTTTAAGGTGAAGGTAAAAAGTTAAAACCATTCGGTATGGTCCATTCCAAATAGTGGAGAAAATTGGTAACAATGATTATTACATTTAGCTCCATATATGCAAATTTATTCCTATAAATGTTGAGAACTTAAAATTGTATAAACCACTTATGATTATGACATGATTATGCTTATCTTCTATATTGATAATTTTACACCGAGTATCTAGATGATTTGGAGGATGACATTATTTTTGGATAGGAAGGTTAGAACCTCGTGAAGAGGTGATGTTGAATATTTTTGTGTTGGTTTAAAAGGCATGCATCCAAACAAGGAGAAATGAATGGAAACCGGAAAGGTGAGGGAGAAATACCCTCACCTATTCACCAATTAAAATAAATTTTGGAGGTCCAAAATTTTCCCAGTATGGAGGAGTGATCCAGAGGATCCTCACTAAAAATATAATATAAAATATTCTAATAATCCATTTAAGTAGTTTCACTATGTGGAGAAAAATTTGATCTTTCCGACGATATTTTGTTTGTAGGAATCAAAGCACGTATGCAAAAGTTATGGCTTACTGAAATTTTTGGGCAACTAGCAAATTTGGGACTATGTACGGGTTAAACACACGCACACTCACTAAGTGGACCAATGGAAATACAACACATGAAAAATCTGAACGAAGGGAATGTTTTTGAAATTTTACACTTGATGATAGGTGGGACCCGTTATTTTTTGGATCAGGAAGGTTTGACACACTCGGTTATGGAGGGGTGTCTTTTCCTCCTTTTTTTCATAATGGTATTGCATGTCATTTGTATATATATGCTTCATATTGCAGCTTTGGGATATATGTGGTAAATTATGTAGAACAAATTGGTGTGAGGAGTGATCCGAGAGGATCCTGACTCAAATGCCTAATAAGTCGAGCTGGCCACCGAGCCAACACACCTTATCCCTCCACATTGACTAGATGTTATTTTATCTCCACTGTATTATATTGATATTTCCATGCATTATATTTCCAACCATTCACTTATAACATAAACCTTTATAACATAAACCTTTCCCAAATGGTTCCATGTGGAATGTGGGATTTTCATCCCAATAAGGAAAAGCTTATGCACACAAGGGGGCTTCAAAGTCGGGTGGGATGGTAAAATGATAAGTGCCCAACCGAATTGGCCACAAAGCTCAAAACTATATAAAATGAGATTGGTTGAATTTGTACAAGCAGCAGGGAGAGACTATGTTTTAATTTGTAAAATTTATATTAAGAGCTAGAGATATAATTTGAGGGAAGTGTAAATGGAGACTAACATTTTTTGGGCAAAAGATTACGGTGAGAATATAAAATTCTTTTAGAAACCATTGTAATTGTTTATTTAAAAATTTTTTAATAGATTAAGGGTATACCATTTAATGGACTCGAAGACGTAGGCCTCAAGTGTCAAACTCCATTATCACGAAACCTTGTGTCAAATTGTAGGTGAATTTCTTTGTTATTTATGTGATTTTACATTTATGTGATTTTTGTAGTTTTCTTTAGATTTTTACATCAATATTGATAATTCCATTAAGCAACCATCATTCACCAATGTTTAGAAAGATTAAAATCCTAAACAAAAAATAAAACTTCATATGAAACCCATCATTAAAGAATTATTTAAACATAAAAAACCTAGAAGTAGAAACATCTTCTTCCATGAGTTCTCTCTGTACTAGGGAAGGCCACTTGTATGGTCAAATCATAATTCACAAAAATAAATTGTTTCACCCATTTACAAATATATTAATCATACCATTATCATATCTTCATTTTCTATGAAACAAGTTAACATTATTCCTCTTCGGTATTGTGTGTCTCATCCTTGTTATGGTTCCTACCATTTCATATATTTTTACCTAAAGTTTTTAATAAAATCTTACTAATGGAAAATCCCTTTAAATAAGATCTATCTTTAACAAATATCTCAAAATTATTTACTTGGTCCTTTTTGACCACCTATTTCAATCTACGGTGTAGAAACCTTGTGTCCTCTTGATCGTATGTGGATGAGAATTGGGGGAAGAATCTTCCTTCCCAAAAAGAACTTTATCAACATATATAGAAAAATCAATCTAAAAATACAAAAAATATAAAATCAATCATTACACCTTTCTCTCTTCATAATATTTAGTGATGAGCCTATACTTCTCACTAGTAGTATGAGACTGGGATCAAAGGTAGGTGTCCAAGTACACAACTAAGTTTTATCTTCACGGTTGAGCCCTTGTCTCTTACTGGTGACATGGGGCAACACGTAGGGGTCCTTCACAAAAAAACTTAATTGATAAAGCCTTTACGATAAAAAGTTCTTAATCAACAACATCCCGTAAGTATTTTAGTTGCTCATGTTAAGAGAGAAAACACTTCCTTAAATCATATTTTACTAATCGGTGGGGCATATACAAATCAAAGTCTAGTATAAACCTATAAAGTGGAATAATCTTGGAATCAATTAGATAATCCTGACCGAAGATGCATTACATTTTTCTCACATGGATAATTGTTACACCTTGTGTCTTAGCATTCATCATCTTCAATTTCATATCACTATTCACCTCATTTCACGTCCTTTTTGGCTCGGTGATGAGCCTTCACATCTTCCTAGTTAGGTGCGGTCATAAGTGGAGTGAGACATCCTATCATTACATCATCGACATTTCTGCTAATGAAATGTAATGATTACAATTATTTGAACATGATTTCATATGTACAATCATTTTATCAAGTTAAAAAAAATATTAAAAAAATTCAAATATGTTTGAAAAAAATAAAAACATTCAAATGTGTTTAAAACAATTAAATAATATTAAAAACTTTCAAATATGTTTCAAAAATCAAAAAAAAATTCAAATATGTTTTAAAATGCTAGAAAAATAATATAAAATTGTCCAAATAAAAACATTCGTAAAATATTTAACAAATTTCAACAAATGCGTAATAGGTTTCAAAAATTTCTCCATTCGATGGTTCTCCTCATGATCATTCCGATAATATTTCACTAATAAATTTACTTTCCCATGGTGCATATATATGTTCATGTCAATCAATTACCCTTTTCGCAATATAACTTTGCTTAGGAATACTTAGATTTCACATTTTAATCCAATACGTGATCAAACTTCAATGGGATCCGACAAGAGTATATTTTATATTATTTAAGCATCACTCCACTCTTCCACCGATTCAATCCTCTCGCATTCTAAGATATCACTCGGGGCATAAATTCAATGTATAACACATTCGTAGTTTGATTATATGTTGTTATTGCAAATCGTGTTGTAATGTTATGGTTTTTCAACATTATGATGATGTTTTTGCTTCTTTTAGTTTGTTATTTTGTTGTACTTTTCTTAACTTTTTTATAGATTAATCAAGGATAAATATCTACATCCTAGTTTGCATATAACTTTGGTGTGATTCCTTCTTGTTCATATTGGGTTTGTTTGACTTGTTTGTTTTACACTTTCAACAACATGGTTTATCCATAATAAATCAGGTGTAACAAAAATTACACTCCTCTTCTTTGCATCAATTTTTTCTAAAACTTCGTAGGAATATCAAATAAATCAAATATTCAAAATTAAAAAAAAAAAAATCAGAAAAATAGTAAAATTTTTCAAAAAAGCATTCACTTATCACATAATTCCTACAATGGAAAACCTCGAACTGAATATTTCAACATTTCAACATAATCTTGATAAAGTAATACTTTATCTACTACCCTATTAATTGTTCCAATCTTACAACTATTAATTTATTCGCTTTGTATGATTCCTAATCCTACTTGGGGCAAGTGTTTTTCCTTCGCGATATAACTTCTCATGGGCAGTTTATTTTAGATCATTTGTAAAATGGATCCAACAAGAGTGTCACGAGGAGTATCTAAGTATACTCCTCTCTTCCATTCTGATCCTATTCCCAATCCTTTCATAAGTTTAAGTTCTTAGCAGAATTTACATCTGTTTAAGCATCATTATGGCATATAATAGGGGCATAGCTAGATTGTCTTCTATTCATACATTGTGTTACATTGTTGATGTTTAATTTTTGGACCACTTACAAGTAGTGTGATTACATCTTGGTTCCTTTATAACCTTGATGCTTGCATTTACTCTATATATTGGGTTTTTTTCCTTTTTATATTTTTTATTTTATTTTGTGTGCATTTTTTTATGTGCATCTGGGTTACCCATCTTTAATATTTCATAATCATGGTGAACATTTTATTGTGTAACCATAAAATAAAGGTTTCTCATATATTCACACTATCCAAATGGCATTCATGCTATGAGAAAATCCTTCCATACTTGTTTAATTTCCTTTTTTCTTCCTATCAAGCAACCATCCACTACCTTACTACATCATCCACCACTGAGGGGCATTCCCCTACTATCATACTTACTAGGGAATCCAAAGGATTCACCACTTTCCATTCGTTGATCTCGCATGCGCCTATAATATTTCAAGAACTATTACTTTGCAATATAATTTTAAAGAGGGGAAAATGTAGACACCCCAAAATTACATACTTGTTCCTCGTTCTCCCCCAAAATTACATATTTGTTCCCAGTACCATCTCACTTCACATCCTAGTTCATATCCCCTTTACGATTGATTAATCCAATTAATTAATCATGCACATTACACCCCTTGGATTAATTAAATTAGTCCACAACATCATCTTAGCTAAGTTAATTAACATTTATTAAACAAATGATTAATTAATTATCTTGCACATTGTAGCTAATTAAATTAGTTACTTAATTAGGAAAATACACCTATTTTCCTAGTCAACTGCCACTTCATTATCCTAGTTAACTCAGCTTGAACTTCACTTCCTCATTCCATTCAACTCATCTTGAACTCGACTTCTAGATTCCTAGAAAGGAGGAGGCAATAGAGTCATGACGTGCAATTATATTTCTATATGTAAATTTTTCTATTCCAAATGTCCACTACCCCTTAAAAGTTACAACTTCTAGACTCAGTCTACTTCATATTCCCGGGTGATTACAATTATAAACTGAAGCTTAGTCAAATTATTGTAACCACTTCCAACCACTAATTAATCTCTATAAAAGAGAAACTGTACCCATTTGCAAATCCTCTTGGATTTCTAACACAATAACTTTGTCAATTTTGCTATGCAATATTTTATATTGTAATCCATATCTAAGTCAAATCTACTCGTAGAATTTTCAAGTTCTTCATTTGGATATTGAATCAAGATCATCCATAAATAAAAAATCTACAAGATTGAACAATTCTAATAACCTCCACGATCTTACTCAAGGTTTGCAAGAGATTCTCATATAAGATATAATTGTCTTGTATTATTATTTATATTTTATTTGTTTGTTAATTTTCCTTATTTACAAGGTCAAAAATTCGATCCACAGAGGGATATACATAGTGAAGGGAGTTCCACCTCGAGTGGAAGTATAAGCTTGGATCCATAAGTAAGAGAGAAAGGAATTGTCCCAGTGGTTGTACAAACACTAGTGTGATATGCCCATAGTGTAGGATACAGATTTGTATGACAGTCTATACGTGACTCACAAACCATCTTTTGGAGGATATTATTAATGATTTTTTTGTAGATTCATCTTTTCCATTGCATTGGGGATGATAAGGTGTTTAGAATCGATGTTTTATCTTAAACTTAGCTTATATTTGATTCATTTCTTTATATTTGATACTCCTTCCATTTTCAGATATGATGGTGTGGGGAATTCCAAAGAAGAAAATGATTTGGTTGAGGAAAAATTTGGAGGTAGTAAGTCCAGACATGTTGGTGAGGGGCATGAATTCAACCCACTTAGTAAAGTACTCAAAGTGGTTGTGATGATGAAGACATGACCATCTTGAGAGTGAGGGATATTTTCAATGTAATCTAATCCTCATCTACTAAAGGGTGATGGAGCGGAAATCAGTTACAACTCATACATAGGGGAATGAATGAATTCATGCTAATAATAACAAGGTTTTCACTTTTTGGAAAAGGAATGAACATCATATTCTAGTTTAGGCCAATAGTATCCCCTACATAAGCATTTGAGTGCAGATCATGCCCATTCAAATGACCACCACAAGTTCCCTTGTACACTTCTTCTAAGAAAAGTGGAACATCATCCATATTAATGCATCAGAGAAGGGTAACTTTTAAGTTTTGATAATATAATATGTCATATTTGAATACATATTTGAGAGCCTTTTTACATATTCACAATCATGTTCATGGGTTCATATTAGCTAGGTAAGTCTAATATTAGATAAATTGGCATATGCTTACATACCAAGGATCATTTGTAGGGGCATCTTATTCAATTTGACAAATTTCCTAGACACATTTGTCATGCAAGGTAGCAGGGGTTTGAAGAATTTGTACTAGGGGAGTAATCTCATGAGAATCAAAATAAGGCTAGAATTGTGTGGCAGTCATGGCTAAGGAGTCGGCTAAGGAATTATATTCACGTGAGATTAACTCGATGGTAAATGAGGTAAATCGTGGTATTAGGTCTTGAAATAGGTCATAATAGGATTTAATTTTTTTGCTACAACATTGATATGCACCACTAACTTGTCGACACACCAAATGAGAGTCCCCCATGGCATGGAGATCAATAATAATCCTATCTAGGGAAGCTTGCATCCCCAAGATAAGATCCTAATATTCATCCATGTTATTTGTGACCTCAAATTCCAGTTGATAGGAAAGGGGAGTGACCTCAAATTCTAGTCAATAGGAAATGGGGAAAGTTTGTTAGAAGGATTAGAGAGCACACAACCTATCCCAACTCATTGAAGGTATTTTCCCCCAAAAAGTGTGACAACCATCTATCTTTGTGTAAATCAGTGGTAATTTCTTATTATGTGATCTTTGAGTTTGGTTTGGCCTTAGGTGAGAGAGGCACTTCATTGTTGGCATCTAAAAATGTGCCTTAAGACCATCCGTGAAGCTAAAAATAGTCTTTGATATAAATAGAATTATTGATACCCTCAATGAGGAGGATGTCCTCATTAGGTAATGCATCATGAATAGGTTGAGGAGTGGAGATGGGAATGGTGACCAATTGGTCTATGATAACTTTTTATTTTACCGCTTATTGCATGATGATACAAAGGTCAAATTCCATAAGAAGATTTGTGTCCTTCCCAATTTGATCCATTGGAAGGACAACATTTGAGAAGATGTTTCATGTGAAAAATGACGTAGGTGGTTTGGTAAAGCATGTAATGTCATATTTTCATATCTTCTTAGTAGATGACAAGGCAAGCCCACTTGATGGAGGTGTATCATATCTCATAATCTATTAATGATTGACTAATGTAGTACACGAGTTTGATCCTTTCTCTTTTCATATTCATGTGCTAAAATTTCCCTATGTACACTAGTGTAGATGAGGTATATAATAAAAAAGTTTGATTAGGAGAAGGAGGTTACAAGTTTTGTAGTGAAGATAGATATTTCTTCATGTTATCAAAATATTTATGACAATATTTGGTCGACTCAAATATGGTAGAATTTTAGAGTAGGATGTTTATGGTATGCACGCGATAGGTGAATTTAGGGACAAATCATCATATTTCCAAAATATTGTCAAGAAAAATTTGTATGCCAACTATGGAAGATGGTTGTGGCATGGTTAGGATAGCCTTAATCTTTGTTGGATCCACATCAATGCCACATTTTAGTACTAAGAAACCTAAAATGTTTCCCTTAGTCACATCGAATATGCATTTGTTGGGATTAAGATGAACCTTGTATTTGCAAAGATTCCCTAGGGTGATGTATAGGTCATGAGCATGATCATTTGTGCATCAAGATTTGACAAGTAGATCATCCACATAAAATTTGATTATTTTGTGTATAAGGTCGTGAAAGATGTGAGTCATGACATGTTGATATGTTGCACCGCACTTTCTAGCCCAAAGGGAAATTTGACATAACAATAAATTACCCATTCTATTATAAAAGTGGTCTTATGTTGATCTTTGGGAGTGATTTGGATTTTTTTATATCTTGAAAACTCATCCATGAAATATAACATTTCATATCATGTTGAGGAGTCGATAATGGTGTCGATGAAACGTAAAGGAAAGTTATCCTTAGGACAAATGAGGTTGATATTTCTAAACTCAATGTAAATATAGATGGTGAGAGTAGCCTCTTTATAACTTTGATGATATTGGAGATGCATTTGGAATAGCCCATGGTGCAAATGAATTTGGAATCTAAAATTTTAATGATTTCTTTATGACAAAGATCATTGATTTTAGGAGGAAATTTTTGTATCTTGTTGAGCGAACAGTGTAATTGTTGGTTTCTAGAATTTACTAAGTACATGGAAGAATGAAGGATGACGACATGGACAGTGTGCACAAAGGATTTTAGACAGAATGTGGGAGGGCACACGTGGGTATAAACATGATTGCATGTGGGACTATGTATATAGATAGATTGAATGAGGATTTAGCCATTTGCTTAGGGCAAAGCTAAAAATAAATTTGGAGTGCTCTCAAGCAAGGGATCAAGAAGGATAAAGATAAATTTGCGGAGAAATCATTTGTAGATCAAGGATTAAGGCACATGCATGGATTTAGATATTAATATGATTAAAGAAAGATATTCTTAGATAATCTATTAATAGCAAATGTTTTGTAAAGCATGTATCTAAGTATGCATGGATATTATTGAACATGCCTATTATTAGGAGAGTGCATGGGAAGTGAAGGGAAAGTCCCCACCCATGTAAATTCTTGGCTTATGATTGGTTATTGTATCGTGATCATCACTATCATGATTGTTATGTGTTAGTGTTATGCTGCTCTGATATGGTTTTGCATGCATGAATGTGTGTAGTGAATGTTATGTATCATATTCTTAACATGTACCGTGGTTTTGAAGATTAATGGATAATTGTGGCTGGATTACGAATATTGATGTAGCTGATTATGGAGATGTTTTTATGTAATTGATCTTAGTTATTGTTTAATATTTTATGTTTCCTTATTACATGTGTTTCCAAAGTGAGTGTATGCAATGGTTAGGAATACTTGATTGATTACTTGGTGAATTATCATTATGGTTATGCATGCTAACATTCTAGTAGATATAAAAAATGAGGGACTTGGTAGGTGTTCATGCTTTAGGTGAGCATTCAGACCTCACCGAATGAAATGCCAAAGCGCTCATAAGATTGGTGTGTAAATAAACAACACTGCATTTTGGTTCCGATGCTAGGACCTATTTTCAAATTTTCTTCTAGAATGTTACTTGAATATGGTGTATTGATTATCTCTAGAGAGTATTGAAAGATGGGTAGAATACAAACAAGATAGGTTTACAAAGAGGTATAAAACTGGACCTGGATTTAACATGTGTAAGTGGGTAAAAACAATATTTATCATGAGTTATATGAAACATTCTTCAACTTCTTCCTAGTAAAGGTGTATCGGTGGCCGACAAAGATATGTATAGAACAAAGCTTAGTATCCTAGGCTAAGGGTTTGGATGTAAGAATATTATTAGATGTTGTTTAATGTAGATGAAGTGTGGATTAGAGTTGTAGACTGATGGTAAGATGGTTTGTTGTGAAATTATACAATGGAGTAAGTAATTGCCACTTATTATTACCAGAGGAAGTTGAGTTTAGTTTCTTACATGAACCAAAAATATCTTATTTGTGTGCAATACTTTTAGCTATCAAGATCTTGATGGTGGAATGAGATAGATTCCTATGGCTAGCTAAACCCCCAACACGCATAGGGGAAAGAGAAAGTGTGGAGAAGGATGGAGACAACCCAGAAGGAGATAGATAGAGAGAGGAAAGATGACTCAAGTTTAATGAAGTGTGAGAGAGGGACATGATGCACATGAAGGACATTACAATGTCATTGGAGTTGAGGGGAATGATGGATTGTGAAGGTTTTGAATCTCTCATGGAAGATAAGGATCCATAGCATCGGTCCTCTTGAATTTGGACAAGTGCAATAGAGAATCCCCTTCACTTTAGATAAAAGTGCATCATAGGAAAGTATGAGAACCACATGTGTGCATTTAAACTAACCTAACTACTTATACCTTGCACAAGGTGTTCCATATCTAAAGGTAGTTTAAGGATGAAAATGTGAGGGTAATCAAGAAGCTATAGGTAGATATTATTTTGTATTAAACTAAGAATTGCATCAAACTAGTAGCACTACAATGGAAGCACAATGTGCGTTAGTTTTTAGGAGTACCCTTACATGATTGTTTTTAGGAGCTTCCTGGGGAAGAGTATTAACACATAAACCATTAGGAAAACTTCTATAGGTGTTGTGACAACATAGATAATGGATGTCTAGTTTAGCACTACAACTGGGACACAAGTAAGTTCATCGACTAGACCACAACCTATCACAGGGGGCACGAGAGGCTCTGGGGTATCGTGTCAGCCAATGCATGAAGGGAATCCAGGAGGATGTTCTAGTTTTGGATTAATTCCTACCCTATAAAAAGGTACACAACCACCACCAAATCATACTCAACAGATACCACCTCAATTTTATTTCTAGATATCACTCTACTTTCCAAGATATAGAGGAATAGAGGATGCAACAGAGCATGTGTGTAAGTTTAAATTTATATGGCTCACGAAGGGAATTACAACTTAGGATAGAAAGGAAATTCAATTTTCCACTATGTTATAAGGGTTCACGCATAGCTAGCATAGGAAGTATGACCCACATCAGATGGTGGTGGACTATAATGTTTTACGCACTGTGTTTCTCGTTCAATTTCATATCCCAAGTTTGAGCAAGAGGGACATCTGCAATTGCACTAAAAGATATCAAGTAAGTTTTATCTCGAAAGTATAAGAGAGTATGATGCACGCTTTAAGTCTCGTTATCCAATTTTTCTTATAAAATTCATAAAAGTCAGCATACACAGTGGTTTTTTGGGGGATTTCTGACTCCATTCCAAAGGGCATTAAATCATAAGACATATAATGATCCGTGTGAGGCATTGAAATTAGTTATGCATGTTGAAGCATTTGGAAGTGTGGACACGAGAGTTAGTCCTTTTCTAGAAGTGTGGATAGAAACTATGGAAAAGCAATTGGAGAATATTTCTACCAACTTCACGCATGAGACTAAAAGTTGTGTATGGTGCACTAATTATGAGGTTAAAGGACACACTAAGGATAAATTTCTACTTAGATCAGGGCACACATTGTTACAATCTTATGAGATTTCCACTTGGACCATGATGTATAGATTTTTCCTCTCTTTAATTGTGTAATGATGAAGAATGAATCTTTATACTTTAATATTTGTAACACACTTACTCATGATACAAAGGATTGTTGGTTGATAGAACAAATTCATGAGGCATGCAAAAATGGGTTACGGCAGACTATGGTGGAAAGATACTCTCAAGGACAGAATTCGTAACCTTCTGAGAAGATCATAAAAATGGAGGAGGTGGATTATGTGGAGGATATAGAAGAAAATTTAACGGATGTAGAATTATATTTCCACACGTGGGACTGTTACACTTGTGGGTCCCCAATCATTATTAGCATGATTTTCCATAGATTATATTCTATAATGGTGTGGGAAGCAACATAAGTTAGAAGATTGTCACAAGACTTCTATATGATCACATGATAAATAACAAGAATAAGGAAAAGAGCGTAGGGATGATTAAGTTATAACGTGTGAAGGGTGATCAATGGATACCAAAGAAGGTACCTGATCCTAAATTTTAGCCTTTGTTGGTCACTACTCTCACTCAAGCAACACTCATATGTGAACCTCTCAAATCTAGGCCACTTATTGGGTAAGAAGAATTCATGCAAGTTAGGTATATGGATGCTACACATTAGAAGGAATTTTATCAAGAGACCATGGGAGTCATTAGAGAGTTACACGGAAAGATACAATGCTTGAAGGAGCAGGCATGTGAGAGAGATGCACAAAGAATGTTAAACTCCCATAGAAGGATGTGGATGATTTTAAGGAGGTGTGTAAGATGTTGCACCAAGAAAATATCATTCCTCTATTAGAGGATTGGTTGTGTGATAAGGTATCATGCGTTGGATCCGAATGCAAGTGATAGATACGACATGCAAACTTACCACCTCAAAACCATGAGTATGATAAGGAAATCACTTTGGATGCAGTAATTGATGGATGGTTGGTAAGAAATATCTTGATAGATATAGGTGTTGAAGTGAATGTACTCACTCTAGATGCATGGAATCATATGGGAGACCAATGTTACAACCATCATTGAATGTGTTGTATATGGAAAATAAGAAAATGGTTATTCCTATTGGGGTGTTGAAGGATGCTTCTAATCGAATATAGAGAGCCAAGTTTATTGAAGACTTTAAGGTATTAGAGCTTGCTGAAGTAGATAAATTTCTAGAGTTACTAGGGAAAGCATGGTGTTATGTGAACAATGAAGACTTTTAATTCAATAAGGGATACATAAGTTTCAAGAATAGAATGAGCGTATCATTATAACTTTGAATTAAGTAAAAACTACACCGTATATTGAGCCTTTGAGTGAAGAATATCTTGATAGGATTTGTGCATGCACAATACATGATCCCGAGACTCTAGAAATATATAAGGAAGGTTTCTTACATTGCATAGATGCATAATCAGCTAGCGAAACCATAAGCGTTGCTTGTGATAACTAACACATATGAAATTTTGGACACGAGATGAAGGGATGAGTAACTATAAATGATTAGGCTGCACATGGGAAAATTTCAGTTACACGATTCACTAATGAAGAAAAGCCCCAAAGATTTATTGCACAACATGGAATAATATTGTAATAATGAAGGTAATCAAAGGAATATGTTGGTCTATACCATATGTGGAGAACAACGCGTTGGTGGGAGACACACAAAGATAACTTGTTGGGTTGGTGAGAAGTGAGAATCTCCTTCTCAATCAGGTTGACATGGAGCAATACACCTATATATATGTAAATATAATGGGAAGAATCTTGCTTTGGCACATGTCCATAATTGTGAGAGAATATGGGCGCAAGGCCGGAGGACTTGTCACCATCTCTCGTGGCTGCATAAGTTTTATTCCACCCCGTAAGGTTGTACACGTGTGTGGTATGTACATTCCGAGATCAAACAAGAGACTGGAAGATGACAAGATTTGAATGAAGGTATGGTCCATATATTTGATTATTTTTCTAATAAACCTCTAGTACATGAAGCATTACAGATTATGAGGCACATTAGATTGGGGATGACACAAAGGTGGAGGAGCTCATGCTCTAGTTTCTTACATAACCTTATAGATTCGAGATGCTCCTAGATGCTATGGAGATGAAATATTTATAATTAGGATGCACCTAGAAGGAGAAAAAAAGGGTAAAATGGTGTACCTCATTGATGATGAAGATGTTGAGAATTTGGAGGTTAGCCATATAGAAGGTGCATGCAAAGTAATGGATACAATAGATGAAAAGGACCGTGCATACCATGCACACATAAATACAAAGAAGCTAAAATTAGTATTGAAGGTGTGCCCAAGGAATCCATTATTGGTGATTATTGGTCAAAGTAGGATGTAGAAAAGATTATTGAGCTTTTGCGTGACTTATAGGATTTGTTCCCGTGAGGTTATCATGAGTTGAAAGGAGTGCACCCTCATTGGGAAAAATGAAGATCAAGTTGAAGGTACACATGCACAGCCTAGAAGAGGCCTTATAGGATGAATCCAAACTTGCACATATAGGTCAAGGAAGAAATAGATAACATTCTTAAATTTGGAATCAGTAAGCTAGTGTAAGAGTCTGAGTGGGTTATCCCCATGGTAATCAACATCAAGAAGGATATGTAGATCAAGATTTTTGTGGACTATAGAGAAGTGAATGCTTCATGTGTTACATATCCTTTTCCCATACCATTCACAAAGGAAATCCTCGAAGGTATTGTAGGGCGTGAAATTTACTCCTTTATTGATGGATTTTTAGGGTATCATCAGTTCACATTGTGTGTGAGGACCAAGAAAAGAACACTTTTACTACTGAGTGGGGAAAATTTTCATATAATTTTATGACTTTTGGGTTGAAGAATGTGCCAATGGTATTCTCACGCATTATTGTGCAGGCATTTCAGGATTTTATTCATAAGTTCTTGTATGTGTATCTAGATGATTGGACTATTTATGGCTTAGTTAAGGACCAATGTGATAATCTAAGGCTCATGTTTGATCGATGCGCACAATCGAACATATCTTCAAACATTAAAAAGTGTATTTTTGCTACACCATTTAGAACTCTAATTGGGCACATCATTTGTAAGGAAGGATTATTGGTAGACCCTAGCCAAGATAGTTGTGATCTTGGGTTTAGAGGAGCCTACGAATCAGAGTGAAGTGCATGGATTTGTGAGACATATGACTAATATAGAAAATTTATCAAAGGATAAGTAAATATTTCTATGCCTCTAAAGGAATTGCTCAAAGAAAATGAAAATTTCATTAGATGGTGCACAATAGCATACATTTGAGACATTGAAGGAGAAACTTACCATTGCACCAATCTTGTGCTTTCCTTCATGGAACAAACCCTTCCATGTACATGTTGATGATTCGTAGAACTATTTGTGTCATATTAGCTTAAATTCGAGATGGAAATGTGGATCATCCCATATTATTTACAAGTAGGAAGTTGACACTCGCTAAGAAAATTTACACTACCACTAAGCGTGAGGCATTATCTATGATCTATGTGCTTCATAAGTTTTGTCAATACTTATTCGCTACACTTTTTTTCTTCAATACATATCACATGGCCTTGAATTATTTATTCAATAATCTATTTTTGCAAGGGTTCATCTGCAAGTGGATTCTTATGTTTCAAGAGTTTGACTTTACCATGGTAGTAAAGCTAGGAAAAATTAATTCAGGACCTAATCACTTATCACGCATTAAATATGGAGAAGAGGCATGAAGAATTAAGGATACCATACTAGATGCACATATTTTCAAATTAAATTGTGCACCAGCTGAGTTGGAGGATACTGTAGTATTTCTACACACTGGACAGTTTCCTGAAGGCATGAAGACATTGGATAAAAATTAGCTTTCCATTCGAGTTTCTCCCTATTAGTTGATTAGATGATACTTATACAAGATGGGGAGAGACGAGATCTTGCATCATTGTGTGCTTGAGCATGAGCATGAATCTACTATGGAGGAAGCTCATGGCATTATCACATAAGGGCATTATGTCGGTGATGTAATCACGTCAAAGATACTCATGGCTAGAATTTGGTGGGAAAATTTATACAAAGATGTTAGGGATTTTGTGAAAGCTTGTGATCATTTTCAACGCATTGGGAAGCTGGGAAATAGAGATGAGATTCCACTTAGACTAATTACAAGCATAGAAACTTTCAAGAAGTGTGTTATCAACTTTGTAGGCCCTATTGCACCACCCGCACACAAGATTGCAACGAACTACATTATTACTTGCATAGATTATTTGAAAAGGTGGGTAGAGGACACACCTTCAAAGGATTATACTACATCTACAACATCAAGCTTCCTATGGGAGAACATAATTAGTAGGTATGGCTATCCATTAAGCTTGAGTAGTGATAAAATAACTCATTTCATGAATGAGACAATCATAATTCTCTTGGTAGAGTTTATGGTAGAACACCATAAAACCACCCCTTATCACCCTCAAGCTAATGGTACTGCAAAATATTTGAACAATATTTTAGGCCAAAATCTTATTAAGATTTGTGATATTGGAAGAAAGGATTGGGATGATAAAGTTTCAGTTGTACTTTGGGCTTACATGAACACTTATAAAAGATTGAATAATTCCACACCATTTCATTTAGTGTTTGGCACCGAGGCATTACTACCATTTGAATTCATGTTGCCATCCCCGCATATTGCATGCGCAGTGGACTAGATGATGAACAATGTTTTTAGGAGAACATTGAAAAAGAGTAGAGAAAATGGAAAGTTCTTTCATATCTTTGAGTTATGTCCTAGAAGTGTGATGTTTCTCTTTTGGTATTTATACCAATGCCATCACCCATGGGCAATTTTGTCAACAAGGAATTTGAAAATGCTCCAGCACAATCACCCACGGGTGATGGAATTGGCTAGGGAGGGGAAATGATAAGAGGTTTGTAAAATGTGTCATGAAGAATAGAAGAAATCTAAATAAAAAATAATCTAGTCATGTAAGTTGTCGTAAGGGTGCAAAGAAAAGTAAGAACATAAGAGAAAAAATGAGTGCATAATAGGACTAAAATCCATTTTCTCTCCATGTATAATCCCTAATCAAATGGTTGTTGTTGTCCATTTTTACATCTTTGCATAAATTGAATAGCTTTAGAAGTCGCGAGCTATGGAATGAATGCTACAAAGAAGTATATGCATGCCACAAAAATCAGGACTAAAAGTCGCGGCTAAGGGAAAAATAATGTAGAGGTAAAAATTCATGGAACAAGTAAAAAACAAAGCCGTAGAATGAGGAAAACAAATCCGTGGATGTTAACATAAAGTTGTGCTACATTGATTTCTATGAGATGAAGAAAAGAGGATAGTAGAACTGTGGAATGAAGAAGATGAAGCCGTGGAGGTCAAAAGTCACACAAGAATCAAAGGAAAAAAATAGTTTTCCTTGGGAAGCTTAAATGCATAAAACCTTCAATTCAATGATCAAATCCTTGTAAATTTGATACTATTTGAAGGAATATCGACCTCCTCTATGTGATAAAAATCATATTTCATGAATTTAATGGAGGTAGGTGTGTGAAGTAAAGAAAGGCATTTGCAACATGCAAAAGGTCTATTCCAAACGAACCAACCACCATAATTGAATGCATAGTATAAGCATCGTTCCTTCTTCAACAAGGAAAATGGCATGGGGAAGCGGAATTATAGGACAATTAAATCTTCTGAGGAAATTAAATGAAGGTGGTTAGCTAGGAAAAGGGGAATTTGAATTTCCCTCTCTTTTCTCTCTCGCTCCTTTCATGCCTTGGGCTCAAATTCTAAAAATGTTTTTGAATCTTCCTCATGTATTGTAACAATTTGTGCATGATATTTAAGCAATAAATCTTTGGTTTTTTGGCTCATTTCTGCCTTAGCTATTGTTTTCTTGCACTCTCTTACCTCTCATTCATTCGCAGTGTATTGTATGTGTTTGCTTCAGAATATGTGTCTATTTTGCATCGTGAAAGTGCATTCTTGATGTGGTTCTAAATTGTGGCTTTCATTTCAGCTCTCTTGCTGAAGTATTCATCCCCGTATTTTCGGTCCTATCACCTCTTTTAGATTAGGTTAATGTTTTATGCACCTCTTTTTCAATATGGTCCTTGGAAGGTTAGAGTAGAGCTAGATATTCACATTTGTATTCCCAGGAGTATTTTAGCATTAGGAGTAAGTAGAGGAATCTGCCCTTCTCCAGAGGTCTTTCTCTATTGAGTCCCACAACTTGGAGACAGTCGCATGTTGTCTCAAATCCCGAATTGTCTACGATTCAGAACGGTGTAAATTTGAGCTCCAATATTTATATAAATAACCATACCCCTATCCTAGAATAATCCCCTTAAGGCACTCATTCCCATAAATAGATGTGTTAACAACCTCTAACATGGAAGAGAAATTTTTAGTAACAAATATGAAAATATAAAGCATGTAAAATTAGGTGTATACATATGCCCTAGTTGTTTATTACCACATTTTACAATAGGGAAACATGCGTAGTTAGTGGAATTAACAATACATAAGAATGAAATCAAAAGTAGATGCTAAAAGTAATAAAGGACTACTTGAAATGAAATACACCCACTAATGCGTACCTGATAGTGTTGGTTGTCCTGTTATGTATGGGTGCAATCCATGGTTCTAACCCTCGAAGAAGTAAAAATGAAATGAACCACTAGAGGATTATCATTAAAATAATATATAAATCACCTAGGTAGGGGCCCATGGGATGGATGTCATGTCATAGGATTATAGAGATAAGGTATCATAGTGTCAAAGTCAAGTAGTAGGTAACAACACTAAAAAGTGTAAAAAACATATGATAAAAGCTACAAAGAGGTACTGTCATAAAACCCAAAGGTAAAAATAAATAGAACATGTATGATTAGAACAAAGGGTGAATAAAAACACTAAAAATCGTAAAAAACCATGAGGTAGATGTTATAAGAATTTTGGTTGGATATTTTTTCGAAATAAAATATGAGGTTCAACCTTAATATGCAGGACAAAGTCCCTCCTCGAATAAAGGAGAGGTACCTTGTTTATTAGTATTCTAAAAACACTAAAGAATATTTAAAATATTAACACTATTCTAACCATTTAGGGTTGGGATAGCATCCCAATAGATTTATTTCTTTTGAGGAAAGGAAGAATGGTAGAAAGGAAGAGAAGGGAGGTAAATATAAAGAACAAGAAGTTACCGAATAAAATGAAAGAAGAGGGATTTATCCTTGGAAAATGTAGATCCAAATATAATAACACACAAGATAAAATAGTAATCAAGTGCTGAAGATACAATAAACCATATACTTGAATTTAAAGAATCATATAATGCATTGAACGTAAGAACAATACCTTAAAACAAGAAAATAATACCACAACACAAAATTTGTAATATATTTCTTATATTCTTCAAAGTAAATATTGAAAACAAAAATTATCTCTCTCTCTCTCTCTCTCTCTCTCCAACTCCAAGGTATATAATACTATTGCAAAATAATCCAACCCTTTACAATGCCAAAGCATTTTACATTTATAGAGAAGGGAAGGAGATAAACATGGAAATAATTTGGATTGCATGCTAAAAATAGAAAATACACATTAAGAGTTCATTTGACTAGTTCTCACAAAATGACCCAGTCAACTTTTCAAATCCAAAATATGTTTCAAAATTACAAATAAATACATGTCCGATGCAAAAAGAAAATGACATGATTAAATTGTCAATCAGATTTGTCATTTTCTTCCACGCGATCAACTTACTTATGAGAAAATTCATGAAACTTATGGATCATCTCTTGCATTTATTTCTCATTCGGTCCATAAGAGTATTGGTTCAGGACATCACAAGTATCAAACACATTACCCATATTTCCTGGAAGCTTATGATATTTCTTGATAAATTTGGACAAGTTACTCATAACATTTTCACATAAAATTAACTTGTCAATGGCCCCCAAACCAAAATATTCCCATACTAAGGACTCTTTGTCAACCAAGTCCTTAAATATTTTGAAGAGATCATCTACAGGAAAAATATTCAAACCTCCATCTATTTTTTTAATTAGCTTGACCAGTTCCTTGTCAATGTCATTTTTGGCATCAATTTCCTCCTCCCTAGACTGTTAAAGCTTATCACAGGATTCCTAAAGAATCTTGACTCATAAGTCAATGGCCTTACAAAATTCAAAAAATTTATCACTGTCATCCATAATTCCCTCTCCAAGAAAAATTTCGTAGCTAACCTTTTTAAGATCACTTGAAAATTCCAATGTCAACTCCCAATTTCCACTTTCTTCCAAGAGTTCACTTTTAATTTTATCAATGTCTAATCTAGCCTTCTCTATGTCATTGTAGGTATCTACAACATCCTTGATTATCCTTTTTCCTTAGGTAAGGAGATTTTGAATCTAGGCATCCACTACTCTACCTTTTTGTCTAGTTTTCTCCATCTTAAGCACGAAGGATAAGTCAAAATGGAGTGGATTAGGAGATGGGGTCATGATTTGTGTGGGATGAGATAGCTTAAAAATAACAAATGTCATTTATTCAACATTTTCCTTCAGTTATTCCTTTATTGGTTTATCCGAGCATCTTGAAAAGATTATCAATGGCTACTTTTGCATCTTGTTGCGTAACTTTAGTGGTAAATTTCCCAAGTTCTACCTTCATAATTTGATAACCTAAGGCTGTAATATCCTTTCAACAGTAAGCACATCAATCTATATAAGAATTTTACTAGATGCATTGACCATGATGAGGGAAATGGTCTTTGGTGTCTTGGATGAGTGTAAAGGTGCAAGTTTTAAAGAACTAAAATAAAAAACCTTGAGAGAAACAATTGTCTTCCTTTTCCTTGGATTTTAGCTAGCCAACCAAGAGGGGATTAAACAAGAGTGTTCCTCAGGGGGAGGAGTAGTAATCATGAAAGTGGTATTTGGTGGAGTGGGAAAATTAGTTACCAAAGATGGGGGAGTGGAAATAATAGTTGTGACCATGGTAGAGGAAGTGGGAGGTGAAGAAGGCATGGAAATAGGAACAACGATAAGAGATGGAAGATGGGTTGTGTGGGGATACCCGAAGGTAATACCTATTCCACCTAAAAGAGGAGACATAGATGAGTAGATGATTTCCATGAGAGAAACGAACGGAGATGAATCAGATGGAGGTGAAGAGGGAGTGAAATTTTTTTCTTGAGGATGAATGATAATAATAGGAACTGCATGAGTGATGAGGGGAGAAGAGGAAATAGGCTAGGTAACCACGATGCTCACTAGTGCTTCTTTCATATGATGAAGAGAAGGAGAGTTAATCACAACAATATATGAAGTGGGGATACTAGATGAAGGAGTATGAGTTTTGGTTCCACTGCTATAAAACATTATCCTCAGATTTTTATATTTATCCTCATGAAAGGGACCCCTTGTGATAGAGAAGTGACTGGGAGCTTTGGGAACTAGGGATCCTTGGGTTGGATATTCCACAAATACAACCAAGTGTTAGTTATGATGAGAATTTGAGAAGCTCTTCATGAATGGATGTGGATTCTTTGATAGACTAGTCAATTGGAGGGAAACCCATATTATCACCATCCATTTTCTCGTACATAAGTTCCATGACATTTCCATCATCGACTACTCCTTTGGGAACATCAGTGAGGTTGAATTTTTTAACCTCATCCAAGGTTAATCTATTGTTATCCTTCCGCCTAATGGCCAATGCATCCCTATAATCATCCCAAATATTTTTAAATTCTAGAACATGAAACTTTAGTGTTCCATAGGCCTTGAGAATGCCATGATAGCCCAAACCCAACCTAGGAGGAATTAACTTCTCAATTTCTTCTTGTATTTCAATGCTAACATCTTTGGCTTTGACCACAGAGTTGCAAGTATACCTCCCGATGGATATGGGAAAATGGATTCCTACCTTGTGATTGATTTGTTGGAACTTGTGGAGATCAAAAAATTGTTTGAAAAAATCCATAAGGATCCATTTATCACTTCGAAACTGGGGGAGGTGAGTTGCGGAAACTAGGAATGCTCCAACTTGAAGATAGGTGAATTTATGGAACTCGCAAGAAAATACAACCACAATGAGATACTTCATTCCAAGAAGAATCGGTGACCCTTTTCTTAGAGAGGTTGGGCTCTAATCTACATATGACATTGTAGAAGAAAACATCATAAAATCTTCAAAAATGAGTTTCACTTACCTTTAGAGACAATTGGGGGTAGTACTTGTAAACATGAAGGCCTGGACCCTACTATTTTGAATCCTAGATAAAACCTCATTCCAGTTGTAACATAAACAACATATGACATCATGGTAAGTGCACCAAGTTGGGGGGAAAATAGAAGACAAAAATCCTCTTTTTGGTCATTTTGGCCATTACACACCTCCGTTACGGTCGTGATATAATGTGAGAGGGGAAAATTGCACTTACTTTATAAAACGAGCACATTATGGCTTGGATTTAATGAGCCATAAATATCACACTTTATAATGCAAATGTGTTATAACATGCTCATGTTTTGACTTTCATAAAAAATAGTTGAAACCCCAGAGCAGTTTACATTGAAAAAACAAAAAAATAACTAAAGGAGAGTTAAACGTGAGTGAGGAATAAAATGAATGTATTTTTGGCATCAACACATCCTAAAGCACTTCAAATCAACGATGGATTTGTTCTCTTACGGTCGATTATTTTTTATTTTAGGTTTATTTTCTTTATTAATCTTATTTTTGGATAGTTGTTGATTTGTTATTTATTTTCATTTTTAGATGTTTTTATATCTTCAATTCAAACCCTCATTCACCCGCATAGCAAGATGAAGAACAAAACATCCCTGAAACACCCTCTTTAATATAAATACATCCTCCTAACACCCAACAACACATTTTGGGGGAGATTGAAAACAAAAAAGTTTAAATTGAGGGTTTAATAGAAACCTTAAGAAACCCTAATGCCACAAATCCACATCGTCAAAACCTAGCTACATCATTAGGATCATTATTATCTAATATCAACAATGTGGTTGGACAAATAAACTCATGTAAGAGTTTTAAATCCTACATCCATCTCTTTTATTCTGACAATTTTTCTTGTGATGTAGTGAAGAAGAAAAAATCACAAAAGACAAATTATGTGCATTATTTATTGATCCTAAAACAAATGCACCATTATTATTGGGTTACAAAATATTCCCCATCCACTGGTGTAATCATGAGGGGATAAAAAATAATTTTTGGGATAGGTGGTGGATGGTTTTTGACCAACCACCTTGTAATAATTTTGAGGTGCCACAATATTTCTTGAGGAAACTCTATTGTGAGTTTGTCCTCAATGAAATACCTAACTATTTTGACATTTGATATTTTCAAGGTAGAGGAAAAGGATCTGTATAGAATAAAGTGGGGGTATAAAATTTGTAGAACAATCTAGCTAGACCCATTTCTCACCCACCTATTCATCATGTTTAAGTCCCTTTTGTTGTGAAGGAGACAATGGAGGTTTAGACCCTTGATTTTATTAGGTCATTGACACATTTATTGCTTTCAAAGATGGCGTCATCTCTCCTGGTGGTGATTAGGGTTTGGCATTCTAGGTAGAAGACATCATACACCATAAAGTGTCATGCTTGTGGGAATATATGCACCTACGTGGATGATGTGGAAGCTCCACATCCTAGAGAGACAACTCCAAAGCCTCACGAGGCTTCTCCACAAACCTAGTCAGGATTCTCTAAATGTTGAGAGGGGTGTCCAATTGAAGAAGACACATCATGATTCTATATTAGAGAATATCATCATCATAGATGATCTACTAGATATGACCTTTAAAAAAGTATTGACCAACAAGTAATTTTACATGAAATTAGTTGTAATTATATATATAATATAAAATCTTATAATTAACAATGTTAATCAATTGTCATTAAAAAGTATCATGTGTGTTTTTTTATAAAATCATAGGGTCAAACTATACATCGAGTATCACATTCTCCTTCTTCACAACTATTTGCAGGAAGGTCATCCCCTCAGGTATAAATTGGTAATAAATTACTAAATATTTTGTGTTATTTTATTTTCCATATAGAGATGTTATCCTAAAATTACAATTTTATGTTGAATAGGTGAATTTAGTAATGTGATTTTTATAATTATTTTTATTCATCATATACATGAAGAGAATGAACTATAGTTAAGGTATGAATTTACTACCGCAAGTTTTATTATTATTTTAGTTGATGACATCATTACAATCTCTTTTTGAGATATGACAATTATTAGATATTGGAGTTTCTATGGGCATAACTTCTACCATGCCTCTTACACAAGTATGTGCTAGTAAAGTAATTTTCATAATGAATTGATTGTATTAAATAACATCATGTAGTATAATTAAATGACATTCATGCGTATTCTAATTTTTTCATCATTTTTTCCACAGGAGGATCAACTACTATAGTTTGTGCACCTTGTATTGATGTTGTTGATGATTTTGAGAGGAAAAGGATGCTTACTAGTGATCATCATATTGCAGTAAGTATTTATTTTTAAGTAGTGTCATTTTATATGTCACTAATTGTATACTAATGGGTATGTTGTTTATTTGTATTAATAGATGGAGCTAAAATAATCCTTTGAGGGTAGGAGGTCTGAATAGAATAAGGTACATTCCACTGATGTGTCTAATTCATATTCCAGATGGCCAAAGAGAACTAGATTATTTGATAATAACTCATAGTTTAGATGCATACAAATTTTGTTGTCTTCCTTCATGGAATATTGGCATAGATTTATATTTTTTTCAATGTATATCATCATATATGCCTACATACATTTGTTAAGACATTTATTTTGATCAAATTTTGTATGCTATCAAGGATTTTTGAATAAATATAATATATGAGATTTTTTTTTTTTTAAACTTGTATATTAGATGAAACATGATTTATACATGTATCTAAATGGATTAATATGATATCATATGTATGTTATGTTAATATGTATTATTAGTGTTTTTTTTTATGTTTTAAACATGGGAATTAAAATATATATGTAACTAATTTACAATTTTTCCATTATACTATAATCATTCAATGTCATCCACTTCCTATAATCTCAATAATTCAAATGAAACATATGTAACATGAGAAAACATAATATTACATTAATTCTAATAATTAAATTGTAACTATAGAGAGAAAGAGAGAGAGGGAATGTAAGAGGGATAGACATAGAAAGAGAGAGAATGTGAGAGTGAGAGATAGAGAAAGAGTGAATGAGAGTGTGAGAGAAAGAGAGAGTGAGACTAAGACCGAGACCGATATCGAGACCGAGAGCGAGAGTGAGAGAGTGAGAGAGAGAGAGAGAGAGGTCATGAGAGAGTAAGAGAATAAAATAAAGAAAGAGATAGAAAGGGTGTGTGAGAGAGAGAAAAGAGAGATAAAGAGATATGTTTCCAAGATACTTAATATTTTACATTAAGTGTTCAAAAAATTCAATATACTTAAGATTTTATAGTACGATCAATGTTCAAAACATTCAATATACTTAATATTTTACATTACGTCTATGATATATAAATATTATATTCTTTTTATTTCATCCATTTCCTTTGAGATTAATATTTGTGTTGTGATGGTGGCCATAAAAGATGTAGATAGGAGCTCTGAAGGACCTATTTAATTAGGCCAACTCTAACATGCCAATGATAACTAAAGAGATCAGTCCAATGGTTGGTTCTTGTGCATTCATATTATCCAAAATCATTTTATAACCCTCCTTAAGGATGTAGGAAGGAGTCAATGTTGTGCCTTAATAGTTTATAGGATAGGATGTTGTTTGAAACTTTAAGCTATGTAATTTGCAGCTCCAAATTTTCTATTAGTATTGAAGATCACCGAGATTTGATCTCATAAATAACTTCAGTATGGAGGCTTAGATATATTTCAAAATTTAATTGAATAGGTTCTTTCCTTGGACAATTTCAATGATCCCAAATAATTACCTCAAATGTTCTTTTTATCCTTTGAATATGTTCTCTTCAAAAAAATATAGGGATTTTAAACAATATCTATGTTTCCTTATGGTCGGCATGCCCTCCTAGTCGATTCATTAATAAAACTAAAGTTTGTTTGAGTAAAAATAAAGAGAGAGTTAGTGAGAGTGTGAGAGAAAGAAAGAAAAAAATGAGAGAGAGTGTATGTGTGAGAGATAGAGATTAAGAGAGAATGAGAGAAAGTGAGAACAAGCGAGAGAGAATGAGAGAAAGAGAGACAAAGAAAGTGAGAGAGAGAGTGTGTGTGTAGTATTTTGCAAATGAAATATCTTGGCACAAAACTAATTATGTGCACGTGTCCAAAGCGGCCTGGTAAATGCCTAGGAGGGTTTTTTTGGTGCCCAATGATGTCGGTGATTTCAGGTTACTTCATCCAGGACATAGTACCTTAAGCTCCATGAGAGAAAAAAGGATATAAGTTCGTCGCTTAATTTCTCAGTCTCCATGGAACCTTGAAAGGTATCGTTAGATCCTACACCTCGCATTAGGACCCTATAAAAATAATTCTCAGTTTTATCCATCTCAATTAGGTCCTTTATCTATCCTATTGTTTGCAACAATGTCTAATAGTCCAGTTTTAGTAAATGTAAGGTTGTCCAATGCATTATTTTACAAATGGAAGATCTTGGCACCAAACCGAATGATCCGAAAATAATCAGATTATTACTCGATCTCTCGACTTTATAGGATTTAATTATTTTCTAATAATTTACTCCTTTTAAGTAACCAATTTAAAAATAATGCAAGACAATAATTAAAATTGCACACAGATTGATTACAGAGTTCGGCATTGCCACGCCTCCGGGTTCGTGGTGAATCGTTCCACTAGTCAAAACTTGTAAGTTACAATAGTACTTTCACAAGAAAACCTAATGGAATTTTAATTGCCTATCAATACACCGTTCTTCGAAAAGCTTCCGATGATCGAGTAAAATTTCTCTTCACCTTCGATGCACAATCTCCTTCGGCTTGATCGCCTTCCGACGACGATATCAATGCGGCTAGCACTCTGTCGACAATCCAGATTTTCAAGTAATTGGTGTGGCTCAATGGGCCTATTGGGTAGTTTATAATTTACTCCCAATCACAAATATTTCATCTACTATTGCCTAAAATAATAGGCCAATAGACAATACTTGTGGACACATCCCACAAATAAGCTTAACAAATAATAAGCTTGTTAGACTCATGTGTCCACAAGTATTGTCTATTGGCCTATTATTTTAGGCAATAGTAGATGAAATATTTGTGATTGGGAGTAAATTATAAACTACCCAATATGCCCATTGAGCCACACCAATTACTTGCAAATCTGGATTGTTAACAAGTGCTAGCTTTGCATTGATAACGCCGAGAAGGCCAATCAAGCCGAAGGAGATTGTGCATTAGGAAGGTGAAGAACAATTCGACTGATCATCGGAAGTTTTTTGAAGAACCGGTGTATTGATAGGCAAGTAAAATTACATTAGGTTTTCTTGTGAAAGTACTATTGTAACTTACAAGTTTTGACTAGTGGAACGGTTCGACCATGAACCTGGAGACGTAGGCAATTACCGAACTCCATAATCAATCTATGTGCAATTGTCATTATTGTCTTGCATTATTTTTAAATTGGTTACTTAAAAGGAGTAAATTATCGGCAAATAATTAAAGCCTATAAGGGTCCGAGATCAGGTAGTAATAATTTGATTATTTTCGGATCAAGTTTGGTATCAGAGCTAGTAATCGACACCTGCAAACTTGCTAATCTCCAAAGCAAGTTGGTATCGAGTAGGTTAATCAGTACAGGTTGCTTTGATAGGGATGACATTGGCTTGTACTTTTGGATTTCTAGATTGGTGGGATAGACTGAGAGACAGGTTTACCATACTCAGTAATTTTCTCGTAATTCTATTTGGATGATTCCATTATATCTCATATGCAGATAAAACCTGAAAACTATTGTGTTAGGTAGAATGTATTGGTAAGACCCCTTTGAGGGAAACATTTGTATACATCTAACCAGACATGGCACATTAGTTAAAGACCCAATTCTGGGCAATGTTTGTACTCTGTTATACTTGCATTAGTAAGACCCCCGGAGGGCAATTATTTTGGTGATTTTGCTAACACCATAAAATGTAGTATATTTTCCTTGTTTAGTCATTGTTTCGGGCAGGAGGAGACAAATGAAGTCAATCCACATTGCGATGCAGTGGAGAAGACCAAGTACATAAGCCACCAAGTAGGAGAAATTTCATGACAGGTTTACCATGCAAAATTATTTTCCTATAGAATTGGTATTTTAAGCTTATTGTACAAGACTCCAAAAATGGAGCATTTTTACAACTAGTTCTACATGATGTATTAGGATATAATTTCCTTACACTTGTATTTGAAAGTTGTAAAAAAGAGACCCTGTTAGGGGCACCTATCTCCTAATCAGCTTGTGAGTACCTGTTACAGCTTGGATACAAGATTTGACTCATATAAAGCTCGGAGATTGATCTGTCATTTTTGCAGACAGTAGAGTTCACAGAGATCAGCTCAAAATTCATTCTTTGTAGAGGCATTGTGACCGTGAAAAAAAATGGTAGTTGAATCATCATTGGCATTAACATCAGGTTAGAACTTCATTATGTGTAGAGGCATTGTGACCATGCAGCAGAGTGGTACCTGATATTGTATGTCAACAAGCAGAGCTCTCAAAGTATCAGCTCGGAACGTCATTCGGTGTCAAGGCATTGCGACCACACATATGAATGGTAGCTGATCAACAGACTTAGCATCATGCATTGGAGGCTCGAGGTCTTGCAAGAGGCTTAGCATCATGCATCGGAGGCGTTGAGGTCTGAATGAGACTTAGCATCATGCATTGAGGCTTGAGGTCTTGAAAGAGACTTAGCATCATGCATCGGAGGCATTGAGGCTCTACAGAGACTTAGCATCATACATTGGAGGCTTGAGGTCTTGAAAGAGGCTTAGCATCATGCATCAGAGGTGTTGAGGTCGAAATTGACTTAGCATTGTGCATTAGAGGCTCGAGGTCTGAAAGAGGCTTAACATCATGTATTGGAGACGTTGAGGTCTCAGTAAAGACTTCTCATCGTGCATCGAGGCTCGAGGTCTTGCAAAAGGCTTAACATCATGCATTAGAGGTGTTGAGGTTTCTAAAACAGACTTAACATCATGCATTGGAGGCTCGAGGTCTTAAAAGAGGCTAAGCATCATGCATCGGAGATGTTGAGGTATGTAACAGACTTAGCATCATGCATCAGAGGCTTGACGTCTTGAAAGAGGCTTAGCATCATGCATTGGAGGCGTTGAGGTCTGTAAAGGGACAAGGCATTGTCCATCACCGACATCGGATCAATCAAAGCTCTACGTAACATGGAGTTCCTTCAAACTAGTTCGGATTCTGGAATCAACTCAGAGCCAGGAGCTGTGTTATAGAGTAAAAGAAGATCCTTGTTGTCAGATATCAAGAAGCTTAACACCACACAGAAGGAGCATTGAGGTTTCATTCAGAAACTTAGCACCATAAAGTGGAGGCGTGGAGGTCTTCTTTGGATATCAGAGTGGCAGGATCGGAGCAGAGTTGTCGAAGTGAGAAGGTTGGAGGAGAAGACCCAAGGGTCTACTACAGTAGCACTTCTGAGGTGGCAGCAATTTTTTTCGATTCAAGACAGTATGGAAGCTTTTTGGGACAAAAAGCTTTTCTTAGTGGGGAGGTGTGATCAGGGGATCATTTTCAAAAGTTCCCTAAACATCCCTAAATGGTATCATTGCAAAAGATCATCTTGAGAGCTTTCCAATGACTGTGAGAATGCGGCAAATGGACATGGGAGCTCTAGATATGTCTGGTCAAAGTTCAGTCAATGGGAAAGTCAACTCTAGTCAACTAGTCAATATTGGACCAATGGCACTACGACACATGGCGAAAAGGAAAAAGGGAGTTGTTTGTTGGTTTTCGATCACCGGTCTTCGACGAGCGTAAAAATGGTGCACGGGAACAAGAGGCTCAACTTTTATTATGGAGGGGAGCCCGGCCGCCGTGTGGACTATGGTATTATCGCCAATGTGGTGGGTCCACAAGCCACCACGTGGCTTGCCACCACTCGTCAAATTCACTTGATTTTCCTATCGGGAGATGACAAGTGGACTACATGATGACCGAGTGAATTAATTTTGAAACCCCATGGTATGGGTCAAATTTTTATTTACTTGGTAAATCCACTTACAAATGCCCACACACACACACACACAAATATATATTAATGTTTATACATTAGTATAAACCACCACCATACATTATGCTAAGCCCCTTTGTAAAGCGGTTGTAGTGGAATCTTCCACGTGGAGGGAAGAAGGTGGTAAGCGGTGGTAGGGGGCGGTTATGCTCCAAAGTGGTCCTTTGACCACTATGTTTGCGTGGAGGAAGGCTATTTAAAGCCTTAAACCTTATCACTCCACAACATGTGGGATTTATACCCACTAAACAATGCCGCCCACTATGGGATTTAATCCCTTATCAAATGCTTAGCCGCTGAATTAGGATTTTATCCCTTATCAAATGCAAATCGGCTAAAATGGGTATTAATCCCTTTTCATACATTAATCTGCCCAAATGGGAATATTTTTGTTAGGAATTAAGAGATAAAATATGTGGAATAATCTCTTACAAAATCGCAAGTGAGAGAAACTAATATGCGAAAATATTACAGATCTCAAATAAAAGTTCGAATAAATAACACAACACAGAGACAATATTTAACGTGGTTCACCCAATTTGGGCTACGCCCACCAAGAATCACTTGCTCGATTTTATTACAAGCCTTCACTCTCTCAATACAATACCTGATCCGTTTGGAGCTATGCTCAACAAACTCTAAATAATTTAAACCTGAATTCAAAACACATTTGTAATACATTTGCTTGTACATCTATCATATGCATAAGACCATATAAATAGACAATCAATCGCAAGAGTTTTACAAAAATCGTGGGTATCAAAACCATGGGGAAAAACAAAACTCGTCCCATAAACCTATGGGTAATCAAGAGGCATTTTATAAAACAATGGGTACCGAAAAAACATGGGCCCAAACAGCCCATAACGGTTACCCATTACCCATGGGTTAATAAACCACCCATGAAAATACCCGAGTGTAACACATAGAAGGTGTACCACACTCTAACATGAAAATAGGCTCCACAAACATAACAATCTCCCACTTGGAGACTGATTTCCACTGAGAAAGCTTCTCAACCCTTCACTGTCATCCGTGAAGGCCAACCAAAGCTAAACATAGCTTTAGTTTATCCCTTGTGACCACCTTGGTCATCATGTCTGTAGGATTCTGACTGGTATGAATCTTCTCCAACTTCAACTTATCTTCCTCCAAAGCTATCTTGATGAAGTGATATCTCAACTGTATATGCTTCGTCCTGGAGTGGAAAGCAGAGTTCTTAGCTAGGTGTATAGCACTCTGACTATCACTATACGAGCCTTACATTCTTTCCCGCTTATGCCCCAATTCCTCAAGCAATTGTTGTAGCCAAATCATCTCTTTTCTTGCTCTCGTGGCAGCAACATACTCACCTCCGTGGTTGATAAAGCCACCAACTTACTTCTGTAGTCGTAAAATTCAGCTCATTGCTGTCCCACCTCTGAGTGTAAATATAACCTGTCGTGCTCCTCCCGCTGTCTACATCTCCAGCCATATCTCGAATCTACATAATCACATAAAGTGGTGTCTCGATCCATTGTAGCACAAAACTGTCCCCATGGTCCCTCTCAAATACCAAAGGATCCACTTTACTGCTTGTCAATGCTCTTTACCTGGATCACTCATAAATCTACTCACAACTCCCACTGCATGGGCAATATCGGCCTAGTGCACACCAGCATACATCAAACTCGCCAATGGCGATGAGTAAGGTACCTTGGACATCTGGTTTCTTTCTTGCTCTGTCATGGGACACTGCTCCTTTGATAACTTGAAATGGCCTGCCAAAGGAGTCCCAACCGGTTTAGCATCCTGCATGTTAAACCTATCCAATACCTTCTTAATGTACTCTTCCTGAGATAAAGTCAACTTCCGTTCCTTTCTATCCCAAGTTATCCTCATACCAAGGATTTTTCTGCTACCCCCAAATCCTTCATATCAAAGGATTCACTTAGCTATTTCTTGAGTACTTTTATTTCCTGCATGTTTTTACCTACAACCAACATGTCATCAACATACAAACACATGATAATATAACTTCCATCCTCAAATTTTTTTATACACACAATGGTCAGAATGACATCTAATATAACCTTGCTCCATCATGAAGCTATCAAACTTCTTATACCATTGACGTGGAGCTTGTTTCAGGCCATACAAGCTCTTCTTCAGTTTGCACACCATCTCCTCTTTACCTTTGACTTCATATCCTTCTAGATGCTGCATATATAGCTCCTCCTCCAAATCACCATGGAGAAATGCAGTCTTTACATCCAACTGTTCTAAGTGCAAGTCTTCTGCTGCCACTATTCCAAGAACAGTTCTAATAGAAGTCATTTTTACTACAGGAGAAAAAATCTCATCAAAATCTATACCTTGTTTTTATGCAAACCCCTTGACCACCAACCGGGCCTTATATCTTTTCTTTCCTCCTTCTTCATCTTTAACTATGTACACCCACTTGTTTTGCAATGCTCTTTTGCCTTTCGGTAGCTTCACCAAATCCCAAGTTTGGTTCTCCATGAGAGACTTATGCTCCTCATCCATGGCTTGCTCCCACTTCTTACTGGCATCTACCTGCATTGCTTCATCAAATCTCTCTGGCTCTCCACTATCAGTGAGTAATAAATAATAAAGAGAAGGAGAAAAATGTTCAGGTTCTTTTCTTACCCTAGAATACCTCCTCACTGTAGGAGTTTGGGGTTCCTGTTGAGTAGGTTCCTGAATTGATTCATGGGTCACTTTCCCATCCGGAAGATCCTCTACCACTACATATTCTTTCTTAGATTCTTCCTGTTTTCCTGCAACTGTTGCTTATACATGACTTTCTCATTAAAGACCACATCCCTAGACCGAATGATTTTCTTGTCTTTAATACTCCAACATTTAAATCCAAAGTCATCACCACCATAACCAATAAAAGTGCATTTTTCTGATTTAGCCTCTAGCTTGGTCCTATCATCCTTGTCAATATGAACAAACACCTCACATCCAAAGACTCTAAGAAATGAGTAATCAACTTTCTTACCGTACCAAGCCTCCTCAGGTATGCCTCCATTTAAGGCACTTGAGGGTCCTCTGTTTATCAAGTACACAGTTGTGCTCACCGCTTCTGCCCAAAAAGAAAGAGGTAGTCCTGCATGTAACCTCATGCTCCTAGCACATTCCATTATTATTCTGTTCATCATTTTTGATACCCCATTCTACTGCGGAGTTCCTGGAACCATCTTTTTCCTGTGGATTCCATTCTTAGAACAATAATCATTAAATTCATTGTTGCAATACTCCCCTCCATTATCTGACTTGAGACATTTTAGCTTAAGACCTGTTTCATTCTCTACTAAGGCTTTCCATTTAACAAAAGTGTCAAATACATCATATTTATTTCTAATACAATAAACCCAAACTTTCCTTGTTGCATCATCAATAAAAGTAACATAATAACTTGAACCCCAAGAGATAATACCTGAATCGGCCCCACACATCAGAATGCACCAACTCTAACTTACTCTCTTTCTTTGTAGGTCCAACCTTGAGAAACCTTACTCGCTTTTGTTTCCCATATATACAGTTCTCACAAAAATCCAAACCTATTTTTGTATATCCAGGTAAATTCTTCTTTATGATGTCCATGCCCTTATGGCTCATATGACCAAGCCTATAGTGCCATAATGTTGTATCTACATCTAAAGCCACAAGATTACAATCATTAGTACTATCAGTGGTTAAATACAAGGTTCCAACCTTCTTACCTCTTGCCACCACAAGAGCACCCTTGGTAACCTTCCAAGAGTTAGCTGTAAATATCACAGTACAACCATCACTTCCCAATTGCCCCTGCCGATATCAAATTTCTCCTTAATGTAGGCACATGTCTAACATCCTTCAATAGCCATGTATTCACATTCTGCATCTTAACCTAAACAGAACCTTTTCCAACTATACTGCAAGGCTCATCATCACCAAGAAAAATATGCCCAAAATCCCCTTGAACATAATCAACAAAATAATGCCTATGTGGAGTAGCATGAAAAGAAGCCCCTGAATCTAAAACCTAAGATTCAGTAATATTATGAAAAGAAAGAATCAAAGCATCCTGGCATACATTACCCGATTCCACATTTTCCTCCTTGTTTTCTTCCTATTGTTTCTTCTTATCCCGAAGCTCCCAACAATCCTTCTTTGCATGCCCAGGCTTTCCACAATTCCAGCATACAATCTTGTTCTTGGATTTTGACCTTGCCCGATCTTTTGATTTTCCACGGTTTCCTCTATTCTTCTGTCTCCCTCTAGTTTCCACTTTGTCAAAGCATTCCTGAAGTAGAAGATTCCCTGAGATTTTTCTTCACATTTCCTCACTTAGAATCACCCCTACAACATCCTCAAACTTCAACTTCAAGTTACCTGGAACCGAGTTGCTTACCACCATTACCAGGCTATTCCAACTCTCAGGTAAAGAGCACAAAATTAATAAAGCCCTAACTTCTTCATCAAATTCTATTGTAACCAAAGCTAGCATATTCACAACCATATTGAAATCATTTAAATGATCTGCTACTGAACTATTCTCAAACATCTTCATATTAAACAAATTTTTCATTAAAAATATCTTGTTAGAGGCAGAGGGTTTTTCATACAACTTCCCTAATGCATCCATTAGATCTTTTGTAGTCTTTTCCTTTGAAACATTAAATAATACCGAAGATGCAAGACACATCCGGATCATTCCAAGTGCCTTCCGATCCAACAAATCCCATTCCGCATCTGTCATACTCAAGGGTTTGTTCACCTTCTCAGACAATGGAGTATAAAGATCCTTCTGATAAAGGTAATCTTCCATCTGCATCTTCCAAAGACTGAAATTCTACCCATTGAATTTATCAACCCTAGATCTTCCTTCATCTGCCATAGCTCCCACTCAAGCTAAAAACTTTCCCTACGATTCAACACTTTAGCAAACCAAACCAGCTTTGATACCAATTGTTAGGAAATAAGAGATAAAATATGCGGAATAATCTCTTACAGAATCGCAATAAAGTAGAAACTAATATGCAGAAAATATTACAGATCTCAAATAAAAGTGTAGAATAAATAACACAACACAGAGAGATAATATTTAATGTGGTTCACCCAATTTGGGCTACGTCCACCAAGAATCACTTGCTCAGATTTTATTACAAGCCTTCACTCTCTCAATACAATACCCAGATCCGTTTGGAGCTATGCTCAACAAACTCTCTGAGAATTCAAACCCGAATTCAAAACACATCTGTAATACATTTTCTTGTACATCTATCATATGCATAAGATCATATAAATAGACAATCGATTAAGCAATTTTACAAAAACGCGGGTATCAAAACCATGGGAAAAACAAAAGCGTCCCATAAACCTATGGGTAATCAAGAGGCGTTTTACAAAACAATGGGTACCGAAAAACATGGGCCCGAAACAGCCCATAACGGTTACCCATTACCCATGGGTTAATAAACCACCCATGAAAATTTGCTTGGGGCTTCACCCCAAACCCCCGACCGCTCACCGGCGAGCGGGACCGCCAAAAATACCCGAGTGTAACACATGAAGGTGTACCACACTCTAACATGAAAATAGGCTCCACAAACAAAACAATTTTATCCTTTATTAAAAATGCTACGGTTAAGGTTTAAAATAGCCTTAAGATAATATGTATTGCATTATTTGAGGGCCCTAAAATTGTATAAATAGGGTACCTAGTTCATTGTAATGGACACACAAAATACGAAGACAAGCTCAGAGCTTGGAAGGCGAATGAGAAATTGTTGTTGTGTGAAGACCTAAATTATTTAGGCATTATTATTTTGATTATTATTGACCTATTATTTGTTAGGCAATAATAAATTAAATATTTGTGGCTAGGAGTTATTCAAACTACCTAGTCGGCCCATAGCGCCACAATAAATTATTGTGAAGCTGGTATATCAACTGGAGAGCCATAGGGCATTGTATTAGCATCTGGAAGGCCGATCGAGAACCGAAGGTTTCGAATAGTGGAGCTGGAGCCATCAAGCTTGCCAAATATGCCAGGAAGGTGGGAGTCGGGTGCTATTTTTCACCCTTGTCGTCCGAAGGTCTGGTTATTCTTCTAAGCAAGTTTAAATAGTTTCCATTAGGTTTTCTTGTGAAATTACTATTGTAACTTACAAGTTTTGACTAGTGGAACAGTTCGACCATGAACCCAGAGATGTAGGAAATTTCCGAACTCCGTAATCAATCTGTGTGCAATTGTCATTATTGTCTTGCATTATTTTAAATTGATTACTTAAAAGGAGTAAATTATTGGCAAATAATTAAAGCCTACAAGGTCGAGATCGGTAGTAATAATCGATTATTTTTGATCATGTTTGGTATCAGAGTGGTAATCGAAATCGTAAACTTACTAATCTTTGAAGCATGTTTTTTTGTGTGTGTTCCCATAATACCAAACATGCTTCGGAGATTAGTAAGTTTGCAGTGTCGATTACCAGCTCGATACCAAACTTGATCCGAAAATAATCGATTATTACTACGATCTCGACTTATAGGCTTTAATTATTTGCCGATAATTTACTCCTTTTAAGTAACCAATTTAAAAATAATGCAAGACAATAATGAAAATTACATTACGATTGATTACGGAGTTTGCGCAATTGCCACGCCTCCGAGTTCGTGGTCGAACCGTTCCACTAGTCAAAACTTGTAAGTTACAATAGTACTTTCACAAGAAAACCTAATGGAATTTTACTTGCCTATCAATACACCAGTTCTTTGAAAAACTTCTGATGATCAATCGAATTATTCTTCACCTTCCTGATGCACAATCTCCTTCGGCTTCGATCGGCCTTCCTGACGCTTTCAATACGAAGCTAGCACTCCGGTCAACAATCCAAGATTTGCAAGTAATTGGTGTGGCTCAATGGGCCTATTGGGTAGTTTATAATTTACTCCCAATCACAAATATTTCATCTACTATTTCCTAAAATAATAGGCCAATAGACAATACTTGTGGACACATCCCACAAATAAGCTTAACAAATAATAAGCTCGTTGGACTAATGTGTGTATGTAATGAAATAGGTACCCTATTTATACATTTTTAGGGTCCTTGAATAATGCATTTGCATATAATCCTAGGCTAATATTAGCCTAAACCCGTACATGAAATTTGGGATAAAAATTCCCATTTGGGCGGATTTGCATATTTTAATGGGATAAAATCCCAATTCAGCGGCTAAGCATTTGATAAGGGATTAAATCCCATAGTGGGCAACATTGTTTAGTGGGTATAAATCCCACATGTTGTGGAGTGATAAGGTTTAAGGCTTTAAATAGCCTTCCTCCATGCAAACATAGTGGTCAAAGGACCACTTTGGAGCATAACCGCCCCTACCACCGCTTACCACCTTCTTCCCTCCACGTGGAAGATTCCACTACAACCACTTTACAAAGGGGCTTAGCATAATGTATGGTGGTGGTTTATACTAATGTATAAACATTAATATATATATATGTGTGTGTGTGTGTGTGTGTGTGTGTGTGTGTGTGTGGCATTTGTAAGTGGATTTACCAAGTAAATAAAAATTTGACCCATACCATGGGGTTTCGAAATTAATTCACTCGGTCATCATGTAGTCCACTTGTCGTCTCCCGATAGGAAAATCGAGTGAATTCGATGAGTGGTGGCAAGCCACGTGGTGGCTTGTGGACCCACCACGTTGGCGATAATACCATAGTCCACACGGCGGTCGGGCTCCCCTCCATAATAAAAGTTGAGCCTCTTGTTCCCATGCACCATTTTTACGCTCGTCGAAGACCGGTGATCGAAAACCAACAAATAACTCCCTTTTGCCTTTTCACCACGTGTCGCAGTGCCATTGGTCCAATATTGACCAGTTGACTAGAGTTGACTTTACCATTGACTCTACTTTGACCGGACATATCTAGAGCTCCCGATGTCCGTTTTCTCGCATTCTCACGGTTGTTGGAAAGCTCTCAAGATGATATTTTACACCGACAAAATTTAGGGATGTTTAGGTAACTTTTAAAAATCATCCCCTAATCACCGAATGTGCGCATGTATCGTGTGGTATGGTAAATGCTATGGGAGGCTTCGTTTTGGTGCCTAACAATGTTGGTACTTCCAGGATACTTTGTTTGAGAATAGTCCCTTAGGAGGCCTAAGAGAAAAAGGATAAAATTTCACTGATTGATTTCTCAGTCTCTATGACACCTTGAAAATTATCGTTAGATCCTACAACTCTACATTGAGACCTTGTACAAAATCCTATCTTGGTTTTCTCCATCTCAATTTTTCCTCTCACTGTCCTATTATTTGCAACAACATCAAATAGTCCAGTTTATGTCAGTGTAAGGTTTTCTAATGCATTATTATAAAAATGGAATCTCTTGACACCAAACCAACTATGCACATGCATTGGGGTGGCTTGGTAAACACTTGGGGATGATTCTTTTTATTTCCCAATGATGTCGATGCTTCCATGATACTTTTTTGGGTGTATTCCCTTAAGATCCCTAAGAGAAAAAAGGCTAAAAGTTCACCAAGTGATTTCTTGGTCTCCATGACACATTGAAAGGTCTCTTCGATCCTAGATCTCCGTGTACGAAATCTTGTTTTGGTTTATCCATATAAATTTGGTCTTCTTGTTGTCTTATTGTTTGTAACAACACCAAATATTGTAGTGTGAGTCATTGTAAGGTTGTCCAATGTATTATTTTGTAAACGGAAGCTCTTGGCACCAAACCAAATGTGCACACACGTTGAGGTGGCTTATTAAATTCTCGAGGAGGATTTTTTTGGTGCCCAATGATACCGGGTGCTTCCGAGATACTTCGTTTGGGCATAGTCTATTAAAATCCATGACAGAAAAAAAAGGCTATAATTTTGTCAGGTGATTTCTTAGTCTTTGTGGCACCTTGAAATGTATCCTCTGATCCTACACCTCCACGTTAGGACCCTCTACAAAATCCTATATTGGTTTTCTCCATCTCAATTCGGTTCTTTCACTGTCATATTTTTTACATCAATGCCAAATACTCCAGTGTGAGTCAGTGTAAGGTTGTCTAATGCCATATTTTACAAATGGAAGCTCATGACACTTTGAAACAACTACGCACATGTGTCGGGGTGGATTTGTATATGTTGGGTAAGGATTTTTTTCTTTTCCAAATGATGTTGATACTTCTGGGCTACATCGTCCAGAGTAGTCCCTTAAGAGCCTTGACAAAAAAAAAGGCTATAAGTTCTCTAGGTGATTTTTTGGTCTCTGTGGCACCATGAAAGGTCTCGTATTATCCTACACCTTCATCTTAGGACCCTCTACGAAATATTTTCTCATTTTTCTCATTTTCAATTTTGTCCTTTTTTTGTCCTATTATTTGTAACAACATTGAATAATACAATGTGAGTCAGTGTAAGGATGTCCAATGCCATATTATGCAAACAGAAGCTCTTAGCACAAAACCAACTACACACATGCATCGAGGTGTCCTAGTAGATTATGGGAAAGGCTTAGTTTTTGTTCCTAATGGTGTCGGTGATTTGGAGCTACATCGTCTGAGTGTAGTCCCTTAAGATCCCTGAGATAAAATAAGGTTATAATTTATCTCGAGTGATTTTGTGGTATGCATGGCACCTTGAAAGGTCTCATTTGATCCTATACCTCTGCGTTGGGACCCTCTACAAAATCCTGTCTCGGTTTTATCCATTTCAATTTTTTCCTCTCGTTGTCTTATTGTTTGAAACAACACCAAATATTGTAGTATGAGTCTGTGTAAGGTTGTCTAATGCCATATTTTGCAAATGAAATCTTATGGCACTCGAATCGAATTCACACACACTATGGGGTAGCCTAGTAGGTTGTGGTAAAGGCTATTTTTCAATGCCCAACAATGCCGAAACTTTTGGGCTATGTCATCTAGGTGTAGTCCAAAAATTCTTTAATATGAAACAAGTACTAGGAAACATGTTAAGAAGAGATTGTTCATACAATATAGGTGGTGAAATGATAATTGTAAGAAGATATTTTTCATATAGTATAGGTGGTGAAATGATAATTTTTGCTTCTTTTTTGTTTCAAATATTGGTTTTTCCTTAGCTTCTCTTAGCTTTGAGAATAATAAATTATCTACTAACAATGCCAACCACATGAAAGTGGAAGTTATTTCGGCACCACTAACCTACATAAACATATCAATAAGAAATTAAATAGAATTTTAAAACCTATAAAATTTAAACAAAATCATTAAAGTAAATATTCAAATTAAATTCATGTAGATGTCTATATAATATTAAGTGAACATACCTTTGGAAATTCAATCCAATGAGTCGCAAAGATCAAATCTACTCTTGACAGTAGCAAGAATTGCTTCATGCTTTGATTCATCAACCTTCCAAAAATTCTTGTTTGATGGCCTACCTCAATATTTTATCAACTGAATATTTGTTGCAAGAACCAAATGTGAATAATGAAATATCTTTCTATGTATTTCATAGTCTTCAAACAACCAAGTATTTTATTTTTTAATAGGATATCTTCAAGCTAAGTTCCAATGACTACCACTGACCCAAGTGGGATACTCAAGGTTTTCACCATCAATGACTATGGAATTTAACTTTTTTTTCCCTCTACACAATGAGACAAGAAGTAGTTTGTTCCCTCTTTGTTAAATTCTATCGCAATAACTACAAAAACATGCCCTGCATCACAAAGTAAAAATCAATTCAAATTTAAAATACATTAAGAGATTATCATTTAATAATTTATAAATTTATAACATGACATGTATATACCTTTTTGCAGTAAATCAGAGACTTGGTCAAAGTTAGGTGATGTTGTCATATGATCTAAAGACACTGTAAGTTGTAATGCTCATGGAACTTGATATGTGTCGAGTGGAATTAGAGGTCTAACATTCCATTCACTAACCCACAATTGTGACTCACATTCATTCCACACAAAAATGCATGATATAAAAAAACATGTCATACACCTAGTATGAATAGTGAAAGAACTTTCATTTGAACTACAGAATGAGTGCATATCACTTGATCCTGTAATTATCATACAATATTCACATCTTTCCAAATTCTCCTCATCTATCAAATAGAAATATCTATGAAATGTTGAACTCTCTTTAGATTCATGGCCCATGTTCTTGCTACACCAATCAACAATGCTTTCTGTACCTGTAAATTTAGCACCATATTTGAACTTTAATTCTTCTCTTACAAGGACTCTTTTCACACATTCTCTTGCACCATCATGGTATCCTTTCCCATTTCCTACCTTAGTAAAAATCCATATATGTTGTACACATGTTGTTATGTGCATCCTTCTTAGCCAATAAAACATCTCGTACATTCTTGAATTGTGATGTGTAGATGTCTGACCAAATGTAATGTTGATTGAAAACAATGTTCCTTTTAGCCAAGTTTGCATAAAACAACTAGAAACACCTTTACACATATTCTATATAATTTTTCTAATCATCACTAATGTAGAAATGATACTCTCTTAATATTTTTCAATCTTGCTCAGTGTTTTCCAGAGAGTACATGAATGTTATATGAACGAAAATAACAACTTACACTGAGTTATAGTATTGTAACTTAACCTCCATTTGTGGCTACAATGAGTAATTATTTGTGAAGTCAACTACTAAAATAATAGTACCAAGTGAGAATGTGTCATTTCTTAACTCAATTTTTTCATTCAACCATAGAGTTCTATATGTGTGCCTTACATACTCATAAATAATTTCCTCTCTGAATTTTACCATATATTCCTATACAGGTAATTATTTTGTAACAAGCTCACACCTCTTAGATTATTTTCCATATTTTAATTGATATGCAATAGATTTATATTTACTGAAACCAACTAATTATTTTCCTATTGAATGTGTACTCTCTTCACGGATACAAATTTTCAATTTCAACAAGCCACCACATATGTTACACGTTCCATCCAAACATAATTTGTTATAAAAACTTTACCAATTGACCTTTCACAAAATATCATAGGAATAAATTCCCTTGCAAATTTTGGTTGGACATTTAATCCACAATCTTGTAATATGATGTTAGTATACAAAACACAATGTACTTGACAAAAAAACATAATGCATTGAAAATTCAACATGATGCCTACAACAAAAAGTGGTACGTTAGTGATTTTTTTTCACATAAAAGGGTTCATTCATTTCAAAAAATATTTGGCTAATGTTAATTTCTAGATTTTCATTCTTAAAATTAGAGAACAATTATGTTTGATTCATATCTAATAAATGTGTTGCATGCACTTCATGATTATGAGAACCTGTTATTATTTTTATTATATCTCTTATATTCGGTAACACCCTTGTGTTATCATTCCAAACATTTACAAGTAATTATTTTAGAATATCATATGCATCTTTGTCTTTCCATGGGATTTTACTAGAGAATTCCTAATAGTTAGTGTTATTGGATGACTCAAGACTTTTTACGTATCCCTATTGCTTTCATTAGTGTTTTTTTAGCTTCAAATATCTACTTGTTTTTATAATGAAGCATTTATTAACTATTTTATCACTCATTATACAATTAGTAAATTCACGCCATGTAGAATTACTATCTTTGGAGTTTTTTTGACACCTACAATATGGTATGCTTTATGTATATTTTCAAAAATTACTACATTTTGATCATCAACATTAGATGTTATTAACCTTAGGGTCTTCATTGTAGGTCTCATCTTGATTAATTTCATCAACGTAATAAATAATTGACATCTTTGTGTATCATTTAATTTCTCAATGTAATTTATCCCAAATTCCCATAAATTTTTTTCACACATTTATCTCGAAATTTTGTTAGGTATTGGTTTTATAATGTTTTCATCAATTTAAATTAATTGAATGGGTTTTCTATGCAAAATGGAAGGAGGTGTTCTTAGAGGTAAAGATTTATTAGCAAGATTACTTTCTTCATTTAGTGTTTCCATGAAAATTTTAGGATTAACATTTGGAATCTCAGGTAAAGGTTCAATATTATCATTCATACCAAATTATTTATCCATAACAAAATTATCATTCAATTCATTATCAATACTCATTGAAAAATTATTATTCTCCTCAATTTCATTATTTATTTCATCATCATTTTCTAAAACATCAGGTACATTTGACATAATAGATGTACCTTACCCTTCACAAAGTTTTCACATTCGCTTCACTTTATTTATTTTATTCTCTTCTAATTTCTCTGGTGTCTTGTTCTTGACCTTCTTCTTTTCCTTACGTCAAATTTTATCCCCTGTGATTATAAAAATATAGATAGTGGGGTAAGGGACAACCTTAACTACTCAAAATTTGTGCAAGAAAGTACAGGAATATGTAGAGCAGGAAGAGTGGGCACAAAAAACACATAAAAGAGGTGGAAAATGATGTTGGAGGGTAGGTAATGTGTACAAAAAGGAAATATGCTCCTATTATAACACACTATGTTTCCTTTCTACATTTTCCAAGTCCTAATGTTCTAGCCTTGGATCCGGTTTGGATCCCCAAACCTGAGGCATGGACCCGTTAAAACACAACAAACCACATGTTTTCAAAAAAATGCTAAAATCCATATTCCTCAATTAAAAATTCCATAAAAAAATCAACACATTTATTAAAAATTTACATATGACGTTAATAAAACTATCCTCTTTCTAAATATATGATATTTCAATTTTTCTAACTAGAATAAGGTTTCCATACTTATTATTTTCTAACTGTATTTTTATATATTTTTTTGAATTTATACACGTCTATAATTTATCATGTATTTTTTGATTCATTCATCCAAATTGAATAAAAATTATACAGTCATAAACTAGGACTAATTCTACACATATTTCAATCTAATTTTCAATATTTTGGAGGTGGTTAGGGGTACGGTCGGTTATCCCTTATTTTTCAAAATTTAAAATATTTGTACTTGAAAAATCATAAAAATTAAATACTCACTAAAAAATCTAAAAAAATTCTATCACAAACTAGATGCTCCTATTTATCTTTCTACTAAAGGGTTTTCAAAAATACTAAATAGTGCTAAAAAAATGGGGAGGCATGACCGACTTTCTATTATGTTTTTAAAGCAAAAATAGGAGCACCTATTGGTATTTTAGATATTTAACACACTTACACTTAATCATTTTTAAAAAAAAAAAAAAATAGTATCTTAGAAACTAAACTCAAAATTCTACGATTCATGATCTTATAACATCTTCCAATTTTGAGTGTAACTATTTCAAATAACTCATAGAAATTGAATATTTTTATTTTTTAGAAAAAAGTGTCCACTTAAGACCCCCTTTTGGCCCCCATTTCCATGTACTTACCCATCATATAACATTTTCTAGTGGTTAATAATTACCTCATTTGGCTCTCAATTGTATCATCGATGAATGAACCACATTCAAATAATTGCTCATTTTTGTATGATGGTGAGGAATTGGTACATCCATCCTTGGAACTCTCTAGCCTCGGGGAGTGCAAACACTCTACTTAGAAGTGTGGTAATGTCACCAGTCTCAAGGATGAAGTCACTTTGGCATACTTTCTTAGGAAACCTTGACATGGAAGGATTTGGTTTCACCATGTATTTCTTGTTAACATGCTTGATACAATCATCCATACTTTCATCCCAAGCTTGCTGAGCCTTTTTAGGATCTGTCTTGACATACATGGTGAAATTAGGAATCTTGAGGAGATTATTAAAGTAATTAGTGTCCAACATAACCAAAACTTCACCATATTGATTTCAAATAGTCCTTGTGTCTGAGTCGTAATGATTGACACATGCAAGAATGAACTCTAGACACTAAGTGTAAATTGGGAAAGCTACAATGAGAGATAATATAATGTTACAAATACATTGCATACATGTAGTCTAAGAGGAACTATGCATTCTGTTCCAAAATTCTTCCATATCAATATATCCAATCCATTTCTCTAATATCAATATTAGAGGGGGGTAATACTCCTTGATATTTGTACTTAATTTCCTTATATGATTCTTTTTCCCCTTTCTTTTACTTGAATCAGACGTGGAGGTTTGAAGAAAAAGATCTGAAAATCCTTCTAAAAATCTTGGAATAAGTTTGGGTTTTAACCCCTACAAAGTAAACCCTAGCAGCCTAAAAACTATATGGAAAATAGACCTTGTTGAACAACCTGAGAACCTTGAAAAAATTGGTTGCGGTTTGATTCTTGTTTGACACCTTGAGATACCCGACAAAATATCAGGTTTTTGATCCTGTTTGGCACCATCAATAACATGAAACACTATAAAAAATTAACTTGTTCAAAGACTACGAAAAACTATCAGGGAATTGACCTTTCTTGAAAACTAAAGATTTTTTATTGTCAAGGTTTTTACTTGCTTGTTAAGTTTTTTACTTGTTTCAACAGGAAAAATCCCAAAATACAATTTTGAGTTGTTACTCACTAAGTGATTTCTTCCATCCAATTCCTTCTAAAGTTCTTGCCATAATTTTTAAGTTGAAAACCTAAAAAGGATCACTTAATAAGATAAAACAAAAATTGCAACAAGAGAAAAAAGAAAAGAGGGGAATAAAAGAATTTTGAAAAATTAAAAACAACTCCTCAATCCAGAGGAAAACAAGATAAAAAACCTCAAAATAAAAATGAAATTCATCAATAAGGATAAAACCTTATTAAAATATGAATTCAAATCTTAAATCTAAGAAAAATAACTGGAAATACCAATAAAATTCCAATCAGGTCTACACGACACGAAAGCGGAGGGAAATTTGAATTGCAGACAAAGGAAAAAGTACAAATGATGTGGAAATCCCACCTATTTATAAATTAACTTCCATTAATTAAATGTAATCCAACACGTGTGGGCCACCAAATCCACCCTAGAATTTATTGCATTGAATTGGGGGTGGAAGTTTGACTGCACAAGACACCTCGTGTAAGTGTGTAATTGGGTCCTGAAAACCCAACACAAAGGAGCCCAAAAGGGATTTGGGATTCAGGTTCGAGAAACAAACAAAATATGACATGTTATTCGTCTTCCATGTTATCATGTCTAAAAACCTAAAAGTCGTACATATTGTAGTGTTTCCAGTTTTGGGTTCGGAAAACACATGACATATTGCATGCATTTTCCAACCGAAAGTTTTGGATGCACTCATAACCAAAAACACGAAGGCTATAGTATGTCAAGTTTTTAGGGGTGGAAAGCATATAACACTTAACATCTAAAATGCTAATAAAACCCCAAAATCAAACACAAAGGGAAAATAAAGAAATTTCAAAATAAGTCTTGAATGGAAGATGAATTTTAACAGGTTCATCAACATGAAATTTTTATTGGTTATCTCCATTTTATCGATAAAATCAAAATGGGATAGCAAATAATAAGGGAGGTAAATGGATCCAAGCAAGACTATGAGCCTAAGAAAATATGCACAAGACCATGATGATCCCTTTGTAGACACAAAATCACACACTTTGGGTAATTATCTAGTCTTGATTACATACTACTATTCATACGATTCCTAAGTAAGAAACTTACTAATTAACCTATTTCTTTGACCACATTTATTTTCTTTATATGTTACCATTGTTGGTCTTACACCCTTAGTTTCTCAGTCTATCTTTTTATACTCCAACTTTTATCATCCTAGACACCAACATCCGGCCAGGATGCTAAACACCGTGCACCCTTGTCCACTTTGGGTGCCCCTAACCCTTTTGTACTTTACTCACATTTTTAGGTCCTTTCTAGCCATTTGAGCATCTTATATTTTTAGTACTTGGCCATTTCAGGGATAATTATGATATTCAAGCAAGGGAATCATATAAATATAAATTTATGTGATCATAATAGGGGACTAAGAACTCAACATTATCTGTCACCACCTAAGGTTGCATCCATCAACATCTATGAGATCCATTGCATCCATCTAGCACCATCTAAGGGACACAATGTCTTGTTATTATACATACACACTTCATAAGAGGTAAGTTCATTCTATTCCATGCACACATCTATTACATTTCTTTACATCTATCTTACTTTCTCGCTATCAAGTGTGACTCACACAAGAGCCACCTAGGGCGCAATTCCACAAACACACATATATAAAACTACATTAGGTATGAGGTGTAGTGAAATTCTCAGTCGCAAGTTCACCATTGTAACAGTTTAGAACAGTCTGACCCCTCATTCTGCATCTTTATTTTTAGGATTTGATGTCTATTTGAGGGTTTTGCGGGTTCATATTTCATTGCAAGTTTCCAGCAACCTCAACGATCTTGGTGTGACCTCAAAGCAACCAAAGGTGACTAACAGTGAACATATTACGACCACTAATAGGAGGTTTCCTGAGGTTTTCTATAGACCCAAGTGCCTAGAAACAAGCCTAGGGCTCCCACAGGCACCCCTGTCACTCTCTAGGTGCCCCAGTCTAGCTTATCTCTCCAGATCTATATTTTTATGGGTCTCTTTATGACATTGTTGTATACTCTGTTCACTTAGTCAGCACTTCGGTACACTTCGAGTTTTTATTGTGAATAAAATATTCACCTTCTTCTCCTCCTTGCAACTATGGTTTCATAATTTATTGCTTAGTTTTCTTGAAAATCATTTCTATAGTTAATTGCATATTTATTTTATTGCTAAAATAACATCAAATTAGGGTCTTATTTCCACATTCTAACTTCATTATTTTGGTGAAGGCCACTCATGATCAGTCCTTCAGATCCTTCTTTGTCATATCATCTTCTCTATCATGGATCCTAAAATTCCTCAAATTTCTTTATATGATTTAATTCAAATGCATCCTAATTGCCAATTTATTCTAAAAAAATCCCTAGACACCATGTATCTCCCTAGTGATATGTCATTGCATCAAGTGAGTGCTATTTTAGATCATCTATTTGATGACCCTAGTCTTCGTGATCCTCCATCTAATTAATCCATGTTGGAATCAATTCAAGCTTTGCATTATTTATTTAAAGACAAATTTCAAGCTATGGAATCCAAGATTACATCTTAAGAATGATTCTCGGGATCGTGTTTGTTCTAATTCTATATCTCATCTTCATTCTATGTCTTTTACATGTTCTCATATCAATGAGCCTCAAGTCATACCATTACCAGATCCTCTCACCTTTGATCACAATACTAAGAAACATGACATTCTTACTGATATCCTTAGTCATCAATTGATCACTTTACCATCTACTCAAGGTTATCCTCCTTACCAACTTGCAAAATATCAATTTCACCCATATTGCAATTTTCATCTAATCAATGAACATAATGAAAATGCTTTCTATGTTTTACAACTAAGAATAAAGCATCTTGAGAATCAAGGTTTTATCTCATTTACTGGACAACATCATATTACATCATCCTCTCTAATTGTTACATCTCAATGGGTTCCTAAATCTGATTTGTCTATATCTAATGAGCATCATGCCATCATTTCTAAGGTTCATTCTATGGAGAGTCGAGAGCCACCTAAGAAACATCCTCTAAAAATAAATATAACACCCCCTCCTATCAATTCATCTACGACATTACCAATTCAAAATATGCAACCGTATCTCAAAATAAATCCACCTTCTTCTCCTATAAAGTATTCTGTAGTGTAATCAATCCAACCTATTTTACCACCATTCAAGATTCTTCCACATCCTAATCTACTTCCATTTCCAATTAATTTTATCAAAGAAACTACTTCTTCTATTGATAGCCAAGACACATTTAAAATTCTGCCACCATTGCATGGTCCTATTGTTGCTTCGGCCTACCATTGTGTTGGCCCTCACTCTTATCATGACACAAAAACACTCTCCCACAATGGAAAGGTATATCTCACATCGCTGCATAAATCTTCATCATTGGCACACTTGGGGGTCATCACACTTATTCTCCCCCTTATAGCACTATCAATTGTTTCTAGCATGTCCTATCACACTTAACACTATGTGCTTCATGATTCATCTTTCTTATAAATTTTAAACCATTTGATACATGTATTATATCATCATTTCTTGATGAAACACTTGTGTTCTTGTGGTTCTTACATGACTATTGAGGGATATATTACAAAAATAACCCCATTTCATCTTCACATTACATGCTTCATTAACATATCTATCTATTACATAATCACTATACATACATACATTTATTATTATCTATCACTAGTCTCACATACAACACAATATTTCATCAACTATCACGTCAACTATACACTATCAATTACACTTCATCATATTCACACCTCACCTATCTGTCTATTCTAAACATCATTCATCGAATAACACACTCATCATCACACACTTGGGGGTGTATCACACTTACTCCCCCACACCTTTTAGTCTCATCAATTGGCATACATCTTACACACATCACATCTAGTCTTTTACATTCATTATACACATCTCAAGACATTTTCATCATCATTTACCAATGACACACTCTTGTGCTTTGGTTCACACTTGACTGTTGAGGGCATACTATACACATGAACCTCACACACTTCACACTCTACACACCATGCATTCTCACACACTTGACCATATCACACATCTTACACTTAAAACATTGACAACACATATCCGTAACATTGTTTACTCATACTACACATTTGGCATCTCTCACACTATGTTTTATACACACGACATCTCTTTCTCAACACTTTATCACACACTAGGTGCATTACTATCTATACACATTCATGCTACATATCTCTTACATCAACTTATACATGCTTTTGTCATTACCCTATGATGCACTCTAGTTCCACTATCCATAATCAATTTTGTATGGTATACATCTCCAATGGTCCTCATCACACTCACACGTTTAATAACACACTCATTTATTCACACACTCTACACTTTATGTATTGTCGACGATCACATATTTTGATTACACACAATTAAAACCACTTACCAATGACACACTCTCATTTACATTTCACTTGAGGTTGACATCTCAAATGCACCTCATAACACTTGCACATGCGATCACTCACTCATTCATCCATGCAGTCTACACTTTACGCTTTGACGATTACTTCTTTTTAGTACACATAATTCAAACCACTTCTTGATGTCGCACCCTCATTTACGGTTCATTATTGACTTCAAAGGGGTCATAAATAAATGAACCTCATTGCATAGATACACATCCCCTTAGGGGGAACATGGATCATATCATTCACATTTCATTCCATTCTATCTCATCCACACCATACTGCACATCTTGGTTGAATTTAATCTTACTTACTTTTCTTACATGTTCACCTTATTACACATGCTAGATATATATCTTGTATGTCATTATTTTTATCATACACACATGCACATTCACTTGATTTTTAGTTTTGATCATAGATTCTAAGATCTATTACACGTAGCATGGATGTTGGGCACAATACCTATTACCACTCCTACAGAGGCTCCTATGGGCATACAATTTTATACACTATAAGTGTTATTGTTTCCTTTTGTTTCATAACACATTACGTTATTGGAATATTCGAGTGTTGACATACATTTTATCTTTCTAACATGCTAACAAGTGCTTCATGTGCAACATTTTTATGCAAGGGTATTTGCTTCCATGGTTGTCAATTACATTATTTTTCATTGATTGCCATTATTTGCCACTTTTGTGGGATTTCCCATTTGTCTTGTGTTCAAAATTGTCTATTTCTATCCATTATTTCCTTACTTGTCTTGTTACATCATGAGTGATGAGCCATGTTTACAACCTACTTTTTGTGGTCTACATTATCTTCTTACATGTTTACTTGTGTCTTAGCTTACACATTGTCTTCTTAGCTTACATTTCGTCTTATACATTTGTGTTTCTCTTTTCTTGTACTAACACTTGTCTCTAGCCACTTTTTTACGTGTACCTTGGTTTCTACCAAGCACATTCCCTTCCCCATGTAGGGCACAACTTCATCATAACGACCAATCCTCTTTTGGGCCACATACTCCTTCAATGATGTCGCATACACCCAAAATGAGGGAGGCATTATATGGGTGAATAAGTCACCCCATACAGAGTTATACACAACACACAATAGTACCATTACACCACAGTTGTCACTTTCAAAAAAGGATCATAATCAGACTTGGGTCCTTAGCATAATGATGTCCTTCCTAGATGCCTTTAACTAGGGGGTAGATCTTCAACATTTTCACAAAGGATTTTGATAGGTTCAAAATTGGTAATTTACATTACAGAAATTACACACCATCTGTAATGGTTTTTTCATTCTAGGGAGTAGTTAAAGGTTATAGGATGACACCATACTTTCCTCTCTACACTACTTTTGTCATGGCATAGGATCAATAAAAAACCAACATTTCAGAGCGCTCTACAACTTTGAGAATTGGTTAAAGGTTAGAGGATGACATTATACTTTCCTCCCTATACTTATTCTTCCATAGCGTGAGATCTCCCAAAAAAATTTCCCTTCATCGACATCTTCAAGATCCTTTCTACACTCTTTTCTCATCACGGATCAAGTGCACATGTTCCTTTTTCACATTTTCAACATTTTTACATACTTTCTACATATGTACATGCGTATTTGAATACTTTTTCATTCTTCTATTTTACAAGTCCATCGTATGGGAATTGGAATTCAACATCATCAATATTTTCACAAAATCAACAACAACATCGACATCAACAACAAGTACATCGTGACATCTACACATGTGTTTCTACCCTAGGTTCATTTTCATCATCACTTTTTGTACACTTTCTCCTCAGCATCCATGCTTCATGTATTTTTATCACTCCATGCGTTGTCTAGTCCCTTGGCACACTTTCACCATCGATTTGCATGGTTATCGGGTAAGCATCTCTTATCTACTATATGTTATCGAGCTTTGCACTCGTCAACATAAAGTGGGGGAGAATTTAGAAAAAAATTCATGCACTTTGGGTAATTATCTAGTCCTAGTTACATAGTAATATTCATATGATTCCTAAGTAAGAAAAGTAATAATTAACCCATGTCTTTGGCCACCTTTCTTTGCTTTCTATTACCACTTTTAGTCTTGCACCCTTACTTGTTGAGTCTGCATTTTTACACTCTAGATTTTATCATCCTATAAATGAGCACCCAACAAGGATGCCATCACCAACCACCCTCGTCTAATTTGAGTGCCCCTAGCCCCTTTATACTTTACTCACACTTTTTGGGTCCTTTCTATCCATTTGAGAATCTTATATTATTGATAGTCGGTCTTTTTGGGGTTGATTACGAAATTCAAGAAAGGAAATCATATAAATATAAAGTTATGTGATCATAATAGGGGCCAAGAACTAAAAATCATCCATCACCACCTAAGGTTGCATCCATCAAGCATCTAAGAGCTCTGTTGCATCCATCTAGCACCATCCAAGGGAAAAAAGGGATGGTTACTCTACATACATACTTCATAGGAGGGAAGTTCATTCTATTCCATACACACGTCTATTAAATTTATTTACATCTAGCTTACTTGCTTAGTAGCAAGTATTATTCACAGAAGAGCCACCTAGGAAAAAAATTTTCACACACACACATATAGAACTACATCTAGTATGAGATGTAGTGTAGTGATCAGTCATAAGTTCACCATTATGACAACTGAGGAGAGTCTGAACCCTCATTCTACATATTTATTTTTTAGGATTTAATGTCTACTTGAGGGTTTTGCAGGTTCCTATTTCATCGCAGAGGTTTCAGTGACCTCGGTGATCTTGATGTGACCTTAGAGTGACAAAAGGTGACTAACAATGAACATATTACTACCACTCAGAGGAGGTTTCCTGATATATTCCATAGACCCGGGTTCCTAGAAATAGGCCCTGTGGTTCCCATGGGCAACCCTTTCCCTCTCCAGGCGCCCTAGTCAAGCCTATCTCTCCATATCTACATTTTTCTAGGTCTCTATGCAACGCTACTTTTGCATGCTCTATTCACATGGTCAACACTTCAAGTATAATCCATATTTTATTGCAAACCAAATAATTAACTTCTCCTCCTCCTTGCAACTAGTGTTTCATAATTTATTGCTTAGTTTACTTGATTATAATTTTTGTAATTAATTGCTTATTTATTTTTTGCTACAATAGCATCAGATTAGGCTCTTATTTACACATTTTAGCTTAATAACCCATATGAATATCAGATTGAATCAAATCCAAGATTTTGATTGTGTTTTCATTATTAAAGAGAAGTAGGCTAATGAAGACTTGGTGAATTTGAAAAAAGGACAAGGGATGGTAGTTGAGTACCAAATCTCTTGATCTCCTTTATGCTTGAAATGTTTTGAGGAATTGAGCATTTTTTGGTTCTTTCAAGACGTGTACTTCACTGGTTTGAAGGTTATATGTATTAGGACCGATGATATCTTTGATGAGGTAAGGAACCTGTCATTTCTTGATGAAACACTCGTGTTCTTGTGGTTCTTACATGACTATTGAGGGATATATTACAATAAGAACCCCATTTCATCTTCACATTACATGCTTCATCAACATCTCTATATATTACATAATCACTCATACATACATACATTTATTATTATCTATCACTAGTCTCACATACAACACAATATTTCATCAACTATCACATCAGCTATACACTATCAATTACACTTCATCATCTTCACACCTCACCTATCTGTCTATTCCAAACATCATTCATTGAATAACACACTCATCATCACACACTTGGGGGTGTATCACACTTACTCCCCCATACCTTTCAGCCTTATCAATTGGCATACATCTTACACACATTACATCTAGTCTTTTACATTCACTATACACATCTCAATACATTTTCATCGTCATTTCCCGATGACACACTCTTGTGATTTGGTTCACACTTGACTATTGAGGGCATACTATACACATGAACCTCACACACTACACATTATACACACCACACTTTCTCACACACTTGACCATATCACACATCTTAGACTCAAAACATTGAAAACACATATCCGTAACATTGTTTACTCATACTACACATTTGGCATCTCACACACCATGTGTTAAACACACGACATCTCCTACTCAACACTTTTATCACACACTAGGTGCATTACTCTCTATACACATTCATGCTACATCTCTCTTACATCAACTTATACATGCTTTGGTCATTACCCTATGATTCACTCTAGTTCCATTGTAAATAATCGATTTTGTATGGTATACATCTCCAATGGTCCTCATCACACTCACATGTTCAATAACACACTCATTTCTTCACACACTCTACACTTTACGTATTAACGATCACATATTTTTAGTACACATAATTAAAACCACTTACCGATGAAACACTCTCATTTATAGTTCATTTTTCACCGCTTTGAGGGTTGACATCTCAAATGCACCTCATAACACTTGCACATTCAATCACTCACTCATTCATTCATGCACTCTACACTTTACTCTTTGACGATTACTTCTTTTTAGTACACACAATTCAAACCACTTCTTGATGTCGCACCCTCATTTATGGTTCATTCTTGACTTTGAATGGGTCATAAATAAATGAACCTCATTTCATACATACACATCCCCTTGGGGGCACACTGATCCTATCATTCACATTGCATTCCATTCTGTCTCATCTACACCATACTATACATCTTGGTTGAATTTAAACTTACTTACTTCTTCTTACATGTTTACCTTATTACACATGCTAGATATATATCTTGTATGTCATTATTTTCATCATACACATAGGAAAATGCACTTGATTTTTAGTTTTGATCATATTTTCTTTAGATCTATTACACGTAGCATGAATGTTGGGCATGAACCTATTACTAGTCCTGCAGAGGCTCCTATGGGCACCCAATTTCGTACACTATCAGTGTTATTATTTAATTTTGTTTCATAACACATTACATTATTGGAATATACATGTGTTGACATACATTTTATCTTTCTAACATGCTAATGAGTGCTTCATGTGCAACATTTTTATATGCAGGGGTATTTACTTCCATGGTTGTCAGTTACATTATTTGTCATTGCTTGCCATTGTTTACCACTTTTTGCGTGATTTTCAATTTGTCTTGTGTGTAAACCTGTCTATTTTTGGCCATTATGTCCTTACTTATCTTGTGACATCATGAGTGATGTCCCATGTTTACAACCTACTTTGTGCGGTCTACATTATTTTCTTATCTGTTTACTCATGTCTTAGCTTATACATTGTCTTCTTAGCTTACATTTCATCTTATACATAAATGTTTCTATTTTCTTGTACTAACACTTGTCTCCTAGCCACTTTTTTTACGTGTACCTTGGTTTCTACCAAGCATATTCCCTTCCCCATGTGGGCACAACTTCATCATAGCGACCGGTCCTCTTTTGGGCCGCATACTCCTTCAGTGATGTCACATACACCCGAAATGAGGGGGGCATTATATGGGTGAATAAGTCACCCCATATAGAGTTATACACAACACACCATAGTACCATTACACCACAATGGTAAATTTCAAAAAAAAGGTTTATAATCAGACTTGGGTCCTTAGCATAATGATGTCCTTCCTAGATGCTTGTAACTAGGGGTAGATCTTCAACATTTTTTAGTTCAACATAGTTTTTAGGTATGTCACAAAGGATTTTGATAGGACATAGAGTATTTAGCACTGGGTAATTTACATTGTGGGAAATTACACACCATATGTAATGGTTTTTTCATTCTGGGGAGTAGTTAAAGGTTAGAGGATGATACCATACTTTCCTCTCTACACTACTTCTGTCATGGCATAGGATCACTCAAAAAACCAACATTTCAGAGTGCTCTACAACTTTGAGAATTGGTCAAAGGTTAGAGGATGACATTATATTTTCCTCCCTATACTTATTCTTCCATAGCGTGAGATCTCCCAAAAAAATTTCCCTTCATCAACATCTTCAAGATCCTTTCTACACTCTTTTCTTGTCACACATCAGGTGCACATGTTCCTTTTTCACATTTTCAACATTTTTACATACTTTCTACATATTTACATGCGTATTTGACTACTTGTTCATTATTATATTTTAGAAGTCCATTTGTATGGGAATTGGAAGTCAACATCATCAACATTTTCACAAAATCAACACTAACATCGACACCAACAACATGTACATTGTGACATCTACACATGTGTTTCTACCCTAGGTTCATTTTCATCATCACTTTTTTACACTTTCTCCTCCTTAGCATCCACGCTTCATGTATTTTTATCACTCCATGCGTTGTCTAGTCCCTTGGCACGCTTTCACCATCGATCTGCATGGTTATCGGGTAAACATCTCTTATCTACTTTATGTTACCGAGCTTTGCACTCGCCAACATAAAGTGGGGGAGAATGTAGACAAAAATCATGCACTTTGGGTAATTATCTAGTCCTGGTTACATAGTACTATTCATATGATTCCTAAGTAAGAAAAGTAATAATCAACCCATGTATTTGGCCACCTTTCTTTGCTTTCTATTACCACTTTTGGTCTTGCACCCTTACTTGTTGAGTCGAATTTTTATACTCTGGATTTTATCATCTTATAAATGAGAACCCAACAAGGATACTAACACCAACCACCCTCATCTAATCTCGAGTGCCCCTGGCCCCTTTATACTATACTCACAATTTTTGGGTCCTTTCTATCCATTTGAGAATCTTATATTTTTTATATTTGGTCTTTTTGGGTTTGATTACGAAATTCAAGAAAGGAAATCATATAAATATAAAGTTATGTGATCATAATAGGGGGCCAAGAACTAACAATTATCCATCGGCACCTAAGGTTGCATCCATCAAGCATCTAAGAGCTTTGTTGCATCCATCTAGCACCATCCAAGGGACAAAAGGGATGGTTTTTCTGCATACATACTTCATAGGAGGGAATTTCATTCTATTCCATACACACGTCTATTACATTTCTTTACATCTAGCTTACTTGCTCACTATCAAGTATGATTCATAAAAGAGCCACCTAGGTAAAAATTCTGCACACACATATATAGAACTACATTTAGTATGAGATGTAGTGTAGTGCTCATTCGTAAGTTCACCATTATGAATACCGAGGAGAGTCTGACCCTCATTCTGCATATTTCTTTTTTAGGATTTGATGTCTACTTGAGGGTTTTGCAGGTTCCTATTTCATTGCAATTTTCTAGTGACCTCGGCAATCTTGATGTGACCTTAGAGTGAAAAAAGGTGACTAACAATGAACATATTACTACCACTCAAAGGAGGTTTCTTGATATATTTTGTAGACCCAGGGCACCAAGAAATAGGCCTAGGGTTCCCGTGGGCACCCCTTTCCCTCTCCAGGCACCTAAGTCAAGCCTATCTCTCTAGATGTACATTTTTCTAGGTCTCTATGTGATGCTCCTGCATGCTCTATTCACATGGTCAACATTTCAGTACACTCTCGAATTTTATTGCAAACCAACTAATTAACTTCTTCTCCTCCTTGCAATTAGGGATTTATAATTTATTGCTTAGTTTACTTGATTATAATTTTTGTAATTAATTGTTTTTTTACTACTACAATAGCATCAGATTAGGCTCTTATTCACACATTTTAGCTTAATCACCCATAGGAATATCTAGATCGATTGAAGCCAAGATTTTGATTGTGTTTTCATTATTAAAGAGAAGGAGTAGGCTAATGAAGATTTGGTGACTTTGAAAAAAAGGACAAGGGATGGTAGTTGAGTACCAAATCTCTCGATCTCCTTTATGCGTGAAATGTTTTGAGGAATTGAGAATTTGTTGGTTCTTTGAAGATGTGTGCTTCACTAGTTTGAAGGTTATATGTATTAGGACCGATGATATCTTTGATGAGGTAAGGAACCCACCATTTTTGATCATATTTTCCTTCTTTGACATGGGTATAATCAAGCTTGAGGACAAGGTCACCCATGCCGAAAGTACATAGATGAACAAGTCTATTATGCTTATTGGCCATGGGTTGTTTTTGCTTATGATTATGAATATAGGAATGATCATTTTTTTCTTCTAAGTGGTCTGTAGACACCCCAAAATTACATATTTGTTCCTAGTACTATCTCACTTCACATCCTATCTCATATCCCCTTTACGTTTGATTAATCCAATTAATTAATCATGCATATTACACCCCTTGGATTAATTAAATTATTCCACAACACCATTATAGACACCTAAATCCAAATGCATAGTTTTAATTCTAAAATTGCATTCTTTATCCTCTTTCCTATCATTTCATTATAATTAGTGGTTTCCAGTTAATTAGCTAACATTTCCCTTTAATTTCGGTAAATTAACGACACTTCGTTAATTAACTAGCCTTTTCTTCTTCCTGGATACCAATTAACAACACTTTGTTAGTTATAATTATCTTTTAATTAAATATTATTATTTAATTACGTCTTTTAATCACACATTTAATCAATAAACCTTCTTATTGGTTAAATCCCCCTTCAAACCCTTCAAATTATACCAATTTCCTTCTAAATCATCTCTAAATGGATTCTATAAGCTTAATTTGGCCTATTAATTAATCCTAGTTGATTAATCAAATCATCTCCAACTCCCATGAGTTTCTAATCACTAATTAATCTATTCTAATCATGCTTATCCCTTTCTAATTCTACTTTACCTTTATCCCACATTCACTAGGTTTCTAGCTTCTCCTAAATTATAAATATATATAAATAATCTAGTACCTTCCTTCTAATCTTACACCATAGACACCATTTACACTATTCATACCAATGTTACTATATGCATATGATAAGAGAAATTCAAATTTGAAAATCTTATTGATCAAGCATCCCCTTCTATCATCTACTTGCAAAGAGTAGTAAGAGAAGAACCATACATAACAATCAAGCCATATTGGTGAGATCTCTTCCTCTTCATTGAGATAGCTTACTTTGATCACACGTAGTCACATTCAGCTCAACAAAAGAAGTAACTACAATTTAAAATCCCATCAAAAACATTAAAGGATGGCTTAGCATTTTATGTTAATTAGACGCATTAGTTAGCTTTTCATTTTCTATAATTTTATCATGATGCTTTGTTAGATTTGATTTGTTATTGAACTACTTGGTGTTAGTTTATATTTATTAAATTAGCTTTGTTTTTTCACACGCACACATATGGCATGTCTGGTGGGACACTTCTTTGTCTCATGCACATTTCTTGAGTTATTGTAGTTAAGTTTCATTTTTGCATACTCACCTCGTTTTAGCACACATTGATATAAATTTTACTTCTTAACATGTTTTGTTGAGTTTTCATGTGTTGAGTGTTCCTTGTAGGTGTAAAGGAGGTAAAGTGCTTCCAAATTTGAATCTTATCAGCACAAATATGATATTTTTGACATTTTTGGTCATTTTCACACGATTTGAAGCTTCATGATCCTTGTGCTACCATTAATTATATATGTGTCTACGTTGTTTTTCATATGATATCATTATTGTATGTGTGTTAGCATTGTTACCACGTCGGTCTGCATTGAAGTTTGATCACCATTGCTTTCTATTTTGTGCTACCATTATTTCTGTTTATGCTAACGTTGTCTATATTTTCACCTCTTTCTATTTTTTGCACTACTGTTCTATGAATTTGTGCTAGCGTTGCTACATGTGTATTTTTTTGGTACATGTGCATTTGTGTCATTATATATGCACCAACGTTGTTGTTAAATGAATTTTTGTTGATCTATTTACGTCTATGTTAGTATATGTGCATCATCATTCTTCCCTGTGCACTATGATTTTTATCTACATGCTAGCATCAAAACATAGTTCTGCTAGCGTTCTGTGTATTTTTATTTTGAATTTTGAAAAATATAGAATCTAATTTTTGTGTTTCTTGTTGTTTTTACACATTTTCTAACTTCTGATTGTATGTTTTACTTTAAAAATAATTTTCTAATCATTTAAATGTTTTTTTCAATATTGTTTTTTCATTTTACTTAAGTTAGATCAAATTTTGTGTATGCGCTTCTCTTGCATTGTTGGTAAATCTTGAGAATCAATAACAAATTTGATCATCATTTTCTAAACATTTTGGGTTTACTTGGAAATTTCATTATTTTAAGTTGTTTTAGGGAATCAATATTTTAAAATCATTTACTGGTCATTGGTTTAAGTTTTTCCATTTCTACTTAGTTGGATCAAACATTGTGTATGTGCTTCTTTTGCGCTTTTGGGTGATCTTGAGAATAAAAGAAAACCTTGATCCTATTTTTAAACATTGAGGTTTATATTGAAAACTACTAATATTTTGAGTTCAAGACCATACAATTGTCAAAGAATCAAGTCAAAATAAAACACCAATGACACTATATGCGGGTTTTCAATGGTGTGTAAAACCACATTAAGATAAAAAGATAAAAAAACACACCATTAATTCAAAACACTGTATTTTCAAGATCAAATAAGGGCTTAAATATTTCCACGAGTGCCTTGGCATAAGCCATAAACTCATGCATATGCGAAGATCTCAAAAAATCAAATACCCTCCATTGACCATCATTCTCTTATTTGATAATTTCCCAGTTTTCTATTCAATATTCACTGTTATATCGAGAACATATAAAAGTTCAAATCTCATTATTGTCTCATGCACTCCAATTGTTTGTTGAGGGTCACATGTTTGGTGGTATTCTGTATATCGATCTCCAAAATATTGTATCGGTTCTACCCTGATAGTGGGATCTAGTTTCGATTCATTGCCCATTCAACAATGGTTGAATGTGTTGAGATGATCTAGAATTTCACGTCCTTCATGCCCATGATATTGGTTTGTCAATTTTCAGATGATGCAGCAGAAGCATATTGATAGTTTTTTCCACCTACTGATTCTAGATCAACTTGAATGACATTGAGAATTTGTATTTCCTTTCCTTGCATTATCAATTTGAATGACATTGAGAATTTGTATTTCCGTTCCTTGCATTATCAATTTGAATGACATTGAGAATTTGTATTTCCATTCCTTGCATTCATTTTGGCTTGGTCAAATGTATTGAAGGATATTAAGAAATGAATCACATCTATTTCCATTAAGATCTGCATCCACATTGAAGTCAGTTCTCTCCAGAAATCTATCTTTTGTCGTCATTTGTTCATTCACTTGTGCATGAATCTTTTCGATTAGTTTATTTTGGTGACTCAAAACTGTAGTGTGACTAAGATATCACATACCTACATATCTCACCATTTTGGCATCCACGCGGATGTGTTTTCCTCCAAAACGTCAAGATCATAAGTAAATATTTTTTTTCCAAATCTCTACCAGATCTTATCAAAATCGCAAACCTAAAAGAGCATCGCAGATCTCTCCTCATACTCGAATCAGTTGTAATATTTCCTTATTATGCACTCAGGTCGTATCAAAATCTGTAAATCTTTAAAATATGTATTTTTAACAAAAATGTTATTCATATCTTTGTAGGTTTGTCTTTATTCATTTCACTTAAATCCTAATTGTATTAAATATAGTCTCGGGTTGATTAATTGTTGGTCGAAGTTAAGTAGAGATTGGGAAATAATTTCAATGATTCTTCACCCTATGTCTTCCACTTGTACATTCAAGTCAAACAATATATTTAAAATAGATTGGTAAGTCAATATGTTAGTGTATGAGTTCAAAGTGGTGTATGATTAAATCTATTACATGTCTTGTTCAAGTAAGTTGTCGTAAGTCTTTGTTACCATTTTCTTCATCCACCAAATTCAAGCATTCATTCATTTATTATTTTTTATATTAAATTCATTTGTTCGTGTCTAGTCTATTTTAATGTAGAGTCCTCTTGTCTAAGTCTATGTCATCATCAATTTGTTAGGTTATGGAGCCTGTTTTCATGTGTGAAAGTGTTGAAGACTGTACACTAAGAGTACTGTACACTTTTCATGTATCCTCGCTGGGGTTTGGGACCGGTCCGGGCCCAGAGCGGGGTCCGAGGGCGCAGCCCACGAAAAAAATTTAGGCATAATTTTTTTTTTTGGCCTCTAAAAATGCACCTGACATATCGAGAAACGTTCTCTTCTCATATGGGCGAGTTTTTTGACCCATAGATTTATGAGACAGGTTTTTCCCATGGTTTTGATACCCATGGTTTTGTAAAACTAATTAAGTAGTTGTCTATTTATATGGTCTTATGCATATGATAGATGTACAAGAAAATGTATTGCAGATGTGTTTTGAATTCGGGTGTGAATTTAGAGTTTTTTTGAGCATAGCTCTAAATAGATATGGGTATTGTATTGAGAGAGCGGTGGCTTGTAATAAAATCTGAGAAAGTGATTCTTGGTGGACGTATCCAAAATTGGGTGAACCACATTAAATATTGTCTCCTTGTGTTGTGTTATTTTATTCTACAATTTTATTTCAGATCTGTAATAATTTCTGCATATTAGTTTCTATTATTGCAATTATGTGAGGGATTATTCCACGTATTTTATCCCTTATTTCCTAACACAATTGATGTCTTGTCAAAAATTCCAAAAGTACATAAAAAAATTTCCTCATGGATGCATTTTCGGTGTTACTCAACATCTAGAAAATAAAGTGTATCACATTGCGAGATGGAATAAAATAATAATAAAAATGTGGAAATAATGAGTGACATGATCATATTTGTTGAGTAAGAAATACCATTTATTGGAGGATGGAGGCAATAGAGGTTGGAGGTCAGATAATGACCTCTTGTTAGTCATCAATGACGAGGCCGCACTTTTAATATGATGAAATTTGTTTCAGTTGTGTTGTGTGGATTTCAGTTTATTAATGTGGCGTGAAAAATCAGAACAGATGATGTATATTTCTATTCACTTGTGATTATTTCTCATGTAACCCCTTTTGTAGAAACATTGTAGAATATTGATCAAAATATATTGTAGCAATCATGATGTGAAGGTTTTTGGTAAACCAGGAAAACTAATTGTATAAGGTTTTTGGTGAACCTGTAAAACTAATTGTGTAAGGTTTTTGGTGAACCTGTAAAACCAATTGTGAAAGGTTATTGGTACACCTACAAAACCAATTGGGTAAGGTTGTTGGTAGAATCTAGAGAAAACCATCAAAGGAGGAATAAATGTGTGTTGGCACATGTGTGAGTTTTGTGGAAGCTTGATGCTGCATAGTTAAGGAGTTGATCATGAGCACACATAGGTGGCACACTACAATCAAAAAATGAGATATGTTTAACCATGTAAACACTAAGGGGGATGTAGGAAATTAGTATTTACATGGGTTATTTATGATGTGTCGTTTGTTAATATTTAATTTTTTTATATATATTAAAATCTAGGTTAGAATTTATATGGTTAATATACATTGTTTATTGTTGTAATAATATATCTTAATTAGTCAAAGGAGATTCTTGTGAGAGAATAGTGGAGAATGCATCTCCCTAATTATAGGAATATTCTCCCTATATATTTGTAACAATGTATTCACATGAATAATATATAAAAAATACTATTGTGTGAAATTAATTATTTTAAGAGTTATTTCGTGTGTAAGTTTGGTTCAAAGTTTAGACCTTTTTCTAAGATCTATTCTAGAAAAGTGTACCTCTCTTAGACAAGTTATAGGGGAGTGTTGAGAACAAAATCCTAGGGAGCCATTTGGTATTGGGGATAACTTGATCATTATCTAACTTTATTTCAAAGAGACTTCACAAATCACAAACTTCCTCATATTCAAAACCTTGTTTATCAAATAAGGGGAGAGTCCATTAAATTTTGTGTCGTGTATCATTTATATTGAATCTTACAATGCAAAACATTATCCTAGTTTCTACCTTGTTATCAAACAACGCAAAACTCTACCAAAGTTGCACCACATATTTTTCATCACCACTTGTACTATTTCCCTTGTTTACTTTTTGGAATTATTGGTCAAAAGAGAGCAAATTGAAGTGCTACCAAAATTGTGTTCACCACTTTTGCACCCACTTACATCATTTCCTCTTTGCGAATTCAATTTAAGTGTTGAAATGATTTTGGTACATCTTCATATTTTTGCAATTTGAATTGACATCCATATTGAGATGTCTCTTTTTAGAAGGTATATTACCTTTATTTCACTTTACATCATTACACTGCTCACATTATATCAATCCATTTTTTATACTTACATATTTTTCGTTAAAACTTAATATAAGTGTCCAAATTGTATTGTTATACTGCTCACATTGTGTTGACACATTTTTGTACTTAGACCTTGTTTTCTTCCAACTTGATTTGAGTATTGAAGGTGTTGTTATTACACTACTCACATTGTGTCAATCCATTTTCGATACTTACATCGTGTCTTCTTAAAATTGATTTAAGTGTCCAAATTGTATTACTACATTGCTCACATTTGTACCCCCACCTTTTAGGACTTAAACATTATTTGTGTTGTTATGTTGTAAAAATCACTTCAACCCCTTTTTAATACTTAAATATTGTTTTCTCAAAACTTGATTTAAATATTGAAATTGTGTTACATTATCAAACATCTTTTGAGATAATTTGAACAATAAGAAACAATTTCCTTTGTGGTCGTTCCTTTGTCCAGGACTTCATACATTTTCCTTGGTGACCTTCATCATACACTTCACATATAGGAAAAGTTCCCTTTGCATCCATTACACTGTAAAATTTTCATCAAGCATTTTTACATTTACACTTGCAAATTTTTGTCCAAACCTTCATGGATCATCAAAATTGTGTCATCAAAATATTTGTTCTCCTTAGATTCCCTTTGGAAAATAATATGAGCATACCCATATTTGCAAAATATCTAGTTGGTTTTTGTTATGCTACCCAAATAGAAATGGAACTTCCTTCCATTTTCAGGATTTCAATCATATAATCTAGGCCTAAGAATTTGGTCCCAGTGATGCCAACCATGACTGACTATCACATGGTTCTTTATACTTACGATAATAGGGAACATAGGTTTTGGAATTCACATCATGACCAAACCTCGATTAGTTAATTTTTCTAGAGGACATGTTTGGTTACCCCTTTCCCCACATTTATATCGTATTTGGTGGTTTTATTCGATTCTTCTAATCCATGTTATTCTTATGAGTCCCCTTAGTTTCTTGATTATTCTAATCCATTCTACTATTATGATTCCCCTTAGTCTCTTGATCCTCATCCAATCAACTTTCTTCTAAGGTATAACTGGTCTCCTAAACGAAGTTTTCCTCTTATAAGGATTGTGTCACCAAAAATTATCCCCATCATTTCTCTTATTTGGTCATGATTCGTGGTTCTCCCTTTCTCCACATGACCCCCTTTATTAGTTTCCTTAAAAATTCTTCCTCTTGGAAGATCCTTGCAACTCAAATTTTCTATAATAAATCATCCAAGTTGACTCCTACGTTGCAATCTACTTATTTTCTACACAATCCTCTTTGTCTACCCGCATTATGTTGTATTCTAGGAAAACCTATACTAACCAATTATAAATCCACATATTCTTCAACTCATGAGAAATGTAAATCCAAATCTACTTCGTCTCTTGAGTCATCTTCTTCTATCAATCAAAATCCAATCCCTCTTTGGCCCTCGATTCCATTCAACCATGTTTGAAGATTTCATCCTTACCAATATTCTATATACCAATCTTTACATCCACGTCAAACTATTCACAAGAAACAATGTGCTAAGATATCTTTCAAATCACTATATAATTCCTTTATAAACAAATAAGGTCAAACCTTCCCCATCCCAAAATCCTCATCATCAAATATCTTATAAATCTTCAACACTTATGGACCCCTTTCTTCTAATAAACCTACTATCATCAATGACAATGACCCATAATGATCAATTTATTTTAGAATGAAGAAGCACTAGGATAATTCATGGGGATACTTGATGAAATTTCTATAAAGGACCAAAAACAAGGATTCTATTTTTACCTCAATGTGTCTACGTACTTTGAAGAAGATACTAAGTTTTATGATCAACCTAACATCGGGAGGAAGAGCCTAAAATTATCAAACTTGATCCCCCTCTTGTTTTTCGATCTTCACATTCCCCATTACATGGTGAAATTCCAAGATTTTCCATTGATATCTATCCTATCTTCTTGTCACCCAATCATTCCTTACATATCATAATTCTTTAATCGTAATCTCTCCTTGGATCATCTCCTGGTAGCCCATTCTCTTCTATTCTTGGGCCACCTCCTAGTAGCCCTTCATCTTCCATCTATGGATCACCTCCTGGTAGCCCATTATCTTATATAATTGGGAAAATTCCTAGTATCCCTTTATCTTATTCTATCACAGGGCCACATCCTAATATCCCCTCATCTTCTATTCTTGGGCCACATCATAATAGCCTATCATCATCTATCCGTGGCTCACCTCCTAGAAGCCCATTCTCTTTAATCCTCGACCATATCCTCTTCATCTATTATATCATCCTTCTATTAAAAATTGTCGCAAGCCAACTATCATTCATAACATTCTTATCATAAATCCCCAACATCCACTTTCTTCTCCCACTTCTAGAGATCAACAAAATCACACATTAGCTTGTATGAAACATACCCAATTTCTTTATCGAGATCAAATAAAAATATGAAGAATTCCAAAGCTCCTAGAAAATCAAACACCCAAAAATTTAAAAATGAAACACTATTAAAGAATGCACACCAATGAAACCATCAAGTATGGAAAAATTGTAAAAATCAATGGATAGGGAGCTTAAGCTCCCACATCTAAAATCCATGTTCCAAGATAAGTCACAACCACTTATCAAGTATGATGTCATAATGGTAATCAAGATTAGAGATAATATCACTCTTAACAAGTTAAAACTCCTAGTCTCCCTTATCAAATAAATCACAAACATCATTGTTGGATCCTATCACGCAGAGTGAAATTTTTTGTCCCAACTTCCCAATCAATCATATTCATCATCTTCTCCCTTCATAGTTTTTACCTTTGAAAAGCTGTCAAAAAAATTCAAAAATATTTTTAAACAATGAGAAAACATTAAAACATTAAAAAAATCAAAGGTACAAAGATCAAACATTGTAATTAGGTATTGTATACACATATATTTTCTTTCCTTCCTTTCTTCATATTCCTATGCAAGTATCTAACCATGTTCATCCCTTCGATGATCTTTTGGTTAGTCTATTCGCACTCATTGTGTGACATTTATCTCTATTGTATCTGTTTGACCTTGGTCTTTCATCACCTTGGTAAATTAAAGAACGACTAACCTCTTAGAGATCCTCTCACTATCTTCATTTAATAAAATTGTTATGAATGCCTTTGGGTGTATTTGTTGACATTATCCAATGTCATCATCGCAATCACTTCCACATCCTTCCATCAAGCCATCTTTGGTTCTTAACCCCTTATTAAAACAATCAAGAGAGATTAAACAAGTTAATAGAAATTCAAAAAATTAAAAAATCAAAATAAAATAAACATATAACTCTCTTTTGGGGTATTTTCGGTATCTCTATCGAGGTTGTTGAGTCTCGACTAATAGCAGAGCAATATCGCTACTAGAATTAGATACATCTCCATCGAGGTTATGGATGCCTAGTTGACAATGGAACAATGTATGGCTCTCCTTCCACCATTCATTCAAAAATCACATATCAAAATAAATCATTCCTACACATTGGCTAGTGTGTCTTCACTTGTTTCATATCAAATCTTCACTTGAGAGGTAATTAATTTGCACGTGTATGCATTGGATCTTGATGAGAAAACATGACTAGTATGTTACTAGGTGTTATTTGGACCTTGTTCAAACTCTTACTTTAGTCCTTATTTTGTCTCATGATTTTATGCCTTTGGATAATCAATTTTTCATCACTAATATTCTAGATACATTTTCCATATCCTTTCATAACATTCATTTTTCTTCTACTTTTTTCAGAACATCCATGTGTATAATATTTCCTTTTACCATGTTTGAGGGAAACTTTTTCCCTTCTTTCAATAAACAATCTTGTCTTCTTTTTATAATCATTTTCTTACCCATCTTACAATGGATGCATGCTTGCTCCTTATTATCTCTTCATAGGCTTGAGTTCATCATCTTATTGAACCTATTCATCTTTGCCTTGAACCTTCTTATTTTCCTCTTGTATATACATGTGGGATTTTCCCTTGTAAATTCTCACCTCTCACTGGGGAGTCTTTACATATCTATTCTTCCTATATATTAGCTTTGGAAAACTTTCTAAACACCCTAAAAATTTAGAAATACTTAGAAAAAACCTAAATTTTTGGAAAAACCTTCAAAAATATGAAAACATTAGTAAAACATCAAAAATACAAAAAAATTGGGTTTAACTAGAAATGGAGAAAACTAGCGATGGAGAAAACTACGGGGATGCGGTTTCTGCAGTTCTGGCTGCAGAATGTCTGCAAACTAAGCTTAATATTGCTGAGGAGAGGCTGTTCTGTGGCCAGAATCGGTCGATTGAAAGCACGAGTACAAAAGAAAGGGAAAGCATTGTAAGTACTGTCAGTGCAGTTTCTACAGTTCTGGCCGCAGAAAGTCTATGCACTAAAGCTAAGAATGCTGAGGAAAGGCGGATCTCTGGTGAAAATCGGATGGCTACAAATGAGAATGTGGAAATGCCTAAATCCACACCTTTGGCCTGGAATAAGATACTACAAAGCCCTAGCGCCAAGGTGGGTCCGAAAACTGCTGGACAGTTCACGTGGGAAAAGGACAATGAGGGTGCCACCTGCCTGAGGGTCCCAGATGGTTGTGTTGATAGAGCTTTAAGCAAAATGAATCTCTCCCTCGTTGGTAAGTTTCTTGGCTCTAGACCTAATATTGATTTCATTAGAAAATGGGCTTTGAGAAAGTGGAAACCTAAGGGAGCCCTGAGCATTACCATCATGCCAAAAGGCTTTTTTCTGGAAAAATTTAATCAACAAGAGGATTTGGAATCTAAGTTATACAGGAGGACCTTGGTGGCTAGGTAATATGGGGCTTTTTTAAAAAAATGGTATCCTGGATTTGACCTAATTACCATCCCTAATTACCATCCCTATTTTTGGGAGCAAAGAAAATCTGGAAAATACCTTAGGTGCGTGAAGGTATTCATGGTGGTGAACGAGCAAGAAGGCTCTGTGAAGGTTAATATAGTCCCTACTGAGCAATCTCAAAGCAATTTGGAATTCGAGATAGATAATATGATGAGTATCGAAGGAGTTGGAATTAAATCGAGGAAAATTCAAACAAGGAGTGTTCCAAAGTTCCTAAAGAACCATTGCAAAGAAAACTCTCCTATGGGGGAGATGATAATTGTTTAAGATTTACTTCCTTGTTTCAGCAATATATCAGTGGTTTCACCTGCTTGCTTCAGCACCAGAACAGCTGATATACACACATCGGACAGGACTCAGAAAGAATGTGAAGAGGGAGAAGTCACGCCCAACTTGGATGAGGAGGATCCAGATTCGGGATTCACAAAGGTTATTTCAAAAAAGAAAAAAAGAATGAAAGGCTTTGAATTGATCCCAGAATCACTTTACAGTGATAAAAAAAAAAAGATAACTGGGACACCTCCACATCTAGAACAACTAGATCTTCTGCTAAACGAATAGTGGACTTTGGAGGAAGTACAAAAAGAGGAAGACCCTCTAAAAAGGCTCTAAGATCTAAGAGAACGGAGAGGGACATTGCAGATGGAGTTCAGCGCCAGTTGAACCATCAGGCAGTTCCAACCACCAAATATTCCAAATGAAGATTATTTCATGGAACATCCGAGGCCTAAATGGAAACTCCAAACAGAGAACCATCAAGGAGTTAAGGGACTCTAGTAATCCTAATATTTTGATTTTGCAAGAAACTAAGATGAAAGCTATGACCCTTGAAACTATTAAAAAGAGTTTCTGGGATATCTCTGAAATGGCGGCTGTTGACTCCCAGGGAGCTTCTGGTGGGCTGGCTACTTTTTGGGATAAAAGACACTGTACTGGTATGGTTCTTAATGCTAGTATTAATCATCTTGCAATCAAATTTGTTGCTTTTGAGAATAATGATGAATGGATCCTTTCTAACATTTATGCCCCTAATACGGTTAGTGGTAGAAGGAAGCTTTGGGCTGACCTTAAAACTTTTAGAAAACAACATGGTTCTGCTAACTGGCTTATTATGGGGGACTTCAATTCTCCACTAAACCCAGGAGAAAAGTTTGGAGGTTCCTCCAACTTTTCTATTGGTATGGAGGATTTTGCTGATTTTATAGCTGAACATAACCTCTTTGATGTGGATCTTCATGGGAATAAGTATACCTGGAATAATAGAAGGTTGGGGAAAGAGTTTATTCAGGTAAGATTGGATAGGGCACTAATTTCAGCAAGCTAGATTCTCAGTCAAGACTTTCACCTCTCCTCCTTGCCCAGAGTTGGATCGGATCACAATCCGATTGCTCTAAATCTTCTCAATTGGACTAAACCCACCAAAAGCTCATTCAAATTTGAAAAGATGTGGATGGAACATGACAATATATATGACAAGATAAAAGAATGGTGGGAATGGAATGGAGAAGGCACTGCTCAATATAGATTGGTCCAAAAGCTCAAAAATGTGAAAAAGCAAGTCAAAATCTGGAACAAAAGAGTTTTTGGTAATATTTTTGAGAAAAAAAAAGTTAAAGCAAAAACTTCAGGAGCTGGAATTAAAGATGGATACTAGGGGGAGATCGGCTGAAGACGAAGTCAATGAAAAGAATATTCTTTCAGAGTTGCATACGATCTGCAGTCGAGAGGAATCCTTATGGAGACTTAAATCTAGAGCTATTTGGCTTAAAGAGGGAGACAGGAATACGAAGTTCTTTCATATGACCACTCTAAAGCACAGAGCTTGTAATAGGATCTTAGAGGTTTCTAAAAACAACGGAAATATCATAAAAGATCCCAATAGCATCAAGAAAGAAGCGCTTGAATTCTATAAAAAACTTCTTGAGGAGGGGAATATCAACAACTCTGAAGCTATTTCTTTTATGTTGGAGGCCATCCCCCAAAATAAAATTGAGGAACAAAATTTCAGAGATATCCACAAAGCGGTTACGCTGGAAGAGCTGCAGAAAGCTGTTTTTGCTTTAGAGGGTGACAAGGCTCCTGGGCCGGATGGATTTTCCATAAATTTTTTCCAGAAATTTTGGGAAATATGTTCGAAGGATCTCCTCAGGGCGGTGAATGAGTTCTTTAGAACGGGTAATCTTCTAAAAGAACTTAATAACACTCACATTGTGCTGGCCCCAAAAAAAATGGATGCTAAAGATTTCAAGGACTTCAGACCTATCAGCCTGGTGAATGCCATCTATAGAATTTTTACCAAAATTATTGCTACTAGGCTCCAGCTCATTTTGAATGAACTTATCTCAAGGCAGCAGAGTGGCTTCATCAAAGGCAGGATTATACAAGACGGAGTGATTATGGTTCATGAGACCATACATTCAATGGAGAATAATAAAAAGGTGAGTATGGTCCTCAAGTTGGATATGAATAAAGCCTTTGACAAGGTCTCTTGGACTTTCCTTGACAAAGTCTTAACAAAATTCAGGTTTCCGGAAAAATTTAGAAGAATTATTAAGGCTTGCATATCCACGGCCAGATTTTCTGTGGTTGTTAATGGTGAACCAGTGGGTTTTTTCACTAGCAGCAGGGGACTTAGACAAGGAGACCCTATCTCCCCCTTACTTTTCATTCTCTTGGCTGACAGCCTCAGTAGAACAATTGGTAAAGTGGTGAATGACGGGCTTTTAAGTGGCTCCAAGCCCACCTCCATCGGGCCGAGTGTCTCCCATCGAAATTTACGGATGACACTATCCTTCTCCTTCTGGCATTTATCATTGAAGCCAAGGCTACCAAGGCCTTGCTGAGGCTCTACGAATTTGCTTCTGGGCAGGAGATCAATTATGACAAAAGCACCATCTTCTTCTTCAACACTCCTGAGAAAAGACAACTTAAAATAGCTAAAATTCTGGGCTGTAAAATAAGTGAGCTTCCAGCCACTTACCTGGGGCTTCCTCTCGGCACTAGGAAAGTCTCTTGCAAGGTGTGGGATGATTTATTGGAGAGATTCCAAAAAAAAATGGCTGGTTGGAAAGGAGCCATTTTATCTAGTGCTGGTAAGTGCCTGCTCATCAAAAGTACTCTCCAAAATCTGCCAATTTATATCATGTCGCTCTACAAGATCCCCTCCTCTTTCAGGGATAAGATTGAAAGGATCCAAAAAAAAATTTTTATGGCAAGGCATGGATGAGAAATTCAAATTTCATTTAGTGGCTTGGGATAAGGTTTGCACCCCGAAGTTTATGGGAGGTCTGGGTATAAAAGACATTGAGAAAATGAATGAGGCCCTCATTGCTAAAATGGGCTGGAGAATGCTGACTGAGAAACAACCCTGGATAGATTTAATTAAAGCAAAATACCTAAAGCATCAATCTTTGTACTCCTTTCTACTTGATGAACAACTCCCCTATGGTTCCATTTTTTGGAACAATTTGGTTAAAAGCAGAAATTTCATCAGGCTGGGCAGTAAATGGAAAGTGGGGGATGGTAGGGACATAAACTTCTGGGAGGACAATTGGTTTAATGGAAATCTCATGGAGAGTTTTGGGATGGCCAAGGACAGTCTTATAAACAAGTATGGCATCAAAATCAAGGACTATATTGAGGAAAATGGTACCAGAAAGAAGTGGAAAAAACTTACTGTAGATAGAAATGATCTGAAACAAATTACTTCCTCCCTTCAAGATCATTTAGAACTTATTCCATTAAGTCAGATGGATTCCAAGGACGAGTTGGTATGGATTAACTCCAATGATGGGAATTACTCTGTCAAAACTGGATACAATAACTTCTTTCATTGTAATCAAACAGAGTTCAATTGGAACAGGATTTGGATGTCTGATTTAACTCCTAAAATAAATTTTTCCTTTTGGTGGCTATCAGAGGTAGAATTCTTACCAATGACAATCTGATGAGAAGAGGATTAATAATCCCTAATAGGTGCCATCTTTGTAAGAAAGATTTTGAGGATATCAGCCACCTGTTCATACATTGTGAGTATGCCACTAGATTATGGAGTTTTTCCCTTTCTAAATTTGAAGCTCTCTGGGTGATGCCGAAGGATCTCAATCAGCTATGGACTCATTGGAACCCACCCTTTAAGCATTGTGTTGTTAAAAGGATCTGGAAGCTGGTTATCCCTCATTTAATCTAGAGAATATGGAAGGACAGAAATGATATTATCTTCAGAAACAGAAAGCAAAACTACAAACTTAGTATTGGGAAAATTTCTAATGGTATCAAAGAGAATATTGCTGGATTTAAACCCCCCAAGAACAAGAGATATCCAGAAAATGAAGAATACATTCTTTCCAACTGGCAGATTGGATCAATTAATAGTTAGAACATTCCCGAGAATAGCATTGATAGATCTTTGATTAAATTGCATCCTCTAGATCTAAATTGGTATAAGTTGAACTTTGATGGGGCTTCTAAGGGAAACCCTGGGAATGCGGCAGGGGGAGGAGTGATTCGGGATCATAAAGGCAATCTAATAGCTGCGTATGCTGGTAAAATGGGAATTCAAACTAATCATTTTGCTGAAGCTTTATCTGCTCTTTGGGGTTTGAGAATTGCCCAGGAAAATAATATTCAGAACCTCATCATTGAAGGAGACTCCCTAAATATCATTAATCTTCTTAAGTAGTGCTCATCTCCAAGCTGGAGCATCAAGGATTTTATTGCAGAGTCCATAAGTATTAGTCATACTTTCAATAACATCAGGATCATGCATACCTACAGGGAGGGTAATAAATTGGTGGATGTGCTGGAAAATTATGGCATTAATGTTAACCTTACAGTTTGGGACAATAACAACATCCCTAAACAACTTCAAAACAACATTCAGGTGGAACTCCATACGTAAGCAATATCTTGAAATGAGTTATGAATTTTGGGTGTGGATCAAAAATACTCCCACACGTGTTGATTTAAAGTATTGGCTTATGCAAATCATGTCTAATAATCAAGATAGAATGAATCATATGGGGAATTACAAGTGGAGATACACGGTTTTGAAAATCACACATGCGGGCTGTATTGTGACTGTTAAAAGGTGGATTCAAACCTCCACGGAAACCGAAGGCGGTGATAAAGTGATTGATGGCAGGGAGCGGGCTATTCTCACACGTGTTTTTCAGCAGGCTCAGATCAGCAGACACGCAGCCGATCGTGGGAATAGCAACGGCTCTCATTTCCATTTTTGTGCGGATTACTATAGCAAAAAGTGGACTGGCTTTAGCAATCAGTTAGGAATTAGTTGCAAATAGTTCAGAACAGAGAAGATGGGGGGTCCTCCTTGTCAAATTGAGCCTAGTGTGGACCCAGACTGGAAAGACAATATTGAGCTGTGGAGCATTCTTAGCAAGGGTGGCATAACAAACTTCATGGAAAAAGTTCAGGGGCATGACCAGAGCATATCTATGCATTTTGCAAAGGATTGGAAGGAGAGGACAGTGGAGTATGGGGGGTAGAAGGTCTTAATCAATGAAGAGCTTATTGCTGAAGCGACCGGCCTTGGCTTGGAGGGCTTCAGATTCTTTAACAAAAGGGTCGATAGAGATGTGGAAGAGAGAAGATTTGTTGAGGGAGAGGAGAAACTGACCCACTTAATAGTGGGCCTGCTTGTTAGCTCGATCCCTCCGCCATATGATGAAGTAACCCACATGATGATATGGTTCATCTCCTTGGAAGGAAGGTTTGTCACTGTTCCTGCGAAACACCTTATTTTTCTTAATCATTTTCGTAGGGATCGTCTGGTTTGTTTCCCCCATTACTTGTTGAACTCTCTTGAACGCTCCATTCTTGAGTTTCAAAAGCATTCCCGGGTGGTTCCTTTGCACCAAGGGCTCATTTTTTTGTTACACAAATGTTGTCTACTCAGGTTTCCTGGTCTCCCATCCTCCCCTAGCTCGATTCCCCCTTTGCCGAGCTCTGCTGCTGCCAGCCCTGTTTCTCCTCTCTCTGCCCCTGCCACCACTGCTGTCACCCCCATGCCGGTTGTTCAGGATTCTTCTCCAGTTCCCCCTACTGATGCTTCTACCCCCACTTGGCCTCTACCTCACGAGAGCCGGTTACCTGGGCTTCTAGGAAGCTTAACCTTGAGACCCTTGCTATGGAGAAGGGTTCTCATGAATTTGAAATTGCTCATGACCTCCTGCATATCAGTGCAGCCCCCCAGGAAGTGCAATTGGAAAGCCCTACAAAAAGGTTGGAAGCCTTAGAGGTAGATATGAAATTGTTAAAGGATGAAGTTAAAAACTTGACAAAACAGAAAGGAAAGAGGAAGAAGGAGGAGGAGGAGGATGTGGACAACAGCCAAATTGAAGATATATACAAGAAATTACACTCCTTGGACTCTCGCTTAGGGAAGGCCAAGACTAGGCATGATTACAACATCACCATCTTTAGGGCGATTGAGGAATTTATCGAACAACACGTCAGAAGTGTCTCCAACCTAAGCGGAGTGCCGAAAACTCTTTGGGGTACTGATAAAGAAAGCAAGAAGACCTTGGAGCAGCTGGATTCTAATGACGCTGCCCATATGACTACTTTGGGTATGTTTAAATCCTGGAAGAATATCAAAACCATCATAGACAAAGCTACTAGGAAGTAGCTGCAGTTGATTCTGCTGTCCTTGTTTGTTTTTTTGCTATTTTTTTGTGGATCCTTTACTACTTTTTTGCAGTAATTTTGTTGTTCTGTCTCATTTTGGTAGTTGTTTTTAGCTACTTTGAACATCATTGTAACATTTGGATTCTGATCCTTTTCACTCTGGTTCTCTTTCTTATCTTGGCTTTTAGGTCTTCTTTTGTAATCAAGGGTATAGTCCCTTTCAAAAAACTATTTGCCAATAATTAAAAAAAAAAAATACAAAAAAATGGTAAAATTTCAAAAATCCAAAAATTGGTAAAATCATTAAAATCCAAAAATTTAGTAAACAATATTCAACCATCTGAATCATTCATAAGACATAATATCTTCAAACATTGAAAATTATCCTACAAAACATCTTCCTTTAGTGATTTATTGTTCGAGCACACTACATGCATATCATTTTGATTTTCCTTCATTAACAAAGATGGTTTTTTTGCTATGTTTGTCTTCCCTTGCATATATCATTGCTTGGGGAAATTTCATAGTGCATGTTGATTTTTATGGGAATTTTATGTCCTTCATTTATTCCCCTTGCATGTATCCTTACTAGGGGCACAATTTTTAACCCTTTTCATATAACTTGAACATTTGGGAACTGAAGCTAGATAACAAAAACATTGGTGTAACTTTCTTAAACATTGTTTTTTTGTGCTTGTTTGTTTTTTGGTTTGCTTGTTTTCTCGTACTAGATTGCTTTATGTATTTTGATTCAAGTCAATCCTTTAGCAATGAACAAAAATTCATATTATGTCTCTTCATGTCATTTTAATTTTTTTGTATGTTTATATCAAATAACCAATTAATCCCGAGCTATATGGTCCATCGAATGCATTGCGATCTTACTATTCTTTGAGTATATTCTTCCCATTTCCAATCTAATTAAATTTCTACCTATCATTTTATAATTTCCCCCCTCCCTTGTTTCTTCCACTTGAGGAATGGAATGCTCTTCTTTTTATAGATTCTAATAATGGCCAACTAGGCCCAATTCGAATCAATTCCATTCTTACCAAACTTTTCTTCCACTACATCTGGGGAAATAGGGATCATATTTATCCCCTCTCCCTCCCTTTTTTCTTCTATACGTTGAAACACGAGACTTATTTTCCACTCAATCAATTTGCACATTGGCCAACCCAACTAAGGGAGAATCCCTTCGCCGCTACGATCCCTTTTTATTCTACATGATCGTTAAGAATAGAATCTCTTACACTCAACAATGGTCACCACATGAACTTTCCAAAAAAGAGTTTTTACTAGTATTATGTAAGGATAGTTTCCTCATCTATTCTCTATATTCATATTTGGTATATCATCTTCTATCTTACCATTGTGATGGGATTTTCCCCGCTTTGGTCTTTTCTCTTCTTCTTTTCAAGCATCCATCAATGTCTTCTATAAACCCATAGACACTCAAGGGGACAACGTCCATATTATTAATTTTTCTTCTACTCCTTCAAAATTTAATTGTCTGTAATTGTCTATTATATTTGAAGTGGCATCGTTTGCACTACACCACCTCAAAGAGGGGAAAATGTAGACACCTAAATCTGACTACACAATTTTAATGCTAAAATTACATTTTTATCCTCTTTACCATCATTTCATTACAATTAGTGATTTCTCGCTAATTAGCTATCATTCCCTTTTCATTTCAAGTAAATTAATAACACTTCGTTAATTAAATAGCTTTCTCTTCATCCTAGATTCCAAGTAACGACACATTTTTAGTTATTATCCTCTTTTAATTAACTATTATTAGTTAATTACACCTTTTATCATGTATTTAATCAATAAACCTTATTGTTGGCCAAATCTCCACTTTAAACCCTTCAAATTCTACCAATTTCCTTCTAAATCATCTCCAAATGGCTTTTATAAGCTTAATTTTTCCTATTAATTAATCCAGTTGATTATTCAAATCAACTCCAACTCCCATGAGTTTCTAATCTATAATTAATATCTTCTAATCATGTTTATCCCTTTCTAATTCTACTTTACCTTTATCCCACATTCACTAGGTTTTTAGCTTCTCCCAAATTGGAAAGCTATATAAACAACCTAGTACCTTCCTTCCAATCTTACACCACTCATACTAGTGTTACTATATGCATATGATAAGAGAAATTCAACTTTGAAAAAGCTTATTGATCAAGCATCCCCTTCTATCCTCTACTTGCAAAGAGTAGTAAGAGAAGAACCATACATGGAAATCAAGCCATATTGGTGAGATATCTTCCTCTTCATGGAGATAACATCCTTTGATTGCATGTAGTCACATTTGGATCAACAAAATGAGTAACTAAAATTTAAAAGAATATAAAAACATCAAAGGATGGCTTAGCATTTCATGTTAATTAGATGCATTAATTAGCTTTTCCTTTTCTATGGCTTTATCATGATGCTTTGTTAGATTAGCTCTTTTATTGAGACTATTTGGTGTTAGTTTCTATTGATTAAGTTAGCTTGGTTAAATCACGCACATACAACCATATTAGCTATGTTAATTAAAATTTATTAAATAAATGATTAATTAATTATCTTACACAATATAGCTAATTAAATTAATTATTTAATTAGGAAAATACACCTATTTTCCTAGTCAACTCCCACTTCACTATCTTAGTTAACTCAATTTGAAATTTAGTTCTTCATTCCAGTCAACTCAACTTGAAATCCACTTCTATATTCCTAGAAAGGAGGGGTAAATAGAGTTGTACATGCAATTATCTTTCTAGATGTAACTTCTTCTATTCCAAATGTCTACTACCCCTATAAATTTGTAACTTCCAGACTTAGTCTACTTCATATTCTTGAGTGATTACAATTATGACCTGGAGCTTAGTCAAACTCTTGCAACCACTTCTAACCACTACTTAGCCTCTATAAAAGAGAAAGCTTACCCCTTTGCAAATCCTCTTGGATTCTTACACAATAACTCTGTTAATTTTTCTACCCAATATCTACATATTAGAAGCCATATCCAAGCCAAATATGCATGTAGCATTTGCAAGTTATTCATTTCAAGATTGAATCAAAAGCACCCACAAATAAAAATCTATAAGATCAAACAAGTCTAAACACTTCCATGATCTTACTCGAGGTTTGTAAGAGATTCATTTAGAAGGTATAATTTTCTTGTTTTGTTATTTATCTTTTGTTTGTCTGTTATTTTTCTTTGTTTACATTTTGGCACGCCTAATGGGACTTACCCATGTTTTTATTTCATTTTTGTTTCATTTGTTATTCCTCTTTTAAATATAGTTTTTAATCCATACTAACATCTTGTGAATGTGGTTTTCATTGGTTAATATTGTTATTTTGGTGTATTTTTATTGTTTTTGTATTGTTGTGTTTTTAGGATACATTATGGGAGGATTCTCTAAGAATTTTTTTGTTTAAAACATCACAAAAATATCTTTGTGTTCACTAATTATTAATATTTTGTGGTAGTTTTACAAGTGATTTGTTACAAGTAGAAAACAATTAAAAATAGAAATCACATATGCAAAAATCAGAATTAAAAAAATACTTTCATAATCAAGTGTTTTCCCACCAAATTTAACAACTTGTAGCTAAATTTGGCAGGGTTTTGAATTTTTCACGGATTTTTTCATTGGTCATTATTTCTTAATGAAAAGTTTTCTTTAATGCAATCAGGTAGAATAATGATTAAAAAATTTACGACCTACTACATCTATTATAAACCCCCTTACTTAACTCTGTAAAACATTAACTAGCCCTAGATAAATCCTAGAGAGCTCTAGCCTAACTCCTCTCCCCTCCTACCTACCCCGATCAATGAGCTAGCTCACTGAGATAACTACTCACCCACCCTACTACCTAGCCCTTCCACCTCAAATTTAATTTCTAAACCCAGATTCAACTCACCCACGCCGAAATCAACTTGACCCCTTACACCCTCCCATCTCACCTCTCCCCATGACATGAATCCCCCTTGACTTGGCCGAGCCAATCCCGACCACACACGGATCCACCTAACCCCGTATTTAAACTCTCGGATCCCCCACACCATCGACCCCAATCCTAGTGAACCCACCCTACCAACCTCGAGACGGTGAGTTCACCTTATGCATCACCCACACTACCGACTCGAGCTTGGAAAGAGTGCCCTACACATCTCCCACAATAACAACCCCGATCTTGACGACCTCACTATACACATCCCATAAAATACACCCTTCTCGTCAAATAAACCACACACCTAATTTATTTTTCAACCTCCATCCCTCCTCAACATAGTGCCCTCACCCTCAAGCCACCATTCTCTTCACACTGTAACTTCATACAATTAAAAAAAAAACAAACCAAAAACAACTCAACTTTGAAACCTAGGCACATAATACTTTTATTTTTAGGTTTCCATGTTAGTTTTTAGGTTTTACTTTTTTAAAAATATATTAGTTTATTTTTAAAACTAAAGTTTAACCTTTCCTTTAACATTTAATTAAAGTTAATTGTGTTATTAACTTAAGAATAACACTTGTCTTATCTTAAGGTTATTTTAACCTTTTATTTCAATTACTTCTAATTTACTTTCATTTGAATATATTGAATTATTTACTTTAGTTTTTCAATTAGTTATCTTCATTAGTTAATTAATTTCATTAATTAACTTAGTCTTTTCAACTAAATTAGGCCCTTTTTTGCATTATTTTTCATCAATTTTCACCACATAGAATAGTTGTGCAACTTGTTTGTACAAGGTTATTAGACGTTTTCATCCACTTATTGTCATTTTTATTGGCATTTTTGTAAACAATTAATCATTTTTACATCGTCACTAACATTTTGTGGCTCGCTTTGCTAACATTTTATGTCATTTTTTTGTGAGGCTAATCTCACACAAAGATCACGCATATGATATTTCCTCGTACTTTCAAAGTGGTCTTGGAAATCAAAAACATGATCGTTTCTTATGTGTTTTTGGGAATTAACTTTTTTATTTCGTAATCAAAGAAACCTCACGTGTATGCTCTTTCCTTAATCTTTCTAACTGATCTTGGGAATCGAAACATGGGATTTTTTTGTGTCCTCTCCACCTCATGAAAACATGTGAATCCTTGTTCATAGGATCATCTCTACATGATGTTACTCTTAAAATACTAACTACATGTTGCCTTGAATGATGCTTTAAAAAAACTTACTAAATGTAGGTTGCCTGATTCAAAAAATGGTGGTTCATAAAATCTCATCTATAACTAAGATAAAATAAATAATTCACATTATATTTGCAGGTGAGGTTGAAAAGGTTATTTCCCAACTGCTATAATTGTGGGAAAATTGAGGGAATTGGCTGACGAAATAGGTACCCCCATCTTACATGACTAATACACATGTGAGATTAGAGTCACGTATATCCTTAGTGGTGACCCCAATGTGATTCATTTGAGTAAGATATTTGCTCATTTTTTCAAAGGGGGTAAAGTAAAGATGTAAGCTAGCAATAACACCACACTCGCTTGGGTATACTACTAACACCTAGTTGAGAAAACCACCTAGGAATCCACACATTGACCAATCCAATCTAAAGTAGAGGCTGAAAATTCCATAAACAAACATTACTTTATCTTTCTCTTTTCGTTTAGTGAGTTGCGTTTCACAATTGTATTTTATGTTCTCACTTTCATCTCATCTTCAATATTTCCTGAATACTCCTTATTTGGGTTCACTTTCATATCTCTTTCATGTTTCCAAATACTCCTTATCTGGATCCACTTTTGTCTCATTTTCACCTTTTTGTAAATGAGTCTAAGTCTTGAGTTGTGGACATCCATATTTGCACTCAAGCACTATCATCCTTCTTCATTTAAGTCTTTCAATCATGATATTTTCTTTCTCACTTGTCAATTACCTTTATGATAACTTTGATCTTTCATTTTCATAATTCTTAAGTTTAACATTACATTGTTGAGATTTAAACATCTCATTCATCTCATATCGTCATAATTTAACATTCAATTTTTTCACTTGTTGACATCTTCAATATTTCTTCACTCATCTCTTTTAAAGCATTCACTTTTTTCTAATTTTAGATCCTTCATCAATCACTTTCCCTTCATATCTCACTTTTACATTTTTGATATTCAATATTTTCATCATCATCTTCACCTCTATATTTTTACATTCACGTTATCATCATTTGAGTTTTATTCTTTCATTATTTACTCTCCTCTCTTAGCACACATCTTGTTAAGAGTTGAGTACCTTCACACTTCCCAAGTCTCTTCCTTTAACATTCCTTTTGTTAAGAATTGATAATTTTCATTTTTTTCAAGTCTCCTCTTATAACACTTATTTTATCACAAGTCGAGAAACCCAAATCCTTTCACCTCTTCCCCCTTTACATTCACGTTATAACGGATTGTAAAGTATTTAAAACCATTTTCATCTCTCTTATCACTCATTTTATTAAGATTCCTCTACCTAACATTTCAATCCCTTCTTCTTCCTTAACAATACTCATTTTGTTAAGTGTTGTGAAGTCACACCCTTTTGTTTCTCTTAACACCCATATTGTTAAGAGTCAAAATTTTGAGCCTTTTTGTCTCTCTTAACACCCCTTTTGTTAAGAGTTGATCACATCATTATGTTAAGTCACTTTTCCTTTAAACATCTATTTTAGAATTTGAGAAAATTGACCTTGTCAAAGCCTTATCTTATTTATACATTCCCTTTCTCAAAGATTTTAGTATATCACTTAATTCATACAATAATTCTCCCATCTTAGCATTTATTTTTCTAAGAGTTCCATAATCAGGCTTTCTTTTTCCATACTTCTTCTAAAAATATTTTCAAATCCCTCATCCATCTTAACATTGATGTTGGTAAGGATCGATTCTATCAAATCATTTCCACTCCTCTATTCTTACATTCACTTTGTAAGGAATCGCATAACCTTTTATCATCATTAAGTCTCTTCTACCTTAACATTATCTTGGTTAAGGGTTGAGAAGATTTGTTTTTAAACCTTTTTCCAACTCTTCCATTGTTACATTCATGTTGTAAATGGTTGAGTACTCTATCATCGTTTTAAATTTCATCCATCTTAACATTCAATTTATTAAGAGTTGAACAAATCACATCTTTTCTATCTCTCTTCCTTCTTAGAATTCACATTTCTAAAGGTCGCATTGATCAATATTTTAATCCCTCTTCCATTCTAGCATTCAATTGTTAATCCCATCTTCCATCTTAACATTCAATTTTCTAAGGGACAAGTTTTAAAACATTTTTTCCTCTTCCATATTAGCATTCAATTTTCTAAGGGTCGATATTTCAAACCTTTTCACCTCTTACATCTTAGAATTCACTTTTCTAAGGGTTGATATTTCAAAACTCGTTGACTCTCTCATCTTAGGATTCACTTTGTTAAGGGTAGAGATTTCAAATATTTTCCCTCTTCCATATTATAATTCACTTTGCAAAGGGTTTGAGTTCTTCATCGCACCTTTCATTTCTCTCCCCATTTTTCATTACAATAGTGGATTCACACAATTCATCATTTTCTTAGGAATGGAAAATGATGAAGGAAACTATTTCGGGTATGCAAAAACAATGCAAACAATTCAATTTTGATGAATTGTGTCCCTACCCTTTTGACATGGACATCTTACGCACACCCTTTCCAAACTCTTTTGAGACACCCAAATTCAAAAAATACAAGGGAAAAACTGATCCTAAAAAACATATCAAATAATTTTCATAGCATGCCACAAAGTGGCATATAACGATATCTTTCTCTTGTGCCTTTTTCCTAGAAGTCTAGGAGGACAATCTTTGGACTAGTTCATACACCTTCTAAAGGGATCTATCACCACCTTCCTGGAACTCTCATAGAAGTTCATCAAACATTTATATTTCAACCTTGACTCAAATAAAAAATACATCATTGCTCAAGGATTAATAAATCCTCATTTTACGACAATGGGCACAATCTCAATCATAACAATACTACAATCACAATACTAACACTCATAATGATAAATCTAGGTATCGCCAACCATAACCACCTTGTCATCAACAATTGTGTCATGGATAATTGAAATGTGCACAAATGTACAATAAACTAAAAATCCAATCATTCAACCTAGTGAATACACTACTCGTGCAAAGTTAAACGTTAGTTTACACCCCTTGGGGAGTGTCTTTCTAGAGTTTTTCATCAACTAGTAAAGGCTAGAATGATGAAATATCCACTTACAATATGCTTTTATAATGGGGAACCCAATCCTAAGTGGTATAATGCATCAAAATATTATGAATACCATTGATTTAAAGGCCATTCTACTTATCATTGTTCAAGTCTCCATCATTATGTCCAGGACTTACTTGACGACAAAGACATAGTTATAGAGCTCGATGATAAATGTATTATAACTAAAGGCAAGTCAAGCTGCCAAAACTTATAATGAAGATTTTATCATTGTCTAAATTCATGTACATACTAACACTCAATGAGATCATGATGATGAAATTCAAGTCTCTCTAAATCAAAACCAATCAATCTCTTCTTTGATTTTGTTCCCACAATTCAAACATATCTCGAACTCTGTATTGGACAAAAACCTTCCAACATCAAAAAGATAGTGAAATTGTTTCAAGACTCCCTTTTAAACCTTGATATAACTGTAGAATCTATACAAGATGGTCCATATCCAAGCATCATTGATCTTGATTATAGTCTTTCAATTTTGTTCCTATGCCTAACATCTTTATCTTTGTTGCAGAAACAAAACCATAACAAGCTTGGACACTTGCAACAATGAAAATCCCTTGTCTACAATCCCTCAAATGATAAATCTTGTAGGAATCTCATCAACGATGACCCTTAAATTCAATACATTTACACGTTTACACTCCATCAATTGAGTATACCCAAGAATATCCTTAAAAACCTTTTAATCTTTAACTAAAATATTTCGTCAAATCAACTAATCCACAACCTCAATGGAGAAACATTGAATATTTTATCTCTATGGCCTATAAGGATACTCGAGTGTAAATTTAGGGATTAGTCATTCTTCCCCATTATTCTTCCACTCGAGAGATGAATATGAATCTCAACATATTCCTCACCTTTGAAATCCCCCTCTAACATCACATAGGTCTTCCGATCCAATCAAAGACTTATATAATCAAACATCCTTTTCTTCCCAAGTATTTTATTTATAGACCCATTAAATATTTTTATTCTCTCTTTTGACTTGGAACCCATTTTCCCAAGTTTCGTACGTCAAGACTCATTGAATCTTTTTTTCCCTCCCTTGACTTGGAAATTTTCTTCCCAAGTCTCGTCACTTAGGAATCCTTGAATATTTTGATTCACTTCATTTACTTGGACCTTGTCCAACCAATTCTCATAAATTAGGACCATTCAATTTTCATAAACAAGGACCTCTATCTTTGATCTAGAGGATCCTCACTAAGAAATGCCAATCTCAAATATTCTCGAATTAGTTTTGAGATTTTTCATTGTGTGGATAAAAATTCTAGCTTTTTGGTGATATTTTGTTTGCAAGAATCGAGAGCACGCATGCAAAAGTTATGGCTCGCTGAAATTTTTGAGAAAGCTGGAAAATTCAGGGACTACGCACAAATTGAATGCATGCACGCTCGCCAAGTGGAAAAATGAAAATGAAAAACATGGAAAATATGAATGAAGGGAAAAAAAATTGGTTTAAATGCCGATATTGGACACTTAATGACGATGCATGTGAGGCCTCACTATTTTTTTTGGCTGGGGGCCCTCATCTAGGTTCGACACACTCGATTATGGAGGGTTGTCTTGGCCTCCTTTATTTCATATTGGTATTATAGATCATTTATATATATATATATGCTTTATATTGTAACATTGGGATATTATGTAGAACATTTTAATAGGTTGGCTCACTCGATAGCCCAACTCATTCAACCGATTCGAGTTGGCCATCGAGCCAACACACCATATCTCTCCACATGACTAGATGTTATTCTCTCCACCGTATTGTATTAAAATTTCCACGCGTTATATCTCCAACCAAGCACTTTATATCCTAAACATTTATCTATCCACACAACTCAACATTCCCAACTCACCTTATCAACACAACCACCTTAATCCATGCGGTCACATAACTATGCCAGTTCCATACTTGGCACACATGTCAACTAATATACAACGGTTGAGATCCAAAATGGCTCATAAGATAATGTTAAAAGCCGTCATTTACAATATAAACTATTTCCCAAATGGTTCCACGTGCAATGTGGGATTTTCATCGCAATAAGGAAAACATTAAACACATAATGGGGCTTTGAACTTAGGTTGAGTTGGTACAAAGATAATTTCCCAACCAAGCTGATCATGGAGCTCAAACAATATAAAATGAGCTCGGTTGAATTTGTCTTGGTAGTAGGAAGAAAGCTGTGTTTTAATTTGTAAATCTTATATTAAGAGATAGAGAGAGAATTTGAGGGAAGTTTAAAAGGATGTTATCATTATTTTGGGTAGGAGATTATAGTGAGAAGATCGAATTCTTTTAGAAACCAATATAAGTGTTTATTTGTAATATTTTTAATAGATTGGTCCCATTCAAATGGACCGGATATGTAGGCCTCCAGCGTCAAACTCCATTATCAAATCTTGTGTCAAATTATGGTGAATTTCTTTATTATTTCTCTAATTTTACACAATACTTGCAATTTTTAATTATTTATTAAAAATGCAAAAATATCGTAATGTCAAAATTTCATTGAAAAACATTAAAATAAAAATATTTTGTGTGTGTGTGTGTGTGTGTGTAAGTTTTCTTTGGATTTTTAGATCACTGGTATCAGATCTGGTTTTGGTTCAGATTAGTGATTTTGGATTGTAATTTTTGTGTTTAATGTTAACAAGGTGTCGGTCTAAGAAGGGTGAAGGAAAGTTAGTAAAAGAGGATCTCAAAATCGGTACAAGATGATCTCAAATTCCTTTAATGGGGGATCGAGAAGAAAATAATTTTATCACTCATTCCTTTATATTAAAGAAATGGTGGGAGAATTGTACTAATATAGACAAAGGGAAAAAGAAACTAGAGAAGATAAAAAAGAAGAAAGCTCTAGTTTTGATATTCTTGAAGTGAAATCTCAAAAATCTGATTTTCTTTCATTAAAATTAGATATTGGGTTTGAATTACCAATGTATAATGAAGAGATTAATGTAGATAAGTTGGATAAATGGATCAAGAAAATTGAGGTATATTGCAAGGTTCAAAAATTGCAGATGATGAAGAAAATATTCATTTGGAGACTCATTGAATAGGTGTCAAAAAAATCATATGGTGGGAGAGTAAGATTTAGGAAGTAGATGAAACCAAAGGTAATGCAATCACTTAGCATTAATTTCTTTAAAATCTTAGGAAAAAAATTTATCCTCTTGGATATAGGTAACAAGCTATGATGGATTGGAAAACATTGAGAAAAATTAAGGGACAAAGTGTTTAGGATTATACACAAGAGTTTAGGAAAAGGGCTCTTATTCTTGGTGTTTCTCTCCATACACAAGAAACACTACTTAAATATATTGGTGGATTATATAGTTATTTGAGACATATGATTATCATTTTTAATACAACTAATATTGATGTGGTGTGTGTTCAAGATACACATTTTGAAGTAAGAGGGAAAATGGGTAAAGAGTCTTTCTCTTCCTCCAAACAAAAGAACAAGAAATTCGAAGGAAAAGAAAAATGTTTGAAAGAAAAAGGAAAAGGAAAGGGTAAGAAAAAACAAACTCTATTGTTAAGAAAGAAGATGAAAAACCATTTTTCAATCATTGTAAAAAGAACCATGATGAGTCTAGGTGTTGGAAATTACATCCAGAAACTAAGCCTAAATGGATGACTAATAAGAAAGGAAAAGAGAAGAAAACAAATATTGTAGTTCATGATCTTGGGTCTAATTCAGAGGATGAAACCAAGATCACGGCTATGAGTTTTCAAGGTAATCATTATTTCTCTTCTACAAATAATACTTTATTAAATGTTTCATCTTTTTCTAATCAACAATCTATGCATGATGAAAAGAAACAGAATGAGCTTTTCCACCTTAGAGTTATTGCAAAACATAAAAAAATTGATACTCTTTTTGATAGTGGATCTCAAGCTAATATAATTTTAGAGGAGGTTGTTAAGAAATTGGGGCTCAAAACTAAACCACATCCTAAGCCTTATCCTTTGGGTTGGGTTTGTGATGATGCAAAGCTACAAGTAACGAAAACTTGTAGATTTAGTTTTCCATTACAGACAAGTTTATTGATGAGGTTGAATTGGATGTTGTTCCTTTGGATATTTGTGGTGTAGTTTTGGGAAGTCTTTATTTATATGATTGTAAAGTAATCTTCTATAGGGAAGAAAATAAGTACTTGCTTGTAAAGGATGGAGTTGAATATATTGTTAGAGCTCATCGTGTAAAAACAAGTATTTCCTTGGTTACTGCAGGGTAAATGAAAAGGCTTGTCAACTCAAGAAATAATTTTGTACTCATGGTGATCAAATCCAAAGAGAAAGATCATGAAAAATATTTTGAGGATTGTGATCCAAAACATCGTAATGAATTGGTAAAAATTGTTTCTAACTATGATGATGTTTTTTAGGATCCACAAGGTCTACCTCCCAAAAGAGGGGTTCAACATGAGATACAATTGCTACAGGATGCACCTCTTCCAATGTCGAATGTATACATTGTTTTTGGTTGAAAACAAGGAAATCAAGAAACAGGTGATGGAACTTTTGGCCAAAGGTATTATCCATCCAAGTACATATCCGTGTGGTTCTCCAATTATTTTGGTGCCAAAGAAAGATGGCCAATTTTTGTGTGCCTTAAACAATATCGCGGTGAAATTTTTACCCTCTTCTTAGAATAGATGATTTACTAGATCAATTAAAGAATGCATTTTACTTCACTAATTTATATTTAAGAAGTGGTTATCACCAAGTAAGTATTAATGAAGGTGATGTGTGGAAAACTACTTTTAAAATGAAACATGGATTATTTGAATGGTTAATGATTCCTTTTGGATTTTGCAATGCACCTAGGAAACATTCATGAGATTTATGAATGATGTTTTTAGACCATTCACTTATGATTTCCTTATTGTCTACATAGATGATATTATTATTTTCAGCAAGTCTTGGGATGATCATATTATTCACATCCAGAAATTCTTAGATGCATTGAGAGGAGAAAAAGATTTTTGAAGATGTCAAAATGTGAATTTGGAAAAACATCTTTAATCTATTTGGGTTATGTTGTGGGAAATGGTGAATTGAAAATAGATCTTGCAAAAGTTAAGGTCATTGTTAACTGGTCTAGACCCACTAATGTGAAAGAAGTTAGGAGTTTTCTTGGTGTAGTACAAAACCAGAGAGAATTTATTACTAATTTCACGTTTATTACATATCCTTTTGAATTCTTTTGACAAGTATTAAATAGGTCTTTTAGTGGGGAGGAAAATAATAGAAATATTTAGATGCAATGAAAGAGAAAATTAGTACTACTCGATTTTGACACTTCCAGATTTACATTAGTCATTTGAGATTAAGATAGATGCTAGTGACTATGCAATGGGGAGTTTTGATGCAAAACAAATGACTTGTGTGTTACCATTCGTAAAACCTTCATGAGTACGGTAAGAAATTATCTAGCTTAAGATAAATAATTGTATGCTTTGGTGTAGAGTGTAAAGAAATGGAAACATTACTTGATGGGAAAATAAGTGATAATACATACAATTCATCGGCCCCTTCAAGATTTTGCAAAAAAAAAATATACAACAATCTAGACATTTCCATTGGATGGTATTTTGTAGAAATTTTATCTCGTGATCAGGTACAAAAAAGCTATACAAAACAAGGTTGTTGATATGGTATCTAGACCTCCATTTTTTTTTGCATCTATTCTTTTACAACATAGTTATTTGGCTCATGATAGTTATAAGGAACAATATTTTTATGATGTTGATTCTAAATAAGTGTATGAGGATTTAATGAGTGGAAAACAAGTAGGAAAAATGGATTATCATGTACGTGATGGAATTTTATATCATTCTGGTAAACTTTGTATTCTAGAAAATGAGCATGTGCATATGACTAGGGAATATCATACTTCTCTTATTTCTAGTCATTTTGGTGTTGGTAAAATAGTTGCACATTTACAAATGTATTTTTATTAGCCTAGAATGCATGAACATGTAACTAGATATATAAAAGGATGTGTTCTTTGTGCCACGGGAAAGTCAAGTAACATAAAATTAGTACTTTACACTCCTCTTCATGTCCCTACACATCTATGGGAAAGTATTTACATAGATTTTTTAGGAGGCTTTCCCATGTCACGAAGGAAACAAAACTATTTATATGTAGTTATGGACATATTTAGCAAGATGTGTGTGTTGATTCCTTGTACTAAACAAAAAACTGGTGAATGGACTGCACATTTATTTCTTCAGTTTGTATGGGTTCATTTTTTTGCCCACTTCTATTGTTTGAGATCGGGATTCCAAGTTTCTTGGATAATTTTGGTCAACTTTATGGGGTTTGATGGAAACTAAAATAAAGAAAAGCATTTCTTTCTATCCACAAAATGATGGTCAAACAGAGGTTGTGAACTACATAGTGGTACATTTTCTTAGGGGCTATTTTGGTAAACATTCTAAATTGTGGAATGAACATTTATATTATATGCAACATGCTTATAAGCGTGCCTTATATTCTTCTATATTGAAGTCTCCATTTGAGACTTGTTATGGTTATCTTCCTAAATATCCAATATATTTCTCTTTTGGATAGAAAATTGTTGTTAATGGATTAAGTGATTCTAAAAAAGGAAAAATATTTGTTCAGTGAATACAATAGGTCCATCAGTATGTCTAAGAATAGTTAGAGGAAATTCAAGAGAAGTATAAAGAAATTCATGATAAACACATAACCGATCACAAGTTTCAAGTTAGTGATTCGTTTTGGATTCACATCATCAAAGAAAGGTTTACAGGTGAAGGTAAAAAGTTAAAACCTATTCGGTATGGTCCATTCCAAATAGTGGAGAAAATTGGTAACAATGATTTCCAGTTACATTTAGCTCCATTTATGCAAATTTATTCAATTATAAATGTTGAGAACTTAAAATTGTATGAACCACCTATGCTTATGGATGATTATGATAATGTTATACCTTATATTGTTAATTTTACACCTGAGTATCTGGATGATTTGTAGGATGACATTATTTTGGACAGGAATGTTAGAACCTTGTGAAGAGGTGATGTTGAATATTTTGTGTTGGTTTAAAAGGCATGCATCCAAACAAGGAGAAATGAATGGAAACTAGGAAAGGCGAGGGAGAAATACCCTCACCTATTCACCAATTAAAATAACTTTTGGAGGTCCAAAATTTTCTCAGTATGGAGGAGTGATCTAGAGGATCCTCACTAAGAAAATACAATATAAAATATTATAATAATCCATTTAAGTAGTTTCACTGTGTGGAGAAAAATTTCATCTTTCCAACGATATTTTGTTTGTAGGAATCAAAGCGTGCATGCAAAAGTTATGGCTTACTAAAATTTTTGGGCCACTCCAAAGGGCATCAAATTTTGAATGCCTTCCTAGTTTTGCTCTATCCACATCCCATTTCAAGACTAGATCTCCAACCTGAAAAGATCTATCCTTGGCCTTCCTATCAAAGGTCTTTTTGATCAAAGCTTGATCCTTTTCCATTGCTTGGGATGCCTGATTTCTGATCTCTTGCAGCTCCATCAACTCTGCATACCTCACCTCCATGGGCTCAAACTCTAGCAACTCTAGCTGCTTCATGAGTTCCAATGTTGGAAACTCAAATGACATGGGCAAGATTGCCTCTCTCCCATAGACAAGTTTGAATGGAGAGTTACCTGTGGATCTTTTAGAAGTTATCCTATCAGCCCATAAGGCTGATTTTAGTTTGGTATGCCAAGACCTCTGATTCTCGTCAAGATTCCTCCTAATGATCCTCAACAAGTTCTTGTTTGTAGACTCGGCCTGGCCATTACCTTAAGGGTAATAGTTTAACGAAGTACTTAGGTAGATACCGTTCTTTGACAGCCCATTCGGTCACCTTAGATCCAATGAATGCCAATGCATTATCTGAGATTATTGTAGTAGGTACACCAAATCTGGTTGTTATCCCCTCATAAAAGTCTAAGATGTTAGACTCATTTGCCTCTTTGAGCGCTACGTGCTTCGGTCCATCTCGGTGAAGTAGTCCATGGTGTCAAAACCATTTGTGCCCTTGGCTTGAATTGGGATTAATGACTCCAATGAAGTCCAAACCCCATTGCATGAATGGCTGGTCAACCGAGATTGGATGCAATGGAAGGGCAGCAAGTCTCTCTTTTCCCGTGAAGAATGCACAATTATTACACCTCTTGATCCATGCAGAGCAATCACTAAAGATTTTAGGCCAATAATAACCAGCCTTCATGATTTTTAGAGTGTCACTCTTAGTGCAAAATAGCCACCAGCTGGTCCACCATGAAACTCTTCTAATACCCTTTGAATCTGACTTGTGCTAATGCATCTCAAGTAGCACTCCATTTACATCTTTCCTGAACAAAACTCCATCAACAATGGCATATGGGACACTCTGCAATCAAGTGTCTCCTTTGGGTCTTATTCATCTCTGGAGGGCATAGGCCTATGCCTAGGAAGTACATAATACCTTGGGTCCAGCAAGGAGTCGGGGAAGCATTGTCTTCTTCTTGTTTGCCACTTGGCTCATGACTGTCCTGGACTGTCAAAACAACCTCTTCTTCATTGCATACTTCTTTTTGTTTCCCCAAAACCAGCTACTCACACAATCCTTTCCCTCTTACCAGCTTGGTGATCTTGATCTCAATGTCATACTCCATGACACGGGTGATCCAACCTGCCCTTTTCTCATTCAAATCCTTGTTGAGGAGGAAATCCTTAACCCCAGCATGTGAGACCAGCAGTTGAATCTTATTGTTTGAGACCAAATGTCTGAACTTCTTCAAGCTCCTGATGACAGCAAGGACATGCTTTTCGATGAAAGAATACTTTATTTCATAATCTTCCAAGGTTTGGCTGAAGAATGCTATGGGCTATTCTAAACCTTCTCTATTCAGTTGTGTTAAGATAGCTAAGATTGTGTCGTAAGGAAGATCGATCCTCCAAATGCATACAACATGAAGTCCTTTAAAAATTCTGGGTTGATAAGAGTTGGAGCTTGTGATATTGCATGCTTGATGCTTTCAAAACTCTCTTTTCCTTCTGCTATCCATTTGAATGCCAGACTCTTCTTCAACATCATTGTTAGAGGCTTCACAAGAGTGGAAAAATTAGGCACAAATCTGCGGACAAAGTTTATCCTTCCTAAGAAGCTTTGAAGAGATTTCTTGTGGTGTGGCAATGGGAGCATTCGGATGGCTTCAACCCTTTCAGGATCAATTGTTAGCCCTTCCCTAGAGACAATGTGGCCCAACAATTTGCCCTCGTGTGCCAAGAATATACACTTCTTTGGATTCAATGACACTCAACCTTCTACACCTCTGAAACACTTGTCTGAGGTGAAAGAGATGGTCTGCTGCATTCTTTGAGAAGACAGTGATATCATCTAGGTATACCAGCACTATATTGTTGATTAAGCCTTTGAATGCCATATCCATAGCTCGCTGAAATGTTGCTCGGCATTTGATAGGCCAAATGGCATCTTCTTGTAGGCATAGGTGCCCCATTTGGTGGTGAAAGCCATCTTGAATTGATCTTCTTCCTTCACCATTATCTGATTATAGCCTGAGTATCCATCAAGTAGTGAGAACCTTTCTGAACCAGCTACAACTTGCAATATTTGCTCCATGGAAGGGAGTGGATAATGATCCTTGAGAGAGGCTCTATTTAGATCTCTGAAGTCAACACACAGTCTGATTTCTCCATTTCTTTTTCTCACTGGCACCAAGTTTGCAACCCAACTTGAGTGTTTGATGGGGAAGATGATACTGGCCTCAATAAGCTTGCTTAACTCTTTTCTCATGAGAGGTTCAATATGGGGATTTATTGGCCTTTGCTTTTGCCTAACAGGCTTGGATTTCGAATCCAGCTCAATAGTATGTTGTGCCAGCTTTGGGTTGAAACCTCTTAGATCTTTGTAAGTCCAAGAAAAGATATCTAGGAACTCTTGACAAAGCTGAACAAAGTCAGATTTCTCTTGTGAGGTACTTACTTTGCCAATCTGCAATGTTTTGCCTTCTTCCACTAAAATAGGCTCTGAATCTTCACCCTTCACTTGAATGTTTGCTTTCTCCTTCCGGAACTGATCATTCGGGTTGAAGATTGACTCCAAGGTTATGAGGCCTTTTGGTAATTTGTTAGTTCTCAGCTGTACTACCTGATCACCATATTGCTGCTCCAGCTTGTCTTGATTTCTGGTGGAGAACTCAGCTTCTTCTTGTAGGAAATTAACAATTTGTTGATCATTCTCGAAGACTTGCCAACTTGTGTTGTTATCTGGAACAGCTGGTCTCACAACCAATTTGATATGAGGCTGAGATTTCTCACTTTTGATACTCTCTGCAACATCAAACGCAGCCCCAATTGCTGCAAGTCTGTCAGTGGCTTCATTCTTTTTCCTTGGGATGGAATTGATGCTAAAAGCTTCAAAATCTTCAATAAGATCCCATACCTGATTTTTGTAGCACTTAAGCAGATCATTTTTGGCAGCATTTTTTTCTTTGACTTGGTTCACGACCAGCTCACTATCACCAAATACTTGTAAATTCCTGATGCCTCTCTTCATTGCCTAGTGCAGTCCATGAATTAAGGCTTCATACTCAGCTGTGTTGTTTGAGCAAGAAAACTGAAAATGGAAGGCTGAGTAATACTTTATACCTTGTGGTGAAATGAGCATAGCTCCTCCTCCTGCACCTTGTCTACTCCTTGACCCATCAAAGAACAATTTCCATACTTCGTTCTTTTCTTTATGATCTGGCTTGGTGATGCTAGGGAGAGGTTGATTCTCTTCATGTAAACAATAAACTCCTAGCTCAGATTCTTCTGTTTCTTGATAGGGATCAAAAGCATGCACCTTGCTTGCCCATTCATCAAGAGTCAAATCTGGGATGCTTCCAATCTTGGTGTCAGCTTCATCAGTGCTTGGATAATCTTCTTGATCAAACGTCACTGAACAGTTGGTATTGATTTGACTTGGAGTGTAAGGCTCAATATGGAAGTTTGCGATAGGTTCGGACCTGATTGTGGCCTTGGTTCCATACCTTGTTCTGAATAGCATGTGTGACCAATCGCCAGATAAATACAAAGAGTGGTAAGGTGTCTATGAGGTCGACACATCTTGTAACACTATTACGTTGGGACATGCATGCAGTGTGAGGCTCAAACCTTTGATTACTCCAACCGTTGTCACTACTATCCTGTCTAATTGCACTACACCCTTGGAGATGACTTCATATTGAAGCCCTAGCTGATCAGCTATTTGCTTGGGCATTACTGAACTACTTGCCCTAGAGTCAATCATGCAATTATGTACCAACTTATCTCCTATGATCAATGAAACATAAAATGGAGGGGGCTTCAACATTTTACCTTGTTGTCCTCCATGGTTTCCTTCAGGCTGGGCAGCATTTGTGAGTACCTTCTCTTGCATTTGGACCTGTTGGTTCAAAGTTGACCAGTCCTTCATGGTAGCTTGTAGAAAATCTCTTTGGCCTGGGATGGATAGTGATTCCCACATTGATATGTTTACATTTGTCTTCTTCATCTGATCAATGATGTTGAATGGGGATGAAGCATCCCTCTGTTGTCCCCTAGCTTGCACATTCGTTCCTTGCACATGGGCAGCAACAACTGGCATCTGAGTTGGTTTAGGGGCTGGTTTGGGTGCTCCTTGCATGTTTGGAACTGCATTTTGTTTGCCAACACCTTGTGGAGTGACAGAAGGTCGTGAACTACTTGGGGCCAATGGCTGTTCTTCACCCAAATTCCTCCTTTTTGACCTTGTGTTGGCTGCAACACCTTGAGAGGGTATTTGATTCATACCACAGAAATCTTCAGCCTACCAATTGACAAGAGTAGTTTCATTCGGAGATGTTCCTTGCTGAGGTGCTTCTTGCTGCTGATCTCCTTCATGGCTGGACTCTTGTGACCCACCAATGGTTTGCACCATCAGAGCTTGATTTAATGCACCGTTAAAGCACATTGATTGGTTATGTGGCTGACTACATGGGAAACACCAATCATATTCTTGGGCCATGTTATTTTGGACTGGCACTAATGCTTTAGAAGCAGATACAACATTGGGGTTATAGGGCTGAAATGGTCTATTAGCGGGAGGCCTTACTTGGCTTTGATTTTGATTTGCAGCCTGAGTTGGTGACCTATTTTGTTGGTATGGGGGCCTAGCCTGGTACTGTGCTTGAGGCTGATATGGTCTAGCACTTTGAGCTTGCTGTCTTTTGATAGTAACCAGCTCATTTCCCAAATTTTGCAACTGTTTCATGACCTCTTGGAGTTCATTTGAAGCACTAGAGGATGAAGTAGAAGTTTCACTTGAACTTTGATTTCTAGGGGTGGGAACAGGAGCCAAAGTGGGTGCTTGACTAGTGCTTGGATTTTCTAAGTTTGGATACAAGGGCATGGGAGGCCTAGGAGCCAGTTTACCAGCTTGAATAAGATAGTTTTCGGCTCTAATGGCAATGCTATAAGCAGCAGGTAAGGTTGTGCCTCCCATAGATTGAATTAACATAGAAATATCAGAATTCAAAGCTTTAAGGTAATATAGAAAAGCACCTTCTGCTGTTGGCCTGACTGCCACTGGAATCCTATCCCAAGACCTTTGAAATCTGAAGTTGAAATTGGTCAGCTGCTCATTGGGGGCTCTCTTGATAGTTGTCAGCTGCTCCAAAAGAGACAAGTTGTCTCCCTTCTCTCCAAATTTCTCATGAAGTGCTATACACAACTGATTCCAATTTGTGATAGAACCAGCTCCAAGGCTCCTAAACCATTGCAATGCTTTACCCTTGAATGAAGATGCCAGTAACTTGACAGCCACTTGCATTTCATTGATTTCATGGATTGCACAAAGGTTAGCAATATCTTTAACATGATCACCTGGAGTAGTCTGATTTTCTCCGGTGAAGTAGGGAATGTTCTTCAAGGCTGCAATAGGAACTGGATGTTGTGCATTGAGAGCAAGTGGGCTGCTGCCTGTGAAGTTGACGTAGGGGTTGTTCTGAGCCATTCTAATTGGTCTTAAAACCCTTGTATACTGAATGAAAGGCCTGTCAGGTGGAGGAGTTGAGAGAGTTCTGTTTGGTGGAGATGGAGACCTTTGAATCCTTCTTCCTCTTTACCTTCTTCTTGGAGATAATTGTAGGTATTCAAACAACACTTCTTCTTCTCCAACTCTTGACCTTGTGGTGATTCTTCTCATGAGTTTTCAGGCCTGCACTGCTGAAACCAGTTGATTCTTCCCCTGGAGTTGCCATATATGCAAATAATAGCTCTTTTCAAGTAAGAAAAATGCAGCAGATGCACATCAACCCTGCTGCAATAAAAATGAGACCTCTGGTCCCACCGGGCGTGCCAAAACTGTTGTTGCAGACTCACAGCACCCCTGGATGCAGATCAGGCTTCTAGGTTGATCACTCTAGCATCCAGTGTGATTGCACAACATGGAAACCTCTCTCCAAGTGTGGGGACTTGTGAAACTGAGAGAGGAATCTCTAGATTAGAGGCTGGTTCCTCAAACTCCTCTGATTTAGATCTATATTTTGCAAAACTACAGAGGTTCAGATCCTAATCCTACTCTAAACTGCAAGGAGACAGGGATAGAAATGCAAAAATATGAAACTAACTAAAGGTGGTGATGCACCAAAAGGAGTGGTGAAACATATTTGTCATGCAAATAGACACAGATCAAAGTTCACAGCATAAAACATACACAGACTGATAAGGTATAATTTAGGATCTGAAATGAAGCAAATAATACAAACAGAGGACTGAAAACCATTCACAGAGCTTGCATTATCATTTCCAGTGTCAAAAACACGCATTACACCCTCAGAGAGGTAAAAGAAAACTGTTACAATCTTTGGAGAGGTCTGATCCTTGCTTCAGTCACTTGCTGGAGCTGAAAGAAGAAGTTGCTATGTCAAAATTGTTCCCCCCTTCAGAAATGAGCCAAATCTGGCTTTTACATTGCATGGGTCGAGTCCAGGGGACAGAAAACATACAAAAACATGAGAGCCCATCCCTTCTTGACTGCAAGTGCATTAAAATGGCATGGGGGACCTTACAAACCCATACCCTGTCATTTTGACCAGATTACAGGAGAATGCGACCCATTCTGCATTAAATCTGGTCGCTGGAATGTCACTTTTGGTCATGAACACGCGTCAAATCTGTTTCTCAATTTTCTCTCTCTAGACTGCACCAAAACTCAAGATTAACACTGCAATCATGTGGAGAATTTCACAAGATTTCTGTTGATATAAAGAACGTGCAAATCCGAGCTCTGGATCGAAAGATATGTCGATCTGAAGATTTAGGGCACAAAACAGGCGAAAATGCGTTTTGAAAATCTTTCCCGCGCTCTGCCACCTGGATGACACGTGTCAAGCGCTGATTGGGTGCATAATTCTCTCTCCTTCCCTACTTCATTGGACACGTGTCTTCTTTTTATTGGCTCGGGTCAGTGCTTGAAACCTTGCCTTTTGACTTTTGACTTTCTCCCTTGTGACACGTGTCATGATTTGATTGGTCCGCGGGTCTGCCGGCTTTTCGCGCCCTTCGCGTCTTTTTGTCCCAGATGTCCCAGTGCTGTTTGGGATAGAATCCTCGATCCACCCGAAATGGGCTTCCTTGTCCCTTATCTGCTGATGACACGTGGCGCAATCTGATTGGCTCTCGGCTTTTCGGCTATCCACGTCCCACGCGTCCCTTTGTCCCAAATGTCCCTTTGCGAAATTTCTCTGTTTCGGGCAAACCGGCCGGTTCGCATCCTCCACGCACTCACGGCCCAGACGTCCCAGTGTGAAAGTTCCCCATTTCAGCCGAACCGGGTGGTTCGCGCCCTTCGCGTCCATTTGTCCCAGATGTCCCTTTGCTTCGCGGGCCGCCTAGAGGCTTTTCGGCCGATCCACGCCTTGATGTCCCAACTGTTCCAACTTTTGTGAGGACTAGGACTTAGCCAATTTTCACGATTTTTCCTGTCCCAAGCTTGTTTTCTGCAACTTTTTCACATTTTCTCAGAGCTTGCTCTTTTCCTCCTGGACAGGAAAGTTAAAAAAATCTGAGGGGACCCTAGAACATGATTTTTTCCCTGAATCGATCCGTTTGCGGGACTTGAAAGTTCTGATGCATGTTATCGAATTAACCTTGGGGGGGGGTGAATTTGGATAACAGCAGCAAGGAGAGACTGTGTTTTAATTTGTAAAATTTATATTAAGAGCTAGAGATATAATTTGAGGGAAGTGTAAATGGAGACTAACATTTTTTGGGAAAAAGATTACAAGTGAGAATATAAAATTCTTGTAGAAACCATTGTAATTATTTATTTAAAATATTTTTAATAGATCGGTACCAATTAATTGGACCCATAGACGTAGGCCTCAAGCGCCAAACTCTATTATCACGTCTTGTGTCAATTTGTTGGTGAATTTCATTGTTATTTATGTGATTTTACAAGACTTGTAGTTTTTTGGATTTTTAGATCAATATTGATAATTCCATTAGCAACCTTCATTCACCAACGTTCAAAAAGATTAAAAATCCTAAACAAAAAATAAAACTTCATATGAAACCCATCATTAAAGAATTATTTAAACATAAAAACCCTAGAAGTACAAACGTCTTCTTCCATGAGTTCTCTCTATACTAGGGAAGTCCACTTGCATGGTCAAATCATAATTCACAAAAAATAAATTGTTTCACCCATTTAAAAATATATTAATCATACCATTATCATATCTTCAATTTCTATGACATAGGTTAACCTTATTCCTCTTCGGTATAGTGTGTCTCATCCTTGTTATGGTTCCTACCATTTCATATATTTTTACCTAAAGTTTTTAATAAAATCTTACTAATGGAAACTCCCTTTAAATAAGATCTATCTTTAACAAATATCTCAAAATTATTTACCTGGTCCTTTTTTACCACCTATTTCAGTCTATGGTGTATAAACCTTGTGTCCTCTTGGTTGTATGTGGCTGAGAATTGGGGGAAGAATCTTCCTTCCCAAAAAGAACTTTATCAACATATATAGAAAAATCAATCTAAAAATACAAAAAAATATAAAATCAATCATTACACCTTTCTCCCTTCACAATATTTAGTGATGAGCCTATACTTCTCACTAGTAGTATGAGACTGGGATCAAAGGCAAGTGTCCTTACACAACTAAATTTTATCTTCACAGTTGAGACCTTGTCTCTTACTGGTGACATGGGGCAACACGTAGGGGGTCCTTCACAAAAAAAATTAATTAATAAAGCCTTTATGATAAAAAAAGTGCTTAGTCAACAACATCCCCAGAAGTATTTTAGTTTCTCATGTTAAGAGAGAAAACACTTCCTTCAATTAGATTTTACTAATCGGTAGGGCATATACAAATCTAAGTCTAGTATAAACCTATAAAGTGGAATAATCTTGGAATCAGTTAGATAATCCTGACCGAAGATGCATTACATTTTTCTCACATGGATAATTGTTACACCTTGTGTCTTAGCATTCATCATCTTCAATTTCATTTTACTATTCACCTCATTTCACGTCTTTTTTGGCTCTCGATGATGAGCCTTCACATCTTCCTAGTTAGGTGGAGTCATAAGTGGAGTGAGACATCCTATCATTACATCATCGACATTTCGCTAATGAAATGTAATGATTACAATTATTTGAACATGATTTCATATTGTGCAATCATTTTATCAAGTTAAAAAAATATTAAAAAAATTCAAATATGTTTCAAAAAAATTAAAAACATTCAAATGTGTTTAAAAAAATAAAAAAATATTAAAAAAATTCAAATATGTTTTAAAATGCTAGAAAAATAGTATAAAATTGTCCAAATAAAAACATTCAGAAAATGTTTAACAAATTTCAACAATCGCGTAATGAGGTTCAAAAATTTCTCCATTCAATGGTTCTCCTCATTATCATTCCAGATAATATTTCACTAATAAATTTACTTTCCCATGGTGCATATATATGCTCATGTCAATCAATTACCCTTTTGCAATATAACTTTGCTTAGGGAATACTTAGATTTCACATTTTAATCCAATACAGATCAAACTTCAATGGGATCTGACAAAAGTATCTTTTATATTATTTAAGCATCACTCCACTCTTCGACCTAATTCAATCCTCTCACGTTCTAAGCTATCGCTTGGGGGCATAAATTCAATGTATAACACATTTGTAGTTTGATTATATGTTGTTATTGCAAATTGTGTTGTAATGTTATGGTTTTTCAACATTATGATGATGCTTTTGCTTCTTTTAGTTTGTTATTTTGTTGTACTTTTCTTACCTTTTTTATAGACTAATTGAAGGAAAAATATATACATCCTAGTTTGCATATAACTTTGGTGTACTTCCTTCTTGTTCATATTGGGTTTGTTTGACATGCTTGTTTTATGCTTTCAACAACATCGTTTATCCATAATAAATCAGGTGTAACAAAAATTACACTCCTCTTCTTTGCATCAATTTTTTCTAAAACTTCGTAGGAATATCAAATAAATTAAATATTCAAAATTTAAAAAAAAATCAGAAAAATAGTAAATTTTTCAAAAAAGCATTCACTTATCACATAATTCCTACAATTGGAAAACCCTTGAACTGAATATTTCAACATAATCTTGATAAAGTACTACTTTATCTACTACCCTATTAATTGTTTCAATCTTCCAACTATTAATTTATTCCCTTTGTATGATTCCTAATCCTACTTGGGGCAAATGTTTTTCCTTCGAGATATAACTTCTCATGGGATAGTTTATTTTAGATCATTTGTAAAATGGATCCAACAAGAGTGTCACAAAGAGTTTCTAAGTATACTCCGCTCTTCCATTCGATCCTATTCCCAATAATTTCATAAGTTTAAGTTCTTAGTGGAATTTACATATGTTTAAGCATCATTATTGCATATAATAGGGGCATAGCTAGATTGTCTTCTATTTCAACATTGTGTTACATTGTTGATGTTTAGTTTTGGACCACTTGCAAGTAGTGTGATAACATCTTGGTTCCTTTATAACCTTGATGCCCGCTTTTACTCTATATACTTGGGTTTTTTTCCTTTTTTATATTTTTTATTTTATTTTGTGTGCATTTGTCTACGTGCATATGGGTTACCCATATTTATTATTTCATAATCATGGTGAACACTTTATTGTGTAACCATAAAATAAAGGTTTCTCTTATAGTCACACTATCCAAATGGCGTTCATGCTACGAGAAAATCCTTCCATACTTGTTTAATTTCCTTTTTTGCTTCCTATCAAGCAGCCATCCACTGCCTTACTACATCATCCACCAGCTTGAGGGGGCATTCCCCTACTATCATACTTACTAGGGAATCCAAATGATTCACCACTTTCCATTCGTTGATCCGCATGCCTATAATATTTCAAGCACTATTACTTTGCAATATAATTTTAAAGATGGCCAAATGTAGACACCCCAAAATTACATACTTGTTCCTAGTTCTCCCCCAAAATTATATAGTTGTTCCTAGTACCATCTCACTTCACATCCTAGTTCATATCCCTTTACGATTGATTAATCCAATTAATTAATCATGCACATTACACCCCTTGGATTAATTAAATTAGTCCACAACACCATCTTAGCTAAGTTAATTAACATTTATTAAACAAATGATTAATTAATTATCTTGCACATTGTAGCTAATTAAATTAGTTACTTAATTAGGAAAATACACCTATTTTCCTAATCAACTGCCACTTCATTATCTTAGTTAACTCAGCTTGAACTTCACTTCCTCATTCCATTCAACTCATCTTGAACTCCACTTCTAGATTCCTAGAAAGGAGGGGGCAATAGATTTGTACGTGCAATTATATTTCTATATGTAAATTTTTCTATTCCAAATGTCCACTACCCCTTAAAAGTTGCAACTTCCAGACTCAGTCTACTTCATATTCCCAGGTGATTACAATTATAAACTGAAGCTTAGTCAAATTATTGCAACCACTAATTAATCTCTATAAAAGAGAAACTGTACCCATTTGCAAATCCTCTTAGATTCTTACACAATAACTCACAATTTTGCTATGCAATATTTGTATATTGTAATCCATATGTAAGTCAAATCTGCTCGTAGAATTTTCAAGTTCTTCATTTGGATATTGAATCAAGATCATCCATAAATAAAAAATCTACAAGATTGAACAATTCTAATAACTTCCACGATCTTACTCAAGGTTTGTAAGAGATTCTCATATAAGATATAATTGTCTTGTATTATTATTTATATTTTATTTGTTTGTTAATTTTCCTTATTTACAAGGTCAAAACTTGGATCCACAGAGGGATATACATAGTGAAGGGAGTTCCACCTTGAGAGGAAGTATAAGCTTGGATCCATAAGTAAGAGAGAAAGGAATTGTCCCAATGGTTGTACAGACACTAGTGTGATATGCCCATAGTGTAGGATACAAATTTGTATGCCAATCTATACGTGACTCACAAACCATCTTTTGAAGGATCTTATTAATGATTTTATTTGTAGATTCATCTTGTCCATTACATTGGGGATGATAGGGTGTTGAGAATCGATGTTTGATCTTAAACTTAGCTTATATTTGATTCATTTCTTTATATTTGATACTCCTTCCATTTTAGATATGATGGTGTGGGGAATTCCAAAGAAGAAAATGATTTGGTTGAGAAAAATTTTGGAGGTAGTAATTCCAAACATGTTTGTGAGGGGCATGAATTCAACCCACATAGTAAAGTACTCAGTGGTTGTGATGATGAAGACATGACCATCTTGAGAGTGAGGGAGATTTTCAATGTAATCTAATCCTCATATACTAAAGGGTGATGGAGCGGAAATCGGTTAAAAATCATACATAGGGGAATGAATGAAGTCATGCCGATAATAACAAGGTTTTCACTTTTTGGCAAAGGAATGAACATCAAATTCTAGTGTAGGCCAATAATATCCCATACATAAGCATTTGAGTGTAGTATCATGCCCACTAAAATGACCACTGCAAGTTCCCTTGTACACTTCTTCTAAAAAAAGGGGAACATCATCCATATTAACGCATCAGAGAAGGGTAACTTTGAAGTTTTGATAATATAATATGTCATATTTGAATACATATTTGAGAGCCTTTTACATATTCACAATCGTGTTCATGGGTCCATACTAGCTAGGTAAGTCTGATATTAGATAAATTGTAAAATGCTTACATACCAAGGATCATTTGCAGGGGCATCTGATTCAATTTGACAAATGTCCTAGACACATTTGTCATGCAAGGTAGCAGGGGTTTGAAGAATTTATACTAGGGGAGTAATCTCATGAGAATCAAAATAAGGCTATAATTGTGTGGTAGTCATGGCTAAGGAGTCGGCTAAGGCATTCTATTCACGTGAGATTAACTTGATGGTAAATGAGGTAAATCATGGTATTAGGTCTTGAAATAGGTCATAATAGGATTTATTTTTTTTGCTATGACATTGATATGCACCGCTAACTTGTCGACATGCCAAATGAGATTCCCCCATGGCATGGAGATAAGTAATAATCCTATCTAGGGAAGCTTGCATCCTAAGGATAAGATCATAATATTCATCCATGTTATTGGTGACCTCAAATTCCAGTTGATAGGAAAGGGGTGACCTCAAATTCTAGTCAATAGGAAATGGGGAAAGTTTAGTTAGAAGGATTAGAGAGCACACAACCTGTCCCAACTCCTTGAAGGAATTTTCCCCCATAAAAGTGTGAAAACCATCTATCTTTGTGTAAATCGGTGGTAATTTCTTATTATGTGATCTTGGAGTTGTTTTGGCCTTAGGTGAGAGAGGTGCTTCATTGTTGGCATTTGAGGGATGTGCCTTAAGACCGTCTCTGAAGCTAAAAATAGTCTTTGATATAAATAGAATTATTGATACCCCTCAATGAGGAGGATGTCCTCATCGTGCAATGCATCGTGAATAGGTTGAGGAGTGGAGATGGGAATGGAGACCAATTGGTCTATGATCAATTTTTATTTTACCGCTTATTGCATGATGATACAAAGGTCAAATTCCATAAGAATATTCATGTCCTTTCCAATTTGATTCATTGGAAGGACAACATTTTAGAAGATGTTTCATGTGAAAAATGACGTAGGTGGTTTGGTAAAGCATGTAATGTCATATTTTCATATCTTCTTAGTAGATGACTAGGCAAGCCCACTCGATGGAGGTGTATCATATCTCATAATCTATTAATGCTTGACTAATGTAGTACATAGTGTGATCCTTTCTCTTTTCATATTCATGTGCTAAAATTTCCCCTATGTACACTAGTGTAGATGAGGTATATAATAAAAAAGTTTGATTAGGAGAAGGAGGTTACAAATTTTGTAGTAAAGATAGATATTTCTTCATGTGTATCAAAATCTTGGTGACAATATTTGGTCTACTCAAATATGGTAGAATTTTAGAGTAGGATGTTTATGGTATGCACGCGATAGGTGAATTTAGGGACAAATCATCATATTTCCAAAATATTGTTAAGAAAAGTTTGTATGCCAACTATGGAAGATGGTTGTGGCATGGTTAGAATAGCCTTAATCTTTGTTGGATCCACATCAATGCCACGTTTTAGTACTAAGAAACCTAAAATGTTTCCTTTAGTCATATCGAATATGCATTTGTTGGGATTAAGATGAACCTTGTATTTGCAAAGATTCCCTAGGGTGATGTATAGGTCATGAACATGATCATTTGTGCACCAAAATTTGACAAGTAGATCATCTACATAAACTTTGATTGTTTTGTGAATGAGGTCGTGAATGTTGTAAGTTATGACATGTTGATATGTTTCACCTACACTTTCTAGCCCGAAGGGAAATTTGACATAACAATAAGTTACCCATTCTATTATAAAAGTGGTCTTATGTTGATCTTTGGGATCGATTTGGATTTTTTATATCTTGAAAAACTCATCCATGAAAGATAACATTTCATATCATGTCGAGGAGTCAACAATGGTGTCGATGAAATGTAAAGGAAAGTTATCCTTAGGACAAACAAGGTTGATATTTCGAACTCAATGTAAATATAGATGGTGAGATTATCCTTCTTTGTAACTTTGATGATATTGGAGATGCATTTGGAATAGCCCATGGTGCAAATGAATTCGGAATCTAAAATTTTAATAATTTTTATGACAAAGATCGTTAATTTTGGGAGGAAATTTTTATATCTTTTGTTGAACAGTGTAATGTTGGTTTCGAGAATTTACTAAAGTACATGGAAGAATGAAGGATGATGCACAAGGATAAGTGTGCACTGAGGATTTTAGATAGAATGTGGGAGGGCACACGTGGGTATAAACATGATTGCATGCGGGACTATGTATATAGGTAGATTGAATGAGGATTTAGCCATTTCTTTGAGGGTAGGCTAAAGATAAATTTGGAGTGTTCTCCAAGCAAGGGATTGAAGAAGGATAAAGATAAATTTGTGGAGAAATCACTTGCAGATCAAGGATTAAGGCACATGCATGGATTTAGATATTAATATGATTAAAGCAAGATATTCTTAGATAATCTATTAATAGCAAATGTTTTGTAAAGCATGTATGTAAGTATGCATGGATATTATTGAACATGCCTATTATTAGGAGAGTGCATGGGAAGTGAAGGGAAATTCCCCACCCATGTAAATTCTTGGCTTATGATTGGTTTCTTTGTATCATGATCATAATTATTATGATTGTTATGTGTTAGTGTTATGCTGCTCGATATGGTTTTGCGCATGAATGTGTGTAGTGAATGCTATATATCATATTCTTAACATGTACTTGTGGTTTTGAAGATTAATGGATAATTGTGGCTCGATTACAAATATTGATGTAGCTGATTATGGAGATGTTTTATGTAATTGAACTTAGTTATTGTTTAAGATTTTATGTTTCCAAAGTGAGTATATACAATGGTTAGGAATACTTGATTAATTACTTAGTGAATTATCATTATGGTTATACATGCTAACATTTTGGTAGATATAAAAATGAGGGACTTGGTAGGTGTTCATGCTTTAGGTGAGCATTCGGACCTACCGAATGAAATTCCAACGTTCATAAGATTGGTGAGTAAATAAATGACACTACATTTTGGTTCCGATGCCGGGACCTATTTTCAAATTTTCTTCCATAATGTTACTTGAATATGGTGTATTGATTATCTCTAGAGAGTATTGAAAGATGGGTAGAATACATACAAGATAGGTTTACAAAGAGGTATAAAATTGACCTAGATTTAACGTGTGCAAATGGGTAATTTTTTTTTTTATCATGAGTTATATGAAACATTCTTCAACTTCTTCCCAAAGGTAAAGGTGTATCGGTGGTTGATAAGCATATGCATAGAACAAATCTTAGTATCCTAGGCTGAGGGTTTGGATGTAAGAATATTATTAGATGTTGTTTAATGTAGATGAAGTGCGGATTAGAGTTATAGACTGATGGTAGGATGGTTTGTTGTGAAATTATACAATGGAGTAAGTAATTGCCACTTATTATTACCTAGAGGAAGTTGAGTTTAGTTTCTTACATGAACCAAAAATATCTTATTTGTGTGCTACCCTTTTAGCTATCAAGATCTTGATGGTAGAATTGGATAGATTCCCTATGGCTAGCTAAACCCCCAACACGCGTAGGGGCAAGAGCAAGTGTGGAGAAGGATGGAGACGACCCATGAAGGAGATAGATAGAGAGAGGAAAGATGACTTAAGTTTAATGAAGCGTGAGAGAGGGACATGATGCACATGAGGGACATTACAGTGTCATTGGAGTTGAGGGGAATGATGGATTGTGAAGGTTTTGAATCTCTCATGGAAGATAAGGATACATAGCATCAGGTCCTCCTGAATTTGGGCAAGTGCAATAGAGAATCCCCTTCATCTTTAGATAAAAGTGCATCATAGGAAAGTATGAGAACCAAAGGTGTGAATTTAAACCAACCTAGCTACTTATAACTTGCACAAGGTGCTCCATATCTAAAGGTAGTTAAAGGATGAAACTATGAGGGTAATCAAGAAGCTATAGGTAGATATTATTTTGTATTAAAGTAAGAATTGCATCAAACTAGTAGACTCCAATATAAGCACAATATGCATCATTGTTTAGGAGTACCCTTACATGATTGTTTTTGGGAGCGTCATTGGGGTAGAGTATTGACACGTAAACCATTAGGAACACTTTATAGGTGTTATGACAACATATATAATGGATTTCTAGTTTAGCACTACAACTGGGACACAAGTAAGTTCATCAACTAGACAACAACCTATCACAGGGGGTGCGAGAGGCTGGGGGATCAAGTCAGCCAATGCACGAAGGGAATCTAGGAGGATGTTCTAGTTTTGGATTAATTCCTACCCTACAAAAAGGTACACACCACCACCTCAACAACCACCACCAAATCAGCCTCAACAGACACCACCTCAATTTTATTTCTAGATATCACTCTACTTTCCAAGATATAGAGGAATAGAGGATGCAACGGAGCATGTGCGCAAGTTTAAATTACAATGGCTCACGAAGGGAATTACAACTTAGGATAGAAAGGAAATTCAATTTGCCACTATATTACAAGGGTGCGCGTATAGCTGGAATAGGAAGTATGACCCACATCAGATGGTGGTGGACTATAATGATTTACAAACTGTGTTTCTCATTGAATTTCATATCATGAAGTTTGAGTAGTAGGAAATCGGTGCACTAAAAGATATCAAGTAGGGTTTATTTGAAAGTGTAAGAGAGTATGATGCATAGTTTAAGTCTTTGTTATCCAAGTTTTCTTATAAAACTCATCAAAGTCAGCATACACAGTGGTTTGTTGGGGGATTTCTGACTCCATTCCAAAGGGCATTAAATCATAAGACTTATAATGATCCGTGTGAGGCATTGAAATCAGTTATGTGTGCTAAAGTAGTTGGAAGTGTGGACACGAGAGTTAGTCCTTTTCTAGAAGTGTGGATAGCAGCTATGACAAAGCAATTGGAGAATATTTCAGCCAACTTCGCGCAAGATGAGACTAAAAGTTGTGTATGGTACACTAACTATGAGGTTAAAGGACACACTAAGGATAGATTTGCATGCAGATCGGTGCACACATTGTTACAATGTTATGAGATTTCCACTTGGACCATGATGTATAGATTTTTCCTCTCTTGAATTGTGTAATGATGAAGAATGAATCTTTATACTTTAATATTTGTAACACAATCACTCATGATACAAAGGATTGTCAGTTGATAGAACAAATTCATGAGGCATGCAAAAATGGGTTATGACAGACTATAGTGGAAAGATACTCTCGGGACAGAATTTGTAACCTTGAGAAGATCGTAAAAATGGAGGAGGTGGATTATGTGGAGGATATAGAAGCAAATTTCATAGATGTAGAATTATATTTCCACACATGACCTGTTACACTTGTGGGTCCCCTAATCATTATTAGCATGATTGTCCATAGATTATATTCTACAACGGTGTGGGAAGCAACATAAATTAGAAGATTATCAAGTACTCTATATGATCACATGATAAATAACAAGAATAAGGAAAAGGGCGTAGGGATGATTAAGTTATAACGTGTGAAGGGTGATCAATGGATACCAAATAAGGTACTTGATCCTAAATTTTAGCCTTTGTTGGTCACTACTCACATTGAAGCAACACTCATATGTGAGCCTCTCAAATCTAGGCCACTCATCGAGGTAAGAAGAAGTCGTGCAAGTTAGGTATATATATGCTACACATTAGAAGGAAGTTTATCAATAGAGCATGGGAGTCATTAGAGAGTTGTACGAGAAAGATTCAATGCTTGAAGGAGCAGGCATGTGAGAGAGATGCGCAAAGAATGTTAAACTCCCATAGAAGGATGTGGATGATTTAAAGGAGGTGTGTAAGATGTTGCACCAAGAAAATATCATTCCTCTATTAGGGGAATTGGTTGTGTGATAAGGTATCATGTGTTGGATCGAATGCAAGTGATAGATATGACATGCAAACTTACCACCTCAAAACCATGAGTATTATAAGGAAATCACTTTAGATGAGTAATTGGTGGATGGTTGGTAAGAAATATATTGATAGATATAGGTGTTGAATTGTATATACTAACTCTAGATGCATGGAATCATATGGGGAGACCAATGTTACAACCATCATTGAATGTGTTGTATGTGGAAAATAAGAAAATGGCTATTCTATTGGGGTGTTGAAGGATGCTTCTATCAGAATATAGAGAGCCAAGTTTATTGAATACTTTAAGGTATTAGAGCTTGCTAAGGTAGACAAATTTCTAGAGTTACTAGGGCGAGCATGGTGTTATGTGAACAATGAAGACTTGTGCTTCAATAAGGGGTACATAAGTTTCAAGAATAGGAATGAGCATATCATTATACCTTTGAATGAAGTAAAAGCTACATTGCATATTGATCCTTTGAGTGAAGAATATCTAGATAGGATTTATGCATGCACAATACATGATCTTGAGACTCTAGAACCATATAAGGAAGGTTTCTTACAAGTGCAGAGATGTACAATCAGCTAGCGACACCATAAGTGTTGCTTGTGATAACTAACACGTATGAAATTGTCAGACACGAGATGAAGGGATGAGTAACTATAAATCATTAGGCTATGCATAGGAAAAGTTCAGTTACCACGATTCACTGATGAAGAAAAGCCCCAGTATTTCTTGCACAACATGGAAGAATATTGTAATAATGAAGGTAATCAAAGGAATATGTTGGTCTATACCATGTGTGGGAGGACAACGTGTTGGTGGGAGACACACAAAGATAACTTGTTGGGTTGGTGAGAAGTGAGAATCACCTTCTCAATCAGGTTGACATGGAGCAATACATATATATATATATGTAAATATAATGGGAAGAATCTTGCTTTGGCAATGTCCATAATTGTGAGAGAATATGGGCATAAGGCTAGGAGGCCTTGCCACCATATCTATGGGTGCATAAGTTTTATTCTACCCTATGAGGTTGTACACGTGCGTGGTATGTACATTTTGAGATCAAACAAGAGACTGGAAGATGACAAGATCTGAATGAAGGAATGGTCCATATATTTGATTATTTCTCTAATAAAAATCTAGTACATGAAGCATTACAGATTATGAGGCACATTAGATTAGGGGATGACACAAAGGCGGAGGAGCTCATGCTCTAGTTTCTTATAGAACCTTATCTCGAGATGCTCCTAGATGCTATGGAGATGAAATATTTATAATTAGGATGCACCTAGAAGGAGAAAGAAAAGGGTAAAATGGTGTACCTCATTGATGATGAAGAGGTTGAGAATTTGGAAGTTAGCCATATAGAAGGTGCATGCAAAGTAATGGATACAATAGATGAAAAGGACCATGCATACCATGCACACATAAATACAAAGAAGCTAAAATTAGTACTGAAGGTGTGCCCAAGCAATCCATTATTGGTGATTATTGGTCAGAGTAGGAGGTAGCAAAGATTATTGAGATTTTGCATGACTTATAGGATTTGTTCCCATGAGTTTATCATGAGTTGAAAGGAGTGCACCCCTCATTAGGAGAAATGAAGATCAAGTTGAAGGTACATGCATGTCAGTCTAGAAGAGGCCTTATAGGATGAATCCAAACTTGTGCATATAGGTCAAGGAAGAAATAGATAACATTCTTAAATTTGGAATCGTGAAGCCGGTGTAAGATTCTCGAGTGGGTTATCCCCATGGTAATCGAGATCAAGAAGGATAGGTAGATCAAGATTTGTGTGGACTATAGAGAAGTGAATGCTTCATGTGTTACATATCCTTTTCCCATACCATTCACAAAGAAAATCCTCGAAGGTATTGTAGGGCACAAAATTTACTCCTTTATTGATGGGATTTTTAAGGTATCATCGGGTTCACATTATGTGTGAGGGAAAAGAAAAGAACACTTTTACTACTGAGTGGGGAAAAATTGCATATAATTTTATGCCTTTTGGGTTGAAGAATGTGCCAATGGTATTCTCGCACATTATTGTGCAGGCATTTAAGGACTTTATTCATAAGTTCTTGTATGTGTATCTAGATGATTGGACTGTTTATGGCTTAGTTAAGGACCAATGTGATAATATGAGACTCATGTTTGATCAATACAGACAATTGAACATATCTTTAAACATTAAAAAGTATATTTTTGCTATACCATTTAGAACTCTAATTGGGCACACCATTTGTAAGGAAGGATTATTGGTATACCTTGCCAAGATAGTTGTGATCTTGGGTTTAGAGGAGCCTAAAAATCAGAGTGAAGTGCATGGATTTGTGAGACATCTTCGACTAATATAGAAAATTTATCAAAGGATAAGAAAATATTTCTATGCGTCTAGAAGAATTGCTCAAACAAAAATGAAAATTTAATTAGGGTGATGTGCAATAGCATATGTTTGAGGCATTGAAGGAGAAACTTACCATTGCACCAATCTTGTGCTTTCATTCATGGAACAAACCCTTCCATGTACATGTTGATGATTCTAGTAGAACTATGGTGTCATATTAGCTTAAATTGGAGATGGAAATGTGGATCATCCCATATTCTTTACAAGTAGGAAGTTGACACTCGCTAAGAAAATTTACACTACCACTAAGTGCGAGGCATTATCTATGATCTATGTGCTTCATAAGTTTTGTCAATACTTATTGGCTACACTTTTTTCTTCAATAAATATCACATGGCCTTGAATTATTTAGTCAATAATATATTTTTGCAAGGGTTCATCTGCAGTGGATTCTTATGTGTCAAGAGTTTGACTTTACCATGGTAGTAAAGCTAGGAAAAAATTAATTCATGACCGATCACTTATCGCACATTAAATATGGATAAGAGGCATGAAGCATTAAGGATACCATACTAGATGCACATATTTTCAAATTAAATTGTGCACCGGTGACTTGGAGGATATTGCGGTATTTCTACACATTGGGCTTTCTTGAAGGCATGAAGACGTTGGATAAAAATTAGCTTTCCATTCGAGTTTTCCCTATCGGTTGATTGGATGATACTTATAGAAGATGGGGAGAGACGAGATCTTACAACATTGAGTACTTGAGCATGAGCATGAATATACAATAGAGGAAGCTCATGGCATTATCACATAAGGGCATTATGGGTGATGCAATCGCGTCAAAGATACGCATGGCTAGAATTTGGTGGGAAACTTTATACAAATATGTTAAGGATTTTTTGAAAGCTTGTGATCATTTTCAACGCATTGGGAAGTTGGGAAATAGAGATGAGATTCCACTTAGACTAATTACAAGCACAAAACCTTTCAAGAAGTGTGTTATCAACTTTGTAGGCCCTATTGCACCACACATGCACAAGATTGCAATGCACTACATTATTACTTGCATAGATTATTTGAAAAGGTGGGCGGAGGCCACACCTTCAAAGGATTATACTACATCTACAACATCAAGCTTCCTATGGGAGAACATAATTAGTAGGTATGGCTATCCATTAAGCTTGAGTAGTGATAAAAGAACTCATTTCATGAATGAGACAATCATAATTCTCTTGGTAGAGTTTATGGTAGAACACCATAAAACCACCCCTTATAACCCTCAAGCTAATGGTACTGCAAAATCTTTGAACAATATTTTAGGCCAAAATCTTATTAATATTTGTGATATTGGAAGAAAGTATTGGGATGATAAAGTGTCAGTTGTACTTTAGGCTTACATGAACACTTATAAAAGATTGAATAATTCCACACCATTTCATTTAGTGTTTGGCACCGAGGCATTACTACCATTTGAATTCATGTTTCCATCCCATATTGCTTGTGTGGACTAGATGATGAACAATGTTTTTAGGAGAACATTGAAAAACTCATGCAATTAGATGAGAAATGTGCCATTACGTGGTGGATTCATAAGACCGAGAAGGAAAGGTAGAAAGCATGGAATAATTGGAACGTTAAGAACAAGACATTTGCGGTTGGAAAGATGATACTTCTCTATGACTCCAAGCTCACGTGTCATCCAAGGAAGTTAAAGGTGTATTGGTTGGGACTGTTGGCTCCTAAAAGAACACTCCAAAGAAATAAGAAACTAACTTGAGAATAGCTTGGCTTTGAGGGAGTGATGAACAATGAAAATCACTTTGTTGTTAATAGCCTAGGATTTATTCAATGCTCAAACCAATGACTCAAATTTGGGAGGTGATCAAGAGACACCTTAACAAAGGGGATGGCTTAGCCCTGCTACTTCTAGCTCTTCCTGGACCAAGGTGAGAGGACCTAGTTGGAGGATCTAAATAAAGGAAAATATTTCATGGCTTGGTTTCCTTTATGATTGGTGTAACTTAATTTGAAGCAAGTGCAGCCACATATACAATACTCACTCAAAGATTTGTCACTTGATTATTGTACGCACTTGACACATCAAATACAGATCAAAACATATAGATAATGGACAATCTTAAATATTATGTTTACGTAATATTTATCAACCAAGGGTGATTTAAATGAATAACTCTTTAAAAAACTTTAGTAGGTGATGAGTTATTTTATTTCATGTTTAAATACCTCATCTCCTATATTTTTTTAATCCATGTGTACCCCTGAAATTGTATTTACCAGTTTATCTTTGCAGAACATTTTCACTATATATTAAACCTATGGCACATATATTAGTTAATATGATTATTACTAAGTTTACTCTATTTTGTGGATTATGGTATGCATTTATTCTTTTGGATGTAATTTGATGTTAAATAGTGATTTGAATAGGTATCATCCTTGATTTCCAAATATTTATTATATGTATCCATTGACATGTAGCCAAAGGAACTCATTCACATCATAGATTTTGTCCAAAGTAAGTGACATACAACTAATGGGACCCATTCACAGACACATGCCTTCAACCACAAAAGGTCACACATATATGTAAAGTCATGATTCTAAGAATCTTGAACAATGTAGACACTTTTCCTAAGCTTGCACGTGTTGATAGAGAAGAAATTATGTGAACAAGAGGAAGATTCAACACCATCACTTGATTATTAATTGTAACTAAAATAAAGAACTATTTGATTAAAATCATAATTTAATAATTGGTTGTTCAATCGATCAGTTAGTTAAGTTATGTGATTTTATTATAACATATCCTAAACATTTATGTTGCATGTAAATTATTGGATTGTTTGGTTAGGATATTTTACTAAATCCAACTGTAACTCCTAGTATGAATCTATCTCTTCATGTCCATGTTGAAATGGAGGACATAAAAAGGGGAAAGATTAATGGTGTAAAGAGTAGTAAATACGAGGAGGAATTCGATCCATAGGTAGAGAGTTTGTTGTATTCTTCCATTTGTAATCTTCATGATGATGAAATAAGAATCGAGTTTTGTTAATTTGTTGTAGACATAGACCTTAGGAGGGATTAACACCCAAGGTATGGCCCACTTATCATTTTTAGTCCTCCCCTTTTGTTTTTGTTTTAATTCATTGCATTGTTAGAATTTCAAAGTAGTTCCTTCCTTTATCTGTATTTTGTTTTTGCATGCTTTTCCATATCCATAGTATTTACTTCCATTTTTAGTTTAGTTCATTTCCATTATTGTTATTTCATAATTGTAGTGACACAAATTTACCCTTACACTCCTCAAACATATGTAACTGTGTATACATCACTAGCAATATTGAAAGTTTACATCCCTATGTCTGATAATTAAATGAATGTAGATTAATTAACAACATATTAATTGTTGAAAGTTAATTTATACCACCATTTTTGGTGTTATTGCCAGAGATACTACCAATTTATAAGGTTTTTGAAGATTTTTTTCATTTCTTAGATAAATTAGGCTTTAGGAAGTTCACTTCCAACCCCCCAATGAATTTTCTATTGATAGAGTTGAGTAGGTGATTTATACATTGCCAAAGGGATGCCCATGGTATATTTTTACCTAATCCACAAGTAGCAAAAATCTCTTCATATACCTATGAGGATTATGAAGAAGAAACCTATGTACTTAGTTTGTTATTCGAAGACAATCCTCTAAGTGAAGGCTCTATAGCTGCTCTTGAGAAGCTAAAGATGGTAGAAGAAGTAAATCAGAATTCTCGAAATGGGGAAACCACCTTTGAGTTCCCCATCAATGAAAACAATGCAGCTGTTGGCATGAAGAATATTTCTCCCTCATCTTTTCCCAACTTTCATGGATCCATGTCAGAAGACCCAGACACCTTTCTATTTGAGTTTGATGTTTTGTGCAAGAGTTATGATTATACTACTGATGCACATAGATTGAAGCTATTTCCTACTACACTCAAGGATGCAACCTTGAGATGGTTCATGGGATTGGGAAGAAATTTTGTAACCACGTGGACATAAATGAAGGAGAAATTCCTCGATAAGTACTAGGACTATTGTAGACCAAAAAATAGAGGATGTGATGAGATCTATAGAATGAGACAAAAAGAGGATGAGCCATTAGAATACTATTTTAAAAGGTTCTTATTCTACATTCATAAGTCAAGGAACACCGAATCGCCACCTAACTCTCTCAAATTACTCTTTTTGAAGGGACTCAGTGATAAGGACATGGATATTCTGGACCTAATAGGAGCATGAGAAATTTAAAAAGAAACTTTTGTAGACATCTGTGATGCCTCCAAAAATTACTCAAGAGCTACTATGAAGAGGGTAAGAAGTGTAAGATCAAGAGGTGGATAAGATACCAAAAAAATTGGGGACATATCTAAGTCAGAGATTGTCAACATGTTTAAGAACATGAAGCAGAAATTGTCAATGACATGGCTAATCAATTAGATGCTCTACACACCAAAAAGAAAAAGGAAGATGCAAAAGAAACACTCACAAAGTACTGCCATGCATGCAGAAGGAAGAAATCTGACTATATATGCACATACCTAGCCAAAGCATTGCTCAAGAAAGGGAGGCTTCACCTAATTTAAAGATGTTGGAGATAGAGGATGGGAAAGTTTTCTATGTTTCTCAAATAAAACCATGGCCACCAAGGCAAGGAGGTATGAAACAATACCCTATACATTCATTTCAAAATTAGTCTAATAATTCATATATGCAGCCCCCACCTTAGGCTAACCATCAAGGTTGGGCCCCATATCCTAACCAACATCAATAATAGTGGAAACCTAAGTTCCAAGTCTAACAAAAAAAAAAATGGTAACAACCTCCTCAATCATGGCAACAACCTTGGAGAGGAGGAAAATAGTGGAATAACCCACCTCCAAATTACCAACAATATTATTAGCAACCTCCCTATCTGTAGCAGTAAGCTCTAATGTCAAACCCCCAAACAAGATCTAAACCAAAAGATACCCAAATACCAGCTCAACCAACACCTAACCAAACAATAAAGATTCTCAGTTAGCCTATTCCACTGAACCAACTCAATACCATACCTATTTTGTTGATATCTATAATATCCATCTTTTCTTGAAAAGATCACTTCCTCCACCGATTGGACCCGCTATTACTCACATTGCTTTGAGGAGACCCGGATGCGATAGGATTACCCACAACAATAGTAGAAGATGTTACATGCTAATATGTAGAAACTCGAGAAAAATTCTAGCAAGGGTAAAACAAAGCGTAATGAGCCACAATTTTCTGAAAGGTTCTAAGAAAAGAAGACCGACCTCACATCGTAACCTAATTATGATTTTGTTAACCGGCTAAAATACATTTATGTCAAATTTAATTCATTCAAGTTATTAAGGACATGCCCATCCTTAAAAAAAGTTTTTAAGATCTACGCATAAAAACCGGGAAGAAATAGGAAAGAGGAAAGAGGAAAGATCCAACTACTATGCAGGTCATTAGACAACTAGCTGATATTATGCTTGGGAACTCAATTCTACCCAAATACATAGATCCAAGAAGTCCTTTGGTAAATGTCACAATCAAAGGCACAATGATCAAGAATACACTGATTGACTTAGGGCGTAATAAATGTAATGAAAAATTAGATCATGGATGATTTGAAGTTAGAGGAATTAAGACCAATACCCACAAATTTGTAACTTGTAGATAGATCATGAGTTAAGCCTAAAGGATTCGTGGAGGACGTAATAGTAGTGGTAGAATCTTGGGAGTACCCTACTGATTTTATTGTTCTTCAGCCAAAAGAAAGCTTAGGAGGATATCCTATCATCTTGGGAAGACCATGGTTGGAAACTGCTTGATGCATTCATAAGATGCAGATTATATGGTTATCTCTAATGGATCGGGTATAAAAATCTCATGCTTTACCCCTTGCACAACCATTCAATGAAGAAGACCAAACCACTTGGGTTGAAGAGCCAGAAGAAGATCAAAGCTCAATTTAGCAGCTCATGATGTTGTAGAAGTCATGCACAATTGAAGGGAAAGAAGAAGATATTTTTTCTAACATCTTACAAAATAATTATGGGAATAATGAAGAAGTAGATGGAAAATTACGGTGTATAAGTTGTCTTGAAAATCAAATCCTACCACAACAAAGAACTATGAACATTCTAGGTAATAATTGCATCCTTCACCAACTTCTTCCACATGATTGTATACTAAGTTTTATAAGAAGCAATGTATGCTGCATGAATGATCTCTATAAGAAAGTGCAAATTGCTCCGGTCAAGCCACTTAATGTGAAAAAAATGTTGAGCATGCAACAAAAGCATCTTTTAATTTCTCTTCATCATAAAAATAAGAAAACATTTGCGTCGAAATATGGACATATACATGGGATACACCTTAATATATGCACACATAAGATATACATCAAATATATCTCGCAAGCCAATAAGATGACCTCAAAGAAAAATGAATGCACTGTGATAAAGGATATAGTGAAAGAAGAATTAAAAAAATTATTGGATGTGGATTCATATATCCAATTTTAGATAGTCAATGGGTGTCACCCCTTGTCATTGTACCTAAGAAGAATGGAAAATGGAGAATTTGTGTGGACTATAGAGAGCTGAATGCAGCAACAAAGAAGGATCATTTTCTGCTTCCTTTCATTGATCAGGTACTTGAAACTCTTGTTGGAAAGAAATATTTTTCTTTTCTGGATGGCTATAGTGGCTACAACCAAATTTAGATTGCACCAGAGGACTAGGACAAGACCACATTCACGTGCCCATGGGGAACATTTGCATATTTTGTTCTTCCTTTTAGTTTGTGCAATGCACCTGCTATATTTTAGAGAGCAATTTTGAGAATTTTTCATATCTAACCAATTGCATAGAAGTATATATGGATGATTTTACAATATATGGTAGTAATTTTGATGAAGCAATGAAGAATATGGACAAATTTCTCAAGAGATGCAAGGATCATAACCTATCCTTAAGAAATGAAAAATGCTACATGATGATGTCTAAAGGAATAGTGTTGGGGCATTATCTATCAACTGCTGGAATTCAGGTAGATCTAACAAAAATATCTATGATTATAAATCTACCAACACCAAAGAAGCAGAAGGATGTGAGGAGCTTCTTGGGACATGTTGGGTATTATAGAAGATTTATACATGACTTCAGTAAGATTACAACACCATTATTTGTCATGTTGGGAAAAGATGTTTCCTTTGAGTGGATTGAGAAATGTGAGGTTGCATTCCAAAATTTGAAGCAAATGTTGACTTTAGCACCTATGTTAAGAGGACCATATTGGATTTTTCCATTTCACATTCATATTGATGCCTCAGATCACACCATTGGAGTTGTTCTAGGATAGAAAGATGGAATTCTAAACTATACAATCTATTATGTCAATAAGAACCTGTAGCACATTGAACTCAACTATATAGTCACAGAGAAAGAATTCTTAGCAGTTTTTATGCTATCAATAAGTTTATGAAAAAAATAGGTTATATAGTATTCATTCATACTAATCACACAAAAATGAAATATTTGATCAAAAAACCATTTGTAAGAAATAAAATAATCATATGGTTGCTACTCTTGCAAGATTTTGATGTCACCATCATGGATAATCCTAGTAAGGACAACATTGTAGTTGAATTTCTTTCAAGAATGGATAATAATAATGAAGAATAAGTAGTGGATGAATATTTTTCAGATGAGCACCTATTTTCCATTTCCACTAGAACACCTTGGTATGCTGATATAGCTAATTATTTGGTCTCAGGTAAGACACCTCCACACTATTTATATTCTAAAAAGAAATACATTGTTGAAAAAAGTGTGAATTTTTCTTGGATAGCTAGATTTCTATTTCACACAAGGTATGATAATGTCATGAGGAGATGCATAGATGATGAATAAATATATGATGTCCTCAAATCCTTCCATAGTGAACCATGTGGAGGACATTTTATTGTAAAGAGAACAACACAAAAGTGTTGACAATAGGGTATTATTGGCCTACACTGCATAAGGATGTAACATTATACACAAGAAGGTGTGATAAGTGCCAAAGAATGGTTAAGCCTACTAATTCAGATGAGATGCCACTTTAGCCACAAGTATTAATGCAATCATTTGATAAAAGGGGTTTGGAATTCATTGGTCCAATAGATCCTAAATCTCAGTAGAAAGAGTACATTTTGGTGTGTATAGATTACCTCACTAAATGGACAGAAGTGAAAGCACTGCCAAATCAGAAGAGTGAGAAAGTTGCTAAATTCTTATATGACCACATTTTCATGAGGTATGGAGTACCAAGAGAAATTTTTATAGATCAAGGTACACACTTCACTGCTGAAGTTATTTTTGATCTAGCTAAGGAATATGAAATCAGACACAAGAAGTCTACACCTTATCACCCTAATCTAATGGTCAAGTTGAGGTAACAAACAAGGAAATAAAATTCATCTTGACAAAAACTATTGCACTCCATAGGAGATATTGGGAAGACAAACTTCCAAAGGTAGTTTGGGCATTCAACACAACTTGGAAGACAACAACATCCTTTACACCATTCGAGATTTTTTTACGGTAAGACTTATTTTCTCCTATTGAATTTGAGCATAATACATTAAGGACTACACTTGAACTAGGCATATATTTGTCTAAATCTCAAAGGAAGAGGATTCTCCAACTCAATGAGATGGATGAAATGAGGAGATAGGTTGTGCATAATATAGAAGTGGTACAAAATCAAAGGATCAAATGGCATGACAAATTCATCAAGACAAGACAATTTCAAGAAGGTGATTGGGATCTCTTATTTGACTCCAAGTATAAGGACCATATGGGAAAACTCAGGACAAGGTGGCTAGGTCCATATGAGATTGATAAAATCTTTCTGATGGAGAAGTGAAACTCACTACCATAAATCCTGTGAGATTCAAACTACTGGTGAATGGTCATAGGTTGAGGTTGCATAAAAGTTGAGGAGTCAAATTTGGTGACGATGATGAAAATTTTGTAAGTGATAGACAAGGTACATTACACACTTCCCTAAAACCTTTTTGGGCTGATGTTACAAACTACATTATAAAATACTTCACCTATGAGGGTAGGTACTCAAGATTGAATATTGTGCATTTTAAATTTCTTAATCATTTAAATAATGACAGACATGTTAATGTCCCTAATTTATTACATGAAAGCTTAAAGAAAATGAGTAAGGAGTCTCAGAGGGGGAGGTGCATTATCTCATCACTGTCTTATTACCTTGATTATCAAAAATGCATTAGAGAGGGAACACCCTGTAATAAAATGGGGAGAGTGATCAGGGGATCATTTTTGAAAGTTCCCTAAACATACCTAAATGGTGTTAGTGCAGAATATCATCTTGAGATCTTTCCAATGACTATGAGAACGTGGAAAATGGACATCAGGAGCTCTAGTTATGTCTAGTCAAAGTTTGGTCAAAGGGAAAGTCAACTCTAGTCAACTGGTCAATATTGGACCAATCGCACTGCGACACGTGGCAAAAGGCTTTAGAAAAATTGAAGGGGTTTTATCCACCGGTCTTCGACAATCGTGAAATGGTTGGTTCGATTTTCCAATCGCGGGTCGACATGTGGTCTTATTCGTCATATATCATGTGGGTCAAATTTCATATTACTTTGTAATTTTTTTGCCATACATTATTTCCATATGCCACGCATATATATATTATATTAATGTTCAAACATTAGTATTAAAACTCCACATAAACTGCCAAATTCTATGCTTCCACGTGGAGGAGAGAAGGTGGTGAAGTGGTTGTTAGGGGGTTTAAAGCCATGCGTGGAAATCCACGTGGTGATCAAGGTGGGGGCGGTTATGCTCACGTGGTCTTTTGACCACTTCACATGCGTGGAAAAGGATTTATAAATCCTTAAACAAATATCAACCCACAAAATGTGGGATTCACCCACTTACCTAATCCGCCACTTTGGGATATAATCCCATTAAAAATGCAAAATGGCTCAAAAAACAATAAAAACTCCAACCACCTCCACCGCTTTAACATTAGAATATGGAATTAAAGAAAAATCCACGGAAAAATGATAGGAGGTGGGATTTGATCCCCCAACCTCATAGGTCTAAAGCCAATCCACTAACCAACTCACCAAAGAAGCTCGCTTGGTTATAAAATGGGTCGTTTCAACTTATACGGGGTGGCAGTGCATGCAAAGCAAAGCATAAGGAGCTAGTTTTCAGAAAGTGCCATTTTTGAAGGCCTTGCACTCATAATGAGAACTCGGAGTAAAAATATGAAATGTAGGAAATTATGAGAAGATTCCAACAATGTAAGATTTGATATTATTTTTTTAGTTTTAGCCTAGTTTTGGAAGCTTTGAATGCAGTTTTTAACAGGGATCTACAAGACAACTAGTTGGAAAACATGAATTTCAATGCACTTCTGGTCCGAAATGTGACTTGGTGTAAACATGAAAAGTGTTCATAATTCATAGATGATTTCATATATATGATTTTTTTCATATAATGTTTTTAAATCTCCATTTTTAGGTGTTTTTCTAACACGATTTGCAAGGAGATCATATTATGAAAACACCGTAGGAGCCATGGATCATTCTTAGGACAGTTTCTACTATTTTTAGAGTTCTTGGGACATTGATAAGCTCATTTTCAGGTTTTTATTCATTATTGGTTGTTTGTAAGAGTTATTTTACTTAAATTTCAATATTATTAATGGATCGGTTCAATCCAACCCGGGGGACGTAGGAATTTCCGAACCCGTAAACAATCTTGTTTTTTATCCGAGTTTTTCATTTTTACGATTATTTATTTGTTACCCAAGTTTTTTTCACTTCTATGGATGCATAATAATCATAATTTAATCAATTTGTGTAGTTTATAATACTTAAAAATTGGTTAAGAAAATCACGATCTTTGGAAACTTTTAAAAGTGAAAAAAATACAACACACGTTTTTAGATCAAGCTTAGTATCGAGAGCAGTTAGATTGCGGATTAGCTTATAATTGTGTTTGAAAATTTGGCTTTAGTTTCAGTATTGATTTCACTTTTCAGTGTGAAGATATTTTGGGGTTTGTTAATCTTCTTTCACAGTGTGCAGTTTTGGAAGTACATGTTGTGTTTGTAGGAACAAGGAATCATGTGCAAGTCATCTAAATAGAGCAATTTGGATGAGCTTGAAGCCATAAACCGCCAACTCCAAGAAGAAAAATCTTTCTTGAGAGATAATTTTTATTCCTTGGAAGAGGAAATAGTGCGGGTAATATTTGAGCCACAATCCTCTCTAACCAAGAAAGAGGAGTATGTTAACAAGATGCTTGAAGAGAGCAAGAAGTTGATGGGCTTTGTTAAAGAGTTGCAAGATGAAATACGGACCAAGGATGCTCTCTTAGAAAAGTTTCAACAAGGTGAACATAAGAAGGAAATGCCTTCCAAATCAGATGCAAGTACTATGATAGAATGCACTGTAAGTTGTTCACATTTTAATTCTTCCTCTCATTCAATTTTAGATGTTCCTTTGGGTCAGTTTGAAAAACACACTAAGGGAATTGGGTCTAAGCTAATGGTTAAGATGGGATTTAATGGAACGGGCCTTGGTAAAAATGGACAAGGTGATGCTAACCCAATATAGGTAGAGGATCAGCCTCGGTTTATAGGTTTGGGTTATTCTAGTGGGAAAATAGAAATTGGAGAAAGTTCCAAAGCAGCTGAAGGAAGACAAGCTTCCAACAGCCAAGGATCTATACCACTAGAATTACAGGATTCCGCCATCAGGAGGAACAATGAAAGGTGTAAGAAAATAGGTAAAAGAGGTAATCATATTCCACCTCCTTTCACTTACACTAAAAATAGCACTAAGAGAAAATCAAATCCTAAAACTTCTAATACACTCTTTCAGTTGGAACAATATAGCTTTGGTAGGAAAAAATATGCTTTCCCTTGTACATTTTGTGAAGGTACTAATCATTTTGTTGCATATTGTTGGAAGAGGAAAAATTTGATTAAGAAGTTAATGCCTTTTGTGAATGATAAGGCAGGTGCTAAAGACCAATCTCACCAAGGAAAGGCAAGAAATGGAAAGAATGTTACCTCTCCTAAACAGGGGAATCATTCTCGTAGACAGAGTTTTGAGAATGGTAAAATGGGTAAGACTCCTAAAAATAGGGAAGTTAAATTTTGTTCCCATTATAATAGGAATGGTCATGATGTTAAGGTTTGTTGGTTTGTTCCTAAACAACAAAATTGGAAAGTTGTTAAAAAGAACAATATTGTAAAACCAACCGTGCTAAACCTAACTAAAACTCATTGTGGTACTGAGAAGGTAAAACAACCAAAATGGAAAAACCCAAGTGATTGGTTGGGAAAAACACTCCTCAACTTTATATTTGCACTACAGTAAATTGTTGATAGTAGGCAAGAATTTTTTTCAGAGCTATATTTTAGGGATTCCTGTTGATTGATAAGGATTTGTTCCTAAGTTGATATTTAAGCTTTGAAAATGAATGGAAACAACTGAAGAGAAGATTTGAGTGATAGGTTCATCATACTCATGTTTTTTTTTCTCATATTTATTAGTAGTTCCATTGTTGAAAATAGTATGCGAGGGGATAGGCATCAGTAGCATGTCTAAATTTGAAACTTGCAGTTGTAATCAGCATAATCACAAAGTGTCAGTTGAACACTAGCTTCCATTATAGATGGGTGTTATTATTTGACTTATTATTTGTGATGGTGATACAATGTTTTGGCATATTCATGTTGATTCAATTGTTGACTATAGATATTTTTGGGCGTTGATAGTCTATTATATTCTGATAGTGAATACTTGTAGTTGTTACAGTTTCAGATGGGCAGTTGGCACTAGCCTAATTGTGGGCAGTTTAGATGTCTTGTATACTGATCTGTGTTATGGAATTGTAATTTTTGGTAATCGGTCGTATCACAAAGTGACTGTTGAACACTAGCTTTCCGTAATAGAATGGGTGTTATTATCTGGTTAGTTAATTGTGATGGCATTTAGTAGTGGGTATGACAGATCACGGTTATGTGCAGAGTCGACAGGTTACAACGTTTTAGTTGAACACTAGCTTAATTAGGTGTTATTATCTGATCGGTTATGTAACTAGCTAATCAACTATTTACATTTTTATTAACCTATAATGTTATTTCAAGTTCTTGTATGTGTTTTTGCAATGCAGGAAGAGATAGCATTATTTTTGGATTGATAAACAACTTTTTGGGACAAAAAGCCTTTCTCGATGGGGAGGTGTGATTAGGGTATCATTTTTTAAAGTTACATAAACATCCCTAAATGGTTTGAGTGCAGAAAATCATCTCGAGAGCTTTCCAATTTGTGAGAACATGACAAACGGACATTAGGAGCTCTAGTTATGTTCGGTTAAAGTTTGGTCAAAGGAAAGTCAACTCTAGTCAAGCCTGGTCGACATGTGGTCTTATTCATCATATATCATGTGGGTCAAATTTCATATTACTTTGTATATTTTTGCCATACATTATTTCCATATGCCATGCATATATATATATATATATATATATATATATATATATATATATATAATATTAATGTTCAAACATTAGTATTAAAACTCCACATAAACTTCCAAATTCTATGATTCCACATGGAGGAGAGAAGGTGGTGAAGTGGTTGTTAGGGGGTTTAAAGCCAAGCGTGGAAATCACGTGGTGATCAAGGTGGGGCGGTTATGCTCACATGGTCTTTTGACCACTTCACATGCATGGAAAAGGCTTTATAAAGCCTTAAACAAATATCAACCCACAAAATGTGGGATTCACCCACTTACCTAATCCACCACTTTGGGATATAATCCCATTAAAAATGCAAAATGGCTCAAAAAACAATAAAACTCCAACCACCTCCACCGCTTTAACATTAGAATATGGAATTAAAGCAAAATCCACGGAAAAATGATAGGAGGCGGGATTTTATCCCCCGACCTCATAGGTCTAAAGCCAATCTACTAACCAACTCGCCAAAGAAGCTCACTTGGTTATAAAATGGGTCGTTTCAACTTATACAGGGGGTGGCAGGTCTGTGCAAAGCAGCATAAGGAGGTAGTTTTCAGAAAGTGCCATTTTTGAAGGCCTTGCACTCAGAATGAGAACTCAAAGTAAAAAGATGAAATGTAGGAAATTATGAGAAGATTCCAACGATGTAAGATTTGATATTATTTGTTGAGTTTTAACCTAGTTTTGGAAGCTTTGAATGCAGTTTTTAACAGGGATCTACAAGACAGCTAGTTGGAAAACACGAATTTCAATGCACTTCTGGTCCGAAATGTGACTTGGTGTAAACATAAAAAGTGTTCATAATTCAGAGATGATTTTAGATATATGATTTTTTTCATATAATGTTTTTAAATCTCCATTTTTAGGTGTTTTTCTAACACAATTGCAGGGAGATCACATTGTGAAAACACTTTAGGAGCCACAGATCGTTCTTGGGATAGTTTCTGCTATTTTTCAGAGTTCTTGGGACATTGATTAGCTCATTTACAGGTTTTGATTCATTATTGGTTGTTTGTAAGAGTTATTTTACTTACATTTCAATATTATTAATGGATCGGTTCAATCCGAACCCAGGGACGTAGGAATTTCCGAACCCCGTAAACAATCTTGTTTTTATCGAGTTTTTTCGAGTTTTCGATTATTTATTTGTTACCCAAGTTTTTCACACTTATATGGATGCATAATAATCAGAATTTAATCAATTTTGGAGTTTAGAATACTTAAAAATTGGTTAAGAAAATCATGATCTTTGCAAACTTTTAAAAGTGAAAAAAATACAACACACGTTTTCATATCGAGAGAGTTTTCTAGGAAAAACACATTGATGATTTGTTAGGAAAAAGGAAGAAAAAGAGGAAAAACACAGCTAGTTCTTCCACACCTACACCTGAAACCATAACTTCTACATCTATTCCTACAAAAGCCCCCTATACCTACAAAACCACCTATTCATGAAAAACCTCCATCTCCATAGCGAGGCCCTAGGCCCATCTCTTCGATAGGATTCTTATTGCTGAAACATTTCTCAATATATCTACACCTAAGTCCACTTCCTCTAACGGAAAATGAAATGTTAGGTAAACTTAGTTTATTTAATTAATTATGCATTTTATTAGGTTATGTATTTAATAACCACATTATTTTAGTATTGTTTATTTGTTGCATTATTGCTGCAACTATACTTGTTTGTATTTAGTTGGTTATTTCTTCCCGGTCATCTTTTAGAAGCTTATGTAATCAAGGGTTATTGTTGCACATTTGTAACATCTTTCATTGTTTGTATCCGGCTGTCCAATATCTATAAATATTACATCCTACACCATTGTAATTAATTTGGTTGATTAATAAAATACTACATGCTTCCATCCTGTTTTACATTTGGTACTAGAGTTGGTTGAAGCTCCTAGCAAGGTTGAAGAAAGGTTGTAGAGGAAGTAAAAGTTTTGGAGAAGAAAATTACATCATCAGAGAGCCGAGCTAGCTCCTCGTAGCTTTCTAGAACTCCCTGAGTCCCATAACCTCTGTGAAATCTACGAGTAAACGGAAAGCAATATTTTTTTCCCTTGGTGCTCTCTACACTAGGAAAATTTGTTTCTGGAGCTAATACATATACATGAATTTTTAATTTTTTTTTCCCCATTAGGGTTTTTATCACTAAATTTGGTGACAATATTAGCTTTAGCTAATACTACCAAATTGATGTAATTTAGAGGAAACTCTACTATATTTGAAGGTGTCTCTTCTCGACCGGGTCTACAATAACAAAGCTATTTTGATACACCAAGTTACAACGAGTAGATTGAATGGGTTGGTTGATTTTTACCCCACACCAAACCGAGGTCCATTCATTTACACATCAAGCTATTTCAAGGAGAGATCGAGCTATTTAATTGATGGGAACAATTTGTGTTTTATTTTTGCATTGACAAGCCCCTTTCCTCTCCACACAGAAAGTCGAGCACTCTCTAATCGATCCTAGTCAAGCTTTGGCGTATTAATTCGAATCTAAAAGGAGTTCTTTGAATGCATTGATCCATCGACTTGGTTGAGTTGGAGACTATGATATCATTGCCTCTACTATCACTGTGAAGGATATCTAGGTCAAATGGTGAGTTAGAGACTCCTACATAGTTGTGTTATCATTCAAAGGTCAAGCCCCTCCTTAATTATTGCTCGAGCCACCTATTACAAACTTCCTATGTAAATACACAAACCTACAAATCAATCGGGATAACTCCATTGGAAGAGCCTCCTACACAAAACAATGACCCTACCTCCTGCACCAAATCCATACATTGAGTTTTTCACTCCAAATAATTTACGGCTGCATACAATAAAAATGCAAAGATCAATAAAAGGAGGCCATTGCAAAAGTGGCTAAAGCAAATAAAAACAACGAAGGAAAATAAAGGGGGAGATAAGGAGAAGATCCTTTTTTTTTCTAATGGAAACCTAATACACTTAAACTCCTCTTCTAGAGACACATGGATCTCCCATGCCTGGTTGCTATTTCAAAAGTTTAGTGTTTTTGCACTCATTTAAATTGAAATTGTTTCAATTCCTAGTATAAGCACCTTGGGTGGTACATTGGATAAGTGGAATACTTTGGGATAGAAGGTTTAGGTTCAACCCCTACCCCTAACACAAATTTTTAAACCATTGAAATTTGGAGGAAATTTTGGAAAAACTTCCTAACTTAGAGGTAACTAAACCTCTAGTTATGACTAAATAGGCCCCTAAACGTTTAGTGAGAAAAACCCTATTTTAGGGAAAATATTTTTTCTCCGAACCTTTTATTTTTCATTCTGAAAAACTTTTGTGAAAGGAGTTATCCCTAAAAATTGCATTTTCAGCTATTGTTTTGCAATTTTTAGCATAGAGGGTAGTATTGTGCTCCAAAGGCCACCAAGGCTCGTAAAAATGAAATTTTCCCTACCATTCAATTTTTTCAAAATTTTTGAATATAATTGAATGCTTCAAGATATTGTACTAATTTGCGGAGTTGCGATAGTCAACTGTAAACATTGTAACCACTCATGAACTGACATAGAATTGTAATAAAAAATAGTTAAATTTGGTTCTAAAACACTCATGAGATCCTAGATCTCATTCTTAACATTCGTTATATCAAGTGCCTCTTAGAAATGCTTACGGGTAAATCCATCGTGACTACTACTACACTTAATTCCTAATATAGTTACAACAATGTCATCTAGGCATCGAACCTTTAAATCGACAAGGAGTAATAAGGACATAGTGCACACACTATGAGCCCTCCCATCCATTTGTGAATGATTACATGACATAAATACAGATTGAGAAATTATCCAAGTATATAGCGAATTTATATGTGCATATGAGGATATTTCTTTGATCCAGTGTTAATAAGCAAACAAAACCCTTTCAGTACTATCTTGGTACCACGTATCGAATTATTTCATATACCACTAGGTATATATAAATGGCAAGCTTCTTCCATGTACCGACGGGTATATTGGAAGGTTGCATATATAGAAAGGTTCGGTATATCGACCGATGGTATATATATTGGGAAACCTTATACCTAGAGTGATAAGAGCCTAACCCTGTCAGTGAATTCTACAAAATGGGCACCAATGCCCCCAAATTTTTCTTCCATATTCATAACTACTCGAGGAAACAACTATGTTGCATGGAAGACTAAAATAAAGACACAACTTGAGTTTGAAGAGATCTAGCATGTTGTAAATAGTACTCTAAGCATATCAACTACGATAGGACACAACAACAAAAATTTGATATATCAGATATTAAGGCCAAGAAAATCATATTGTTTGGAGTTTCCAATGATGCACAACCCCACATTTGAGATGCCAAAACAGCCAAATAAGCATGAGATACATTGAGCATGGTATATGAGACAAAAAACAAGAATTTCATACTAAATTTCAAGAGTCGATTACACACCGAAGTTTAAGAAAAATGAGAAAATTGAAGCTTTCTTGAGAAGAGTTATAGAGTTGAGGGCTTCACTTCTAGCCTTGAGAGAAGTATTCATTGATGAAGCTCTCATCCACATTGTTACGAGAGCTCTCTCTTATTCATACCACATTTTATGATAACCCTAAATTTTTAGATATAATAGTGAGTTTTTGTAAATTTATAAATTTATTGCAACAAGAGGAAGCCCTATATAATAAGGATGATGAAGGGGAGTAGGAACATTCTTCTCATCAAAAATGGAAAGGAAAATTAATTCCTATAAAAACCCTAATATCAGAATCAAAATCAACAGGGGACAAACAACAAAAGAAGTAATGTTTAACCTGTAAAAGAGGACATGAGTTGAAAGATTATTGGTATAATATATACAAGAAAGGTCCATCAAGACCTCAACACCAACAATCACACAAGGGACATATGAAATATAATCAAGGGAAGAAAAAGGGATCGGAAAAGAAGACCCCATCAATAAGGAAAATATTTTTGAGCAAGAAGAACATTTAAATAATGAAGACTACTTGTACATTGCTCGATCAAGTGAACCTTCCATGTCATCTAGTGATGTCTGGTATGTTGATTCGGGAGCCACTCAACACATGACCATCCACAGAGATTTGTTTACTTCGATGAGCGACACGCCTTTGAAAAACCATGTTTTGTTGGGTGATGATTCATCATATGCGTTTAGGGGATTGGGAACATTTTTGAAAAATCTTGGTTCATGTGATTGTAGACTATCATATGTCTAATATGTCTTTGGGTTGACTAAAAATATGATATCATTTAGTCAAATCCTAGATTGCAACTTGAAAATTGACTTTGATATTCATTTCGGAAAGAAAATGTGTTTAATTCGAGACAAATCACAAGGTTGAAAAATAGTTCCAAAAGCCTCCTATATGGTACGCATGTTCTAGCTTGATTTTTTCCACATAGATGATCAGAATTTGTCATTAAGAACTCTACCTCTACACAATTTTGGCATCAGAGACTTGGTCATATTAGTTTCAAGTATCTTGAGACACTTTTCCGGCGCAATATGGTACATGGGTTACCATCTCTTTAGAAGGATACAGATAAATGTCCTCACTACTTAGTAGGAAAACAACACAAAGCTTCATTTCAGAAGAGTAATTTTTGAGCTCATGGTAAGCTTGATCTAGTTCATACTAATCTTTGTGGTCCGATGCAACGAGTCATTCTAGATATCATTATTTCATGCTTTGTGTTGATGACTATTCAAGAAAAATGTGGATTTTTGTCTTCACAAGAAAAGTGAAGCTTTTGAAACCTTCAAGAAGTTCAAAGTAGTTGTTGAGAATGAAACTAGTCATCACATCAGAAATCTCCACTCAGATCAAGGGGGAATTCACCAGTAATGAGTTCAAATACTACCTACAAGCTCACGAGATTTATCGAAAAATTCCTCCTCCACACACACCATAGAAAAATGGTGTTGTTGAGAGAAGAAATTATACTATCATGGAAATGGTGCGATGTATGATTGATGACTCTGGACTAGCAAAGAAATTCTAGGTAGAAGCAACAAAGACAACAATGTATTTGTTGAACAGAGTGCCCACAGTTTCTCTTGATGGAGTAATGCCACATGAAGCATGGTCAAAGAGGAAACCATCTATTGCACACCTCAAAGTATTTGGGTGTAAAGCAAGTATGCACATACCCAAGAAGAACAGAAATAAATTGGACATGAAGTCACAAAAACTCATTTTCATTGGCTACAGTGAAGAAACTCTTGGGTACATATTGATGGATCTAAAGACCAGGAGAGTCTACACTAGTAGATATGTTGAGTTCTTTGAGAAGAAGGAAGCAGAGTCTCCTCCTCCAGACTCACCTGATGTAGATTCTTCACTAGTTGTAAAAACTAAAGTTGATGTTCCCACTGATGATGAAAGTGATGATGGGGATGTTGGTGATGATTAGATAGAACCAAAACCCATGGGAATAGTTCAGCGTATGCCCAAGTGGTATACTATTATGTTACGAGATGTAAGAATGGATGCTCCACTAGATACATCCACCCCTGGACCACAAACTTGCAGTAAAGTAAGGTAAGTAAACTTTACTTTGATGAGTAGAGTTATTGAATTTGATGAGCCCACTACAATATAGGAATCCCTATAGTCAAAAGCTTGCAAATATTTCATGGACATTGAGTATTAATCGGTGATGAAAAACAACACTTGGCAAGTTGTCGATCTTCCACTAGGAAGAAACCCATTGGATGCGAGATGGATATTCAAAACAAATTACAAGGAAAATGGGACCATAGAAAAGTTATCTATTTTAATGATCTATTCATCACTGGAAGTTTGGTGAGGATGATCGATATAACAAAGAAAGATCTTAATCGATCATTCGACATGATAGATCTCGAGTTGATGCATTATTGTCTTGGATTGGAGTATGGCGAGAAAAATAATCAAATTTTTGTTTCTTAGTTGAAATATACCAAGACAACACTCAAGAAATTTAGGATGATGGATTACACACCACTTTCTACACCTATGGAGAATAGATTGCAGTTATCTCATCCAGATCCATCTCTGTGGTAAATGCCACTCTTTATTGGCGATTGACTGGGTGTCTCATTTACGACCTACACTAGACTAGATATTGGCTTTGCATTAAGCTATCTATCCAGGTTCATGCAGGAACCCAAAGTTTGTCATTGGAAAGAAGCAAGGCACATCTTGAGATATCTCAAAGGATCAGTGGATCTTGGTCTATAATATAAGAAGAATGACAAATTCTTCTTGTCATGATATTCAAATTGAGATCATAAAAGAAACATTGATGATGGAAAATCCACCCGGGTTTTATGTTATTTATGGGATCTTGACCAATATCATGGGGAAGAAAGAAACAAAACTTTTTTCTCACTCTTCCACACAAGTCAAGTATCATTCTCAGTAGGATAAGTTGTCGTGAAGTGATATGACTATGTCGCATACTCGAAGAACTTGGAATACCACGGGATAAATCTACCACCATGTATGTAAACACCTTGAAGGTGTTCTAAAACTTGTCACAATCCATTTTTTCATGAGAGAATAGAACACATTGAGGTACATGTTCATTTCATACGTGAGCATGTCTTGAAGCACAATATATAACTTCAATTTTGTCCAACGGTTGAAAAACAAGTAGATATCTTCACAAAGTCACTTGCACCTAAAAATTTTGAGTTGTTAAAAGAGTTCCTCTCCTCATCTCTTGAAAAAATCCAAAATTAAGGGGGAAATTTTAGGTAAAATTAGTTTATTTAATTAATTATGCATTGTATTAGTTTATGTATTTAATAACCACATTATTTTATTATTATTTATTTGTTGCATTATTGTTACATCTATGTACTTATTTGTATTTAGTTGATTATTGCTTCCCGGATGATATTTTGGAAGCTTATGTAATGGAGGCTTATTGTTGAACATTTGTAAAATATTTCATTTTTGTATCCATTGTCAATATCTATAAATATTACATCTGCACCATTGTAATTGATTTGGTTGATTAATAAAATACTACGAGCTTTCATCTTTGTTTACATGAAAGTCCTCAAGCAAATCCCCTAAACCGTCTAGGAGATCCCATAGGCTTCACACTAAAAATCCCAAAACCTCAAATCCTAGGAGAAATGCTACTATCTCACTGGACAATGATGTAGAGGAGGTTGAAAATACCGAAGAACCTACATAAATGGATATTGAGTAGGGTGGTCTTGAAATTGCATGTGAACAACAAGATATGGAAGAAACAAAGGAGGAGGAACATGATGAAAAACCTGTTCATGAGAGCCCTACTAAACCAATTGGGGATCAAGCGAAGAGGCCATTCATGTTGGGGAAACCCATAAACAACATGAAGGTGAAGCATTGATAGATGAAGTTGACAATACACCACATTTTTCTACAATTAATGAAGAGCACAGAGAGGAAGCACTAGATCATGCAGTGTTTGAGCCACATATTGTTGACATAGATATTGTGGATGATTTTCCACCACATGTTGAGGAAATAATAGAAAATATTGTTAATGAACTTGAGACAGAACCCCAATATGAGGATATTGAGATCATACAAGTGGATAATCCTGTAGTTATTCAAGATACAGTTCATAAATTTTTAGAGCCTATTTCCCCAACATTGCCACCAGATAGCCTGCAACCATATGTTATTATCAGAGAAGTTTTCAAGGAACCCCCAAAACTAGTTTGCAGAAGCATAGACACTCAAACAAATTTGTTAGATTACTGGGTGTAGAAATTTTAAGACTATGTTGTTAGGCTGCATGGAAGCTACGAAAGGGAGAAGGAAGAATTACTCTTCCAACATCAGTAAGATCTTGAAGAAAATATATAGACATATTAGGGCCAAAGATAATCAAATTGCAAGACTAAAGAAAAACAAGAAGATACAATTTAAGTGACAAATGAAATATTTAAATGTAGACCACCATCTAACATTTATGTTGTCTTCTTGAAATAAATATTTTTGCAGTTAAAGTATACTTGTATCAACAATGATATCCCATTTGATATTAGTGGAGCCAAGCCTTTCTTTAGGATATATATGAAAATTCCCCATGAGATCCAATTGCTTCTATGTGAGCTATATATGTATAATTATGCTTTAGAGTATGACAGAGACTGGATCCCTATACTCTACATTAGGGATGTGCAAATTAGGGAACTATGTTCCTATTTTAACAATGAGCTATATAGAGAGAAGCAAATGGTTGACTACAGGAACTTATGTAAAGTGTAATCATTGATGATAAGGGAAGAAGAAATAAATACCAAATCCATGATTGAAGAATATGTGAAGTATATGCAAGTTCAGGAAATCAAACAGAGGGTTTATCGGATGAGACATGAAACTCATGATGAAGCTAGAAACTACATTAAATTTAATAGCATGGAAATAGTACAGGCCTACAAGGCAAGATGGGAGGAAATGTCACAAGAGATGCAGAGGAAGGAAATGCATTCTTATCATAATATCATCCCCACTTTTAGGAGGATAAATGCATATATTGAAGTCTCTAAGGGATGTGGAAAAACTTGGTTTCCTATTGGTTATTATCCACCAATTTTCCACTATCCTATACCACATTGGTCTAGAAACAGGGAACTAAATGAGGACATACAAGACATGATAATGGAAAGATACAAGAAGAATGTAGGGTACTTCTTCAGTGAGCTAAAAGGAACATCTATACCCATTGACTTGGTGCACCTATAATATCATTCAGGAAGATCCTAAGTCGGTGAGGAACCCAAAGAATATTGAATGAGGAAATTCAAGAAATTAAGTCTAGGGATGTGATGATTCATTTTATTTCACGTTTAAATGTCTCATCTCCTGTATTTTTTAATCCATGTGTACCCTTGAACTTGTATTTCCGGTTATACTATTGAACATTTCCACTATATCTTGAACTTATGGCACATATATTAGTTAATATGATTATTACTAAGTTTACTCTATTTTGTGGATTATGGTATGCATTTATTCTTCTGGATGTAATGTGATGTTAAATAGTGATTTGAATAGTTATCAACATTGATTGCCAAATATTTTTATGTGTATCCACTAATATGCAGCCAAAGGAACTCATTCATAGTGTAGAGGTCATCTGCATGAACTAATATGTAGCTAAGGGGACCCGTTCATAGACATGCACCTACAGTCACTGAGAAGGTCACACACATATGTAAATCCATGATTTTGAGAAGCTTGAACAACGTGGACACTTTACCTAAGATTGCATGTGTTGATAGAGAAACATTTATGTAAATAATAATAAGATTCAACGCCATCACCTGATTATGTGTTGCAACTCAAACAAAGAACTAGTTGATTGAATTTATAATTTAATAATTGGTTGTTCAATCGATTAGTTAGTTAAGTTATGTGATTGTATTAGAACATCTCCTAAACAATTTTGTTGCATGCAAATTTCCATATTTCTTGGTTAGGATATTTTACTAAAGCCAACTGTAACTCCTAGTATGAATCTATCTCTTCATGCCAATGTTGTAATGAAGGATATAAAAAGTGGAAATATTAATGTTGCAAAGAGTAGTAATACAGAGGGAATTAGATCCATAGAGATTTTGTTGTATTCTTCCATTTTTAATATTCATGATGATGAAATAAGAATCTGAGTTCTGTTAATTTTTTGTAGACAAGGACCTTAGGAGGGATTAACACCCAAGGTAGGGCCCACTTGCAGTTTGTTAATCCTCCCCTTTTTTATTATTTTAATTCATTACGAGTAGTTCCTTCCTTTATCTGTATTCTATTTTTCCATTCTTTGCCATAGCCATATTATTTACTTTTAGTCATAGTTTAGTTCATTTCCATTATTATTTCTTAATTGTAGTTACATCAATTTACCTTTACACTTATCAAACATTTTAATTGTGTATACATCTTTGAAATATTAAAAGTTTACATCCGTAGGTTTGATAATTAAATGACCGTGTAGATTAATGAACAATAAGTTAATTTGCAACACCGGTAGGTGGGAAAATAAATGGATGTTTTTATTGAGATTGGAGGTGAGGGTAATTGATTTTGTGAATTTTGTACGTTAATGTTCCCATGGAGAGAATCTATCATTTGAATATGATGTATAAAAATAACAAATAATTTAACATAATATGTAAAATAAGCGATGTGGGAGCCTAACTTGCAAAGACCATAACTTTTGATCCGACTATTGGATCGTCCTGAAATTTTATAGGGTGGTAGATATACATTATTACTATGCTAGGGTCAATTTTATTGCAAGGTTGTGCCCATTTTGGCACGTTTTGGGCCTGGATTCCTTCATCTAGTGGCCTAAAATTGGCTTGTAATGTTTTTTTTACTTTTGTCTAGGTCTTAGAACTTTAATAACTTTTGTTGTGCTTGTTAGAATAAGTCCAAATTTTGTGTGAGCCCTAATTTATGAAGGCATATTTGGCACACAAAATTTGGGGTCCATCTGAGTTGTTTTTCTAGTAGGTAATTTTTGGCATTTTAGGGTTTCTTGGCATTTTAGGGTTTTAGAGTAGACATGAAATAAAAGGAGGATGGTAATGATGTAATAGATCAGTGTGGATTCTAGAATGAGAAGTAAGCTATTTTGAAACTCTTGGTTTTATTTACAAATCTGTTTATGTGTGTTTTTGGAGGTATTTCAACCTCTTGCAGTTGGATTCACATCGATAACATTTGCATTCTTTGATACTCAATTTTCACAAATTTTATCGACAGTCTTTAGAATCCTAACTACAAATCATGGAGTTAGATTTGAGATAAATCACTTGCTATATTCATTTCATACACCCAAAATACCCTTAAGGGATAACAATAGCCCTTCAAAAGTGATGTTTCCTTTAGGATTTTACAACTAGAATGAACTATTGTAAAGTATACACTACTCTACAATATTCTCACAATGACCAAAAGAATGTAGCAACTTGAAGAAGGACCCTTGTGTAATCAAAAAAGTAAAACCAATACAAGATTGTAACAGAAACTATATTTCCTCATTCATTCTTTCAAAACATGAGAAATAAGAAATTATAGTTATATCAAACAGATAGAATCTATTCATGTAAGTTTTTACAAGGAGACATAAAAAAATGCCTTAAAAACTTGTTAATGGTTGTACAATGCAACCACCTTAGTGATTCCTCATAGAACTAGATACATAAAAATGGTTTGAAAAAAAAACTAGAAACCGGAACTTAAAACTGAACTTGATCAACAAAATTGTATAAATATCCCCTTCTACCTCCCACTCAAAATGGAAGAATTTTATAATATATAGAAGATGAGAGATTAAAAAGAGAAAATCTGGTTTCTCTCTTCAACCAGCAATAGGATACATTAAAATTCTAAAAATGAGCATGGGCAACTTGCCAAAGTCATTAATTCTTGTTGTCTTTCTTGTTGGAGAAGAAAGATCCCCATACTTCATCAATTTGGGTGGTTAAACAATACTAGAATTGCATATTTAATGTTGAGGACATTTTCTTCTTTTCTCCCACCATCTTCCATTAAAATATGATTCGATGATGCCAAATTGAAGGGCTTGAGGAGACATTTCCAACGATATAATTTTTTTCTGATTTGGAGCAGGGAATCAAAAGATATGAGCATTTAAATATTTACATGTCAAAAGCACTTTCGAAATGTTACACATGGCATCCTTTTATTAGTTAGGGGATTGGATTTGCCAACATGTGTATTGATTTTAATTTTTCCATGTGTCATTCTTTCATTGGGTTGTGGGGTCGGGCTTTGCTTCCTTTTACTTTTCTACATTCCTTTGTCCTTACGAGTAGGTTTGTTCCTTAATGAAAAGTGAGCCAATAAGACAACGCCACACTCCTTCGCCTTGTCAAACTCTTCTTTAACTTTGATTATCCATCACAAAACATGATCTAATAGAAAATATCCATGCTAATTCATAATTCAGTTTCATTCACAAAACCTTTTCAAACCATGAAGCATCAACTAATAAGAATGTTCCACTCCCCTTCCCTTTGTCAGACTTTTGATAACCTTGACTGAAAACCGTGAGACATGAGCTAATGAAAAAATTGCACGCACTTTACAATGTCAATCTTTTCTTTAACCTCTTCTACCCACTATGAATCATCAACCAATGAGGAAGCCCCATGTTACTTTATGATGTCAAAATTTTGATAATACTAACTAATAACCATGAAATGTGAGCCAATGAGAAATCTCCACACTCCTCGGGTTTTTCATTCTTTCTTGCCTAGGTATTTTTTTCATCAATACGGGCTTCTCCTTCATATCACAACTTCAAACTTGCTCTTCCTTTGACCTTTTTGATGTTCACCCCTTGAATTTTTCTAACTTTGTTTGCCCTTCCATGGGCATGAAACTATATTGTCTTTTATTTCTTTCATGGAATTGAAATCAGAAAAACATAAATGGCTTAAAGAGACTCATTATTCAACCACTTATCTTTTTACATCATGAGTAATTAAGCTATTTTGTGGTGTAAAATTTTGATGGCCATTTGAAATTCCCAATTTTTGTTAAAATGGCTAAGTCCATTTTAACTTAGTTATTCGATCATGTAGCTTTTGATTTTGTGGACGGGTCTCATGATCGTGGGCCTTTGAGCTTCATATTTCTAGATAAAATGAATCATTTAGTATTGATTATAGGTTCTTTGTGAAAGATGTAAAGGTATTTCAATCACCGTAAGTCCAAATCTTTTATACCTTGATCAACCTCATCAATTAAACCGGTCCTCTGAAATTTCGTTGAATCCTTTATGTTATTTTTACAAGGCACAAGAATTCATTACAAATTGATGTTTCTCCTTTACTTATATTGATCTTTGAAGCACATGGAACAATTTGAAGCACACATAATCAATTAAACTTATAGTAAGTATAGGAAAAGACTAGCTCAATCCAGGAGCTTGGTTCGAGCACTAATAGGGACATTTTTAGTAACCAAGATACTTGACTCAGTGCATGTTAGTTATGGGTGCTAAATGAACCATGTTTCCTAGTTACTTCAATGGGAGTAGGCTGAAGCCCTACTATAAATAAGATTCTTGGTGTTTGTAATAAGGAATTATTGCCACTTAGATTAGATTTCCCTTTCATGTGTTTCTTTCCATTTGCTTTTTTGTTCCTTTTTGTGTTATAATAAGTGCACTTGTGCATAGGAAGATGATACAACATATTGAGTTCATGCACAAAGGACCATGCATACATTTAGTGTGGGGTGAACTAGGTACAAATACATGAAAAAGAGACCTTGTTGGTTCTTGAAGGAAATTTGAAGTGGATGAAGATGTGCATGCGATGGAAGAAGGATGATGCACCGGTTATAAGGTGTGCACGTGCAAAAGAGGAAAAAGGTGTCACAAGAAATGAGAAGGATGGTGATAATAAGAAAATTTCTCAAATTGAAGACCACACAAGAAGAATGATCGTATAGTGTAACATGATGTAGGCAACAACATGATGATCTACTTGGGTGTATGACACATGGTCTTATGTACTATGATGCAAGGAAGCACACATAAGGAGGTCTATGGCCTAGGAAGTAGTGAGCATGCTAGAAGGTTATGATTGTAGCATGCAAAATAAATTAGTGGAAAAAGCGTGAAAAATAATAAAGTAGAATTAAATTTGTTGTACTATGGTAGGTGAGGATAAATTAATGTGATAAAAATTTGGAATCCTATAAAAGGGTGTCAGGGAAAGTTCATTTTCACCTTATCTTGTTAATAACTTACACATTTTCAAGAGTGAATTAGTGTGATTTTTATAAATTTGAGAGTAAACTAGATGAATTAACGTAACCAACTTAGAAAAAGTACATGTCCGAGTAGGAAGCTCCTTTAAAGGAATTTTGAGGCTTAAGTGTGGTGTGGAAGATTGGTTGTAAGAATAAAAGGTATTGCAAGGTTATTTGGATAGGGTTTGCAGAATTAGGTAACATATTTGAGAAAAGGGAATAAGGTAAGGAGGATATTTGGAGTGGACGGTTGAAAGCGAGGAATTAAAGGAACCTAGGGCACAAAAGAGTAGCATACCTAAAGTTTATATTATTGTGTAACATGGTACCTAGGAAATCAAGTAACTATGTCACCCAAGGGAAAAGGAAAAGGAAAAGGCAAGGAGAAGCTTGAAGCTAAGGTTGTGTAGGAAGAATGGTACTCTAAGATGTAATACCCAGAAGGATTACTCATGGGAAAAGATTGGGTCGCATGTGAGAAACATGAAATTAAGTGATTATAACCATCATTCGAGATGCAAATGCGTGCAAAATAGATATTGAAATGATTCATAAGACAGATGAGAGGATTGTGGATGAAAATCCTATTTATGATGATAAGGGATATCAAAATTTGTAGAGCATGGGAGGTCTTCAACTCTACAAGATCTGTTACTTTGGAAAAGCTGAGAAAATGTATCAATGGATTATGCTACATTCCCATGAAAAAAATTTCTATTTCGTAGGAAGGAGGATACACCTTACCACACCATTGATTGGAAAATTTACTAGCCTTCAGAGCAGCAGGAATGGAGATTTTAGTGGAATTAAAAGACGGTGATGAAGTTAAGAATACTTCCGCCATAATGAAGTACCAATGGGGAGGGTGTGTCATGGATATTTCTAAGCTCACTAATCCTATTATCAGAATGGTCATGTGTTTACTTATGAAATTGAACGGGGAAGGAGAGGTGGGATCAGGTGAACAAGTGATGGCTTTATATCACAAAGAAGATGGCCAAATGAACTATGTATGAACTTGTTGGATTTATAAAAGAGGATATTATTGAGGAAGTGTGTGTCGGGGACAAGATCAATTTTGGAAATGTTCGATGTTAATTATTTTCTCTAAAATTGAGGTACCAAATGGGCTAAATGAGAGCATATAGAGGTTCCCTCTAGAAAATACATCTCCCATAAAAATATTTGTTGAATACACTTGTGATGGCATCAATAGTGTGTATAAGACTAGGATGGATAGATGGTATAAATGGATGCACAAGGTGTTTGGATAATAATGGCACATTCTAAGTGAGTTACCTTCATATTTGTAAGGAAAGGTGGAGTTTGTAATCTATCAGTACTTCTACCTTGGAAAATTTTATTCAAAGGATGGGTCTTGTCCTTGGTGAAAAATTCCATTTTATTTTAGAGCACGATACTTTCAAAGCTACGGTGAACATTTTTTCTAAGGCACGCAAACTAATATTTGACATCGATAAGGTAGACTATGAGTATCATACATTGCACCAAACATATGTTTATCCTAAAAAAGTGCATATGAAGATACAATGATATCAGATGATACCAACATGTCTAAGTCCATTACTTTGGCAGTTTCCAATTTGGAGGCAACAAAGGTTTATATCTATTTGAATCCAAGGATGGTTGATGGAAAATATGTAGAAGATGAATTGGAGATCCTAGAAGTGCTTGTGGGAAAGAAAACAATGGGATGGAAGAGAGCGCGTGAGGATACTCCTCTTGATGAAGAAGAGGAAACATAAAAATTTGACTCTATGAAGAGCATAAGTACAAAGAAGGAACCAACGCATAAGGATTCTGAACCAAGTGTGAGCACCTCAAAAGTAACCAAGAAGCCACCAAACAATAAGTCTCGATGTAGAAGAAACCAAAGATAATATCTAGTGAAGACATAGAGGAGGGTGTGAAAAATGACAAGGAAGTATTACAGAAGGAACCCTTGGTTCATGAGATGGAAGAGTTAGATATAGAAGAGCGTTAGACACATCTTGAGGATATCCCATTCAAGGAACCAAAGGTAGAAGGCCATATAGATCCTATTACTTAAATTTTGGAAGAGAATCATGATAATAATGAGCAGCATGAACTTGAGCACAATATTGAGAATGAGGTAGAGAGAATTGTAGCTAGTGCATTATTGAGCATCAGGTAGAGCATGAGGAGGAAAGAGAAAATAATATCAATGAAGGAGCAGGTGGCACGAATAACCCCCTTGCACTTGGTTTTCCTACATGGACCTTGGGAAGAATAGAAAGGAAAGGAACACACCCCAGGGCCCTATGATGTAGTATATTGATGATCTTAATAAAGATTTGTGCTTGATATATCGAGTACAATGGCCACAAAAGATCTCTCATGTTGGTCATTATTTAAAAAGGAAGAGGCCTTGTAATGCACAAGGAAGATTCTCTAGTTGGCTTTTGAATTACACATGGAATATCCTGATTTTGAGGTTAGCGCATAATCAATAACCGAGACTCGAATTAAGTCCACACTAGGGGAAACATATCTAATAGTTGTTGCATAGGTGTTAACATATGAACAAGTGTGTAATGTGATTAACAAATTGTCAGTGGAAGTAGGGGTGAGAATTTTTATAAGGGTATCGCATAAGGAATATGTGTAAGGAGATAGAGAAGAAGGATGAGGAAATAAAGGAGAAGAATAAATATCTTGAGAATAAGGATAGAGAAACTATGTAGTTGAAACACAAGATAAGAGAAGAGAAGGGATAGATGCATGTGGTTTATAAAAGGTATAATGCATCACAGATGCTATTAAAATCATGTGCTTAGATCTAGTTGAGAAAGTACATGCTTCGTATGAGAATACATTACATTATATAGAGGAATTTGTGCATATGCTCATGGATGAAAGGAAAATTCTCACAATAAATCCACATAAGAATCATTGGCTTGGAAGAAAAAGAATAGGAGAATATTGTGGAACACCTTGCGTAGTATGAGGTGCTTTTTCCAAAGGCTATAAAGGCTAGGAAAAGGTTGAATTTATTTTTAACTAGTGCCAATATTTTTACCAAGTAGTGGGGATGTTGACTGCAAATGATGAGTTATATTTGAAATAAATCCATGCCAATATGAAGAATATTAAGGTAGAGAGGAAAAGATTCTTGTAGAGGTAGAACGAGAAGAGAGATAGTATAATGCTCCCGAAGACCACATACATGGATAGATTAAAAGAAATTTTTCACTAAGTAACACAAAATATGGATGTGCTAGATGATTATGCCAAAAACTAGAAAAACTAGTCACATAGTTAAAGGGGAAGATTGACACACTCACTCTGCAAAGGTGTCAAACATTATTGATGATGCTTTGGTTAGGGTGACTAAGGAGTTATAAGGCTGGAGGGAGTTAGAAAGATATTGATTAAGGAGTTTACTTTACTCCTACCTTTGAGCCAATTTTTTTATTATGTTATTCTTTGGCGCAAGCCATATTCTCCATTATTTATTCATGGTGGGTATTCTAATATTATTTTGGAGCGTCGATGAATCGGGTGTTACCGAGGACAAAAACATACCTATTTTGGGGTAATGTTGGTTTCCATAACTGAATAAGTACCAAGAGGAATGAAGGATGACATGAAGGGACACACTCGCATAGGAGTTTGGATAGCGTGCAAGAGGGCACACATGGGTATAAACATGATTGCATGCGAAACTATGCATGTAAGAAGATTGATTGAGGACTTAGCCATTTTCTAAGGGCATCATAAAATAGACTTGGAGTCCTCACCAAGAAAGGGATCAAATAAGGCTAACTTTTCAGTTAAGCAATGCCTATTTTTAGAGAAAGCATATGCGCAGATCGAGGATTAAGGCACATGCATGGATTTAGCTATTAATAATATTAAAGTAGGATATTCTTAGATAATCTATTATTAGAAAGTTTTTGTAAAGAATGTATGTAAGTATGCATGGATATTATCAAGGACACCTATTATTAAGAGGGTGTATGGGAAGTGAAAGGAAAATCCCCACCCCTATAAATACTTGGCTTAGGATTGGTTATTGTATTATCATCATCATTTTTATGGTTGTTATGTGTTAGTGTTATGTTTCTCTCGATATGGTTGTGCACATGAATCTCGAAGTGAATGTTACATGCCAACTTCTTAGTATGTAGTTGGTTTTGAATATTAATGGGTAATTGTGGCTAGATTATGAATATTGATGTAAGCGAGTTTGGAGATGTGTTTAGGAAATTGATCTTAGCTATTGTTTAATTTGTTATGTTTCATTATTACATGTGTTTCCAAAGTGAGTGTATGTAATGGTTAGGAATACTTGATTGATTACATGGTGAATTATCATTATGATTATACATGCTAACATTTTGGTAGACATAACAAAGGAGAGACCTAGTAGCTACGCATGCTTCGGGTGAGAATTCAGTCCCTCTTGAATGAATTGCCAATGCGCATAACATTGAAGTGTAAATAAATGTTACTACAACAACATCAAGATAATTGATGATGTTATGAGATATATCCTAGGGAACCCGACAATGTCTTTCAAAACTCACTACATGGTTTGGGTCATAGGTATATCATATACAAGGTGGGAGTTACATTCATCGGTGGAACAATTCATTCAACTTGGCAAGCGTTTATGGACCAAGATGAAGTAGTTTCTCAGGGTGCAAAGAGTTTAGAGATTTAGAATTCATCACATTGGAGCATTCCATCTAGTCATCTAAACTGATCACCGGACTTTATCGGAGGTAGAGTCTTTCGTCTTGAGTGTCATTCTTCCTTCTCTCTCTCTCTCTCTCTCTCTCTCTCTCTCTCTCTCTCTCTCTCTCTCTCTCTCTCTCTCTCTTCTCAATGTTCTAAATTTGCGTTGGGTTGCACTTTTTCATAATTCCTTAAGTAATTAAAATGACTATATTTTCAATGTAATAAGTCACCTTTAAGTTATAAAAGGGGACTTAAAGTTTTCCTAAGAATGTGAAAATTTTCAAGGCATATGAAGGGTCAATGGGGGTTATATGAAGAGTCTTTTCTCTTCCTATAAATTGTAAATCCATTCCCATTTCAAAGGGTTGGTGATTGATTTTATAATCTCAAGAGTGTATTGTAATTTGAGAGAATAAAGGAGATAGCCATTTTCTTCCATTTCCCCCCTCACTAGTTTTCCTCCATTCCCACACTATGTACAACTTTTGTTTAAGAAATAAATACAAGAAGAAGGAGTTTCTAGCCTTTTTGACTGAGGGATTTATTGATACTTTGTGCTCATAAATTCTAATCGGTCTTGTTGCTATTTGCAGAGTTGTTTCTTCTCATAAATGCATGTGTTGAAATTTCTAACTAGTGTGTGCAGGAATCTGATTTTCTACCTGTAACATTAGTTCTCATATCTCATTTCTCACTCCCTTTCCCACTTTATAGACAAATTCCTCTCTAGAAATAAATTTCTAGCTTTTCCACAAGGTTAGTGGAGTGCCTCTATTTGATCCCCAACCACAAGGCCAACTAGGAAAAAATCACTTCATTCACACATGCATAGATGAAAGTTGCACTTTGTTTAAGTATAGGGACTTATATTCCTAGAGCATTGGCAAGAAAACCACCAATTTTTCCCTGAAAAATTTTCTTGTGAACACTTTTCTTTATCAAAAATTACAAAATGAGGTTCACATCACATTCACCAAGGATGTATGGCGGGTAAAAAATGTGTCTGGATAAGATGCACTCCTATCATCCGTTCAAATAGGGTATCAAGGCAATAAGTAAGAGACACACAAGACCGGAACACAAGGAATAAAATTCAAATGGGGTAAAGGGACTAGTAAGATCACATACCCCAAGGGAAGTAACCCTTACACTAGCTCAACCTAGGATTTCCAAGTCTCGAGATCAAGGAATAGGAAGGAACCCTATTAGGGTATCGTACTATGGGGGTGACTAGGAAAAATAAACATGTAATATCTATGCTAACCAAAGTAAAGCATGTAACATAAGATAAAGATCTGAATAACAATATGTTATCCTAACATGTGCATAAAATTCTAGGCTAACATAAACTGATAAGAAAAGAGATAGGAGACTACTATATGTAAAATGACAAGCCGAGTTAGAGCACTAACCTATTAACCGGTGTTCATTAATGTATATATTTCCCAAAGGATAATAAACTAAAAGAGAATATATTTTGGGTGGAGAAGGGGAAACAATCTTGTCCTAACTCACCATAAGTGACCCATGAGTGCAAGAAAATCAAGCAAAAAGAAGAAGATCCTCTCCAAGAGTCAAAGTGTAAGAAATCCAAGAGATGAGTGAGCATATGTAAATTGGTGCAAAAGATCAAGGAAAATAGAGAGTTATTTTATATCTTTGAGTTATGTCCTCCAAGTGTAATGTTTCTCTTTTTGGTATTATTGGCGATAAAATTTGTCGGTGGACAAAATGGTGGGTATCCGCTAATGATCTAAGACTCTAGGTCCCTTTTCTTGAATGGTGAAGATCCATTTATTATGTGTGTGTGAAATTAAAATCTAAGGTGGATTGAAGGCCAAGGATCCAAAGGTACACTCCACTGAACTTGTGGTAAAATAATATAATTTCTTATAAGGGAGGAATTTTTACCGAGGTGGTAGGAAAGGGAATCGGAATAAAGGAAGGGGAGATTAATATCTTAGGTAGAAAATTATCTGCTGCAAACATTAATAAAATTACTTAACACACACACACACACACACACACACACACACACACACACACAAAGAGAGGGAGAGAGAGAAATAAAACAAATTTATTACTTATATCAAGATAAGTTAGAATTAGGAACATAAAGTTTTAGTAGTTCTCTCATTAAAAAAGGAAAGAAACTCCTTTCTTATTCATTGATGTTTTGGAATAGTTGTACATAGTGAGAAACCTAATAACATAGAGGAGGAGAATAGAGGAAATTTTTGCTATATCTTTTCCTTCACTTTAAGTAGTAATCTCTCCTCAATCATACAAAATTGACAACCCCGAGAGTGGGGTAGTCATTACAATTTATAGAATTTGGAATGACTCTTTGCCTACCCCCACATGAACTTTTGATTGTCCTCCACAACATGTGGCTTTTTGAATCCCTAGGGATGAAATTAAGTTCCCTTTTATTAATTAAGGGTGACTTATTATAATATTGAATATCATCACATTTAAATGAATAAGAAAAATGTCATAATTGTTCACAACAAATAATTAGAAAGGGGGAGAGAAGAGGAGAAAGAATGAGATAGGAGAAAAAGAAGTTCTTGAAAGCACGATTGAATATGTCTCCGCCTTCAATGAAGATTTGCACTAAAGAAGTTGAAGATGGAAAATAGCCTCTGATGACCCTCTATGACATTCTTATGCTCCCTTGAATAAATTTTTCTCCATTGGACTCTTTTCCTTTGCTGATGATGATAAAAAAATATCCCTTGTATGATACACGAAACCTCAAACCATCAAATGATTTTTTTAAAAATGTTTCAAGATCTCTCAAAGTGATCTTGAGATGAAAACCAACCTCACTCATGATGATGCATTCCTGACCTCACAATGAGAATGAGGATCACTCTCCTATTCCTTAGGATTTCACAATTATCGTTCATGCAATTAAAGTTTCCTAAAACATGTATCACTATTCTACACACTATGTTGCAAGATTGAAAAAATTTCCTTCTACGCCTTGTGATATTTGGTTTCACCCTTGTGCACCATTATATCCAAAGTGATGTCTTTAGTCTTGTGTGAAGGATGAATTACCTTTTCAAACCAATACCATCACTTGAGAACCCTATAACTATGTCAGAAAGTAGAGAGATGGATGAACACTGAGCTTAATGCCACTTTTTACACTTGTAATGTGAATTTAATTTTTTTAGTAAATTGATATTTTCAATTTTTTTCACTTCAACTGCCTCATTGTTCTTCTGATTGTTCCTTATGCGCACTACCTTTGAAGAATTTTCCCTCTGTTGAGAATTTACTATTTATAGTAAGTTATCATGTAGAGACTTACTATGTTTGGAAAGTGACTTTCTGGCCTCATATTTCTATGGAACCAAATTTTTGATATGAGTTTTTTTCTCTTTATCTCATATACAAATTTTTAGCTCAATCCGATCTCCCGAACAACGGAAATAAAATTTTAGAAAATGAGGGCATAAATTTGAGGTTTGTTCACTGTAAATAATCTGAAATATGCATGTTATTTATATCACTTGGGATGTGAAGGATCCTATAAATTGATTAAGAACATAAAAACATCACCTCAATCCATGCACCGGTTTGTAAGATACAAAGATTTTTTCATTTGCAGAGCTCTGAGTCAATCTGGAAAAAATGACGTGAGGTCTTTAAAAATTGCATTTTTAATGAAATTTTCTCCTTTCCATGATCATGAGAATATGAAGGAATGAATGCAAGTGGAAAAATTGAGGTGGATAATTCTAGAAAAATCTTTCCAGAGTTTTGAGTAGAAACAAAGCAATGTGGGGGAGAGTGAAAAAATAGTTAAGTGATATGTTTTATAAGAATGAGGAAGAGAGAGGAAGGGGGAGAATTTTTTTCCCCACTTTTCCCCTTAGAAAGGGATGAAGGGACACAAAAATTTCACCTTAGCCCCATGGTGACAAGTGGCGAGCATGCGTGGCTTAGAGCAGGGGCTAGAAATTTGGCAAAAGGTGCTTATCAAAAGCCTCTAGGGTCATATGATAGGTCCATGAGGCTTAAGATAGGGGATGAATTTTTATTCTCCCTTTTTACCATTGGAAAGGGACATAGGGACACCAAAAGTGTGCATTAGCCTCATGGTGACATGTGTGACTGATTTTTTTCTAAGGATTGAGCTTGTACCTTGGAGAGGAGCTTGAAAAGTACATTGTCAGAGTTCCCAGATGAATTTTTGGGAACTTATTTAAATTATTTTGACTAGAAACAATATTTTTAGAAGGATTAGATGGGTCCTAATGTATTATTCAGCTTCAAACCTCCTCAAAATTTTCCTTTTTGATCACAATTGCAGTTGTTCCTACAAATAATGAAGTGTGGAAAGAAATGCATGGGTGTTGTGAAAAATATGAGATTATAAAAATTTAGGGAATTGAATCATATTTCCATTGATATTTTGTTTGACATATAACTCATTTCATAGCTCCCAAAATTCTCTCCCAGAAGATCAAGTGTTTTTCGCAATGTAAGCTCCTTTGGCCTCAAAAACCCACTTTTGTTGAACTTAATCCTAAATCTCCAAATCTTCCCTAAATATTCCTAAATAACTTACACGATTATATTGGCTCATGAATACAATTTATTATTAAATTAAGGACTTGAAATCAGATCCGGATAATATAGACCAACCGTAGAAAGTCTAAAATAGTCATTCCTAAGCCTTTTGAAATATCTAACTTGAAAGACACTGTATCTAAAGAATCCTTTGAACTTGTTTTCCTATTTTCACCACATGGGAAAGTTTGGGACCATAGACATGGATACTGAATGGATGGGGATAGGCTTGGTACAAGGGATGGATTGACCTAGAGGGGTGTCTGGGAAGGTTTAAATTGAAATTTTTGACACTAGGGTATAGTTGTCCTATTTTCAAGTTGAATTTTTCCCTTGAAAAAAATGGGACAATAGATGGCTCTCACTTGAGGAATCATTCTAGATCAAAAAATTTGAGGACACAATGAGAAGGATCTCCGGAATCTCGGTTTACAACTTAGACCAATGCTTTATGCATTTGGATTCATAGAATCATTAAAAGCAACTAGATAGCTTGAAAGGAGTACACAAAAAAACACACAACAAAAAAAAGAAAAATACACACAACCGAAAAGGAAGAGAAAAACCTAAATCACCTATGGTATAATGTAGGGGACAACCAACTTGTTGCAATTTTTTTTTGCAAGTTACCTAGGAAGGGGTAACTTTGAGTGATAATGTTCAGTGAATCCATTGATCGGTTCAAGAAATTAGCCTCCCTTCCTCAATTGCTTATGAAATTCATGTGCTTTCATGACTTCTTGTATACTTGGGAGGAGTGAGCCTACATGAGCCTTTTGATGCTCATATTTTATCTCAGAAAGTTTATTTCTCTATCTTTGAAGTCAGTTTCAAAGTAAAAATTTCCTTCTTTGTTCACCCATACTACTGATTTTTGATTTAGCATCTCATAATTTCCCTAGGGCTGATTTCTTTCTTAAATGCTAGAGTACCTTGATTTTTATTCTTTCCCACATTCATGCTTATTGAAATTTTTTTCTTTAGAGGCCTTGAATTCATCTATCTCATTATGAGATGTTTGGAAATAGAGTGAGGAGTTAGAAATAACCTCATACCTATCTTGTATGGCCATGGACATGAGTCAAGAGGTCCAAAATTAGCTCGATATCTTCCTTAACTTCTAAAAATGTCAATATTTCTTGCACAGAGTCCTTTAAAATTGCCAAAATAACACCTTCACATTCATTTGAGGAATATTCATTTTAAAATTCAAGGCAACCATTTAGAGTGATTGCTTCATCATCCTGAAGCTCATGGAATTCCACTACTTATTTTTAAGGGGATCCTCAACTCCAAGGACTTCAAAACTCTTTGTTTCAATTTTTTCATCATAGAAAGAATCCTCCTCTTCGAATGGAAAAGAGAAAACTTCAATCTCATCATCACATCCATCAGTCATCATCATAAGAGGTACATCAAATTTTCACCCTTTTTTATTTCATCATGATCAAATTTCAAATTGGTGGAGAATTTATAATTAGCTTCACAACCTGTCTTACAAATCCATGGCTCACATCAATAGTTCAAGACTGAGCTAAGGATCTTTTATTTCTTCTACAACTCTTAGGAGTTCTTGCACAAATTATTCTTTCAAACCTTTCAAAGGATCATCATAAGTCAACATTTATTCTTCATAGATGACATGATCAAGAGAATTTTCATCTTCAAATGGGAATGAGAACACTCCTCATCATGGGGGAACATGTCAACTGATTTTTCCGCTTGAAATTCATCAAGAACCACTTCCTCTTCTTCACGAATCTCAACATTCGACAACTCGAGGCTATCCCTTTGTGATTTAAAATTTCTCAAAACTTCTTCAAGAGAAATACCTCCTCAAAAAGGGATTTTTGGTCTTATCAAGGTGGGAATCTCATCCTCTTCCTCGGTTGTCATGAAATGATTCATTCTCCCACTATTTTGGTATAGAATATTATCTTTTAGGATTCCTAAGTGTTACACTTTGTATCTCATATTTTTCACAGGAAGAAACTTATCCATATCTCCTTTAACTGAGATGGTTGTGGAAGACCAATTCATTTGGATTTTTCCTCCCAAGTATTGGTAGAATATTTTTCCTAACAACTTTCCAAATGAAGCCGCAATGTTTGCTACCAAGATAGGCATTGACACTTTTTTGTCCAATAATTCAAAAAGCAGACAACTCTACATCGCTGATATTTCCCACAAGTGGGGCCTCCTTTGATTCTATAGAGTAACACGAGCCCTTTGGTCCAAGTAAAGGTAAGTACAAGAGGATTATTCACCTTTATAGGAATCCCAATGTCAAAATCACCTAAATCTATTACGCAATTATTCAATCAATATCTTCCAACAAGAAGGGAAACATAGAAAGGATTAATCTTATCAATATTTGATGCACTCATGGAAGTAATGTTTTGTGTAGGAGGCATGGGTGGTGTCACCAAAGTAGAGTCATGGGATTAAGAGTTATAATTTCAAGTCTTGAACTACCACCCTAATGAAATTGAAAAACCTCTAGAATTATTTTGGGTGTGTTTACAAAAATTCGGTTTTAGAAATCTAATTTTTTATTATTATTTTCATGTTTGATGAAAGCAAAAGGAGAAGATGCTAACAAGGGAAAATGACAATTATTTTGAAGTTAATATAGGCTTGGAAGTGGGAGTGGATGTTTGGGAAAAAGAGGCTGATTTTACTGGGTACACCATAGAAGGAATAGGTTTTATAGACGTAGACTTAGAATTGGAAGGGGCATTAGAAAACCTTTTTATTAGATTTGGTAATAAGCGAGGATCGGCTCCCAAAGGCCTTAAAAAAGAGATACATCATAAATTCACCTAAAAAAGAAAAAAAGAGGAACATGACTAGAAATTAGAGTTAAACATGCTTAACTTGACATAAAACATGTCCACACACCAACGAGAAAAAAAAATGAACAAGTCTGTAACACAAGTAGACATAATTCACTGAAAGTTAGGAAAAATACCTTAAACAACCAACATGAAAAATATTTTTATTTATAGAATTGGAGGGGATCCCATGACAACTAGTGGAGTCTTTTTCGTGGATGATCATGGGCCAGGTCCTTCTGAAGCTCCTTCCCTCCATCTTCCTCATCCGAGCTACTCAAATGAAGATTGAACTTCCTCCTCTTTCATCTCAATTATGTCATATCTAGCCTTCTCTACAACTCTTTAACAATATTCTCCAGATCTTTCATCTCCCCTCTCATCATACATTGAGAAATACAAATATTTTTAGAAGCTTTAATGCAGTCAATCATACTATCCCTCATAACAGAGCCAGTTTCCTCCATGGTTTCCACAATCGTTTCTAGCTGTTGAATTTTTAGTAGAGGATTTCATTGTTCTTCTCCCCTTCATCCTAGATTTTACCCTTCCCCTTGGAGGGCCTTCCTTTCTACTATCCTCTAGAACCCTAGTATTCAGACCCTTATCTCCCCTACCCTAGTTTTGGGGATCCTTACTGTACACATTTTAGCCAAACACTCCACAAGAGTAATGTCATCTTCTAGTTCATCCCTAGTTGAACCAACCTCCTTAGAAATAAGGGGTTTACCATTCTGGTAAAGGAGGATAATAATCCCCTCATGAATGGGGGATTCTAGCTTCCCATTCTGAAAATCATTAATGAAGTAGGAGTGACATATACAAGAAGAAAGGAATGCTCATCATAACATGATGCCTAAACATGTTTAATAGGGAGAGATGATGCATATATATCTTATGAAACTTTCCCTCCAAATTAATATATTGCATAATGTGAAGGAACACTTCATTTCAAACACCAGGAATACAGGGCCTTACAATGCCATCGAGTAGGGAAAAAATCTTTACCTTCAAAAAATGTATGGATTTCATGACTCCTACTATTATGGTCCTTGAAAATATTCAAACCATCTATTTCCATACCCATGACCTCTGCAATAAAATGCTCCAAACTTCCAATTCCATTCTCTACACCACAACTTTGCCTTTGTCCCAAGACTTCCCAAACTCCAAGGTGAGAGAGGGGTCATGTCCTTTGAGCCTAGAAATATATTTCTGAAACCAATACTTCTAGAATGTGCCACATCGATTGATTTTTGATTAACAAACCATGGCTAGATGACTCAACCCACACTCTCCCACCTCCCATAGTTTCACCATTTGTAATGAAATACTAGTCCAGATGATAGAAAATTATAGCAACCTCAAGATGAATGAAAATCCCCATAGATATTTCACCCAACTTAACCCCCGCCTTGAAAAACAATGATGAAAATCTCCCACATGTGACTCAAGATGTCAAAATTATTACATGTCATGGATAATAATATTATTAATTTAAGAAGGGATATTTTCACCTTTTGCCCAAACTTTTAGATCATTATATGATACCCCTAAATTAGCCAAACCATAAGCATATTTATTACCACTTCGGGGGGTACGAGTAACACTATAATTATCAAAGGCTTTTAGAAGTTCTTTAACATCCGAGGAGAATGTTGCGGGTGCTTAATTCTGAATGGAGTTCTTATTAAGGGTGGTGGAAAACTTAGACTAGTAGGTGACCTCTTTCTTGCCATGAAATAAGGTTTCTCCAATGTAGACTCCATAGAGGGTGAAAGGGAGATATTTGGCTGATTTTTTTATAGATTCATCATAGGATGATCTTCGATATTCTTCTTTTTTGCAGTAGTGAGAGGAAGAAGAATTTTTTAGGTCTAATAACGGTGAGTATTACACATGATAAATTGGGTGCATATTTGTCATCTTCTTCATTTCCTCTAGAATACTCACATAATATGATTTTTTCATCATTCTCTACTTCTTTAATCTCTAAGAAATCATTGTCTTCATTTTCTAGTTTAAATCGTTCTTCATGTTCTTGAGTATTGAAAATTGCATTGACAGTAGACCCTCTAAGGAAAGCCTTTGGGGTTTCCCTATAATCTATTTTTTGTTGGGGCTTTGATGTGATCCAAGTTGGGAAACTTCCCTCTTCAACATTGTCACTTCATTTACCAATTTCTGTAACAATGGATCTTGGATCTCTCCTCTCATATTTTTAATGTTGGGCCTTACCCTTTGAAGGGTTCTTGATATTTCTAGATAGGATGAGATCATCTTCTACTTCGATGAAAATTATTTGATCTTGTGTAATATTCCTTAGAAAACATATTCAAAGGATGAATCCTACCTTCGAAAATTGAGCACCGATGAAGAAACTTTTCAAGTTCTCATTGAAGGAAAAAAATTCAAGGGCATCCTTTTGATCATCTTATTATAATAGGTTATAAAGTCCCTCATAGTCTTGTTAGATTCCTTCTTCATTTGAGCCAGTTGGACTAGGAAGTCTTGACAATATTTAGTATATTTTAATCTTTCTTTGAAACTGGATTGAATGTCTTCCCAACATGTGATGGAGTGGGAGGGAAAGAGATAAAACCACTCAATTACCTTTTCTTAAAGTGATTCCATGAATAATCTCATAGAAAAATCCTCGTGTTTGATTCCAATAATTCCACATGATGTGATGAAGGAAGAGATGTGTTCTTCGGGAAGTTGTGTGTTGTCACCTTTAATTTTGGGAAGTTCTTGTGGAAACTTGTCGATAGATCATGAAAAGGAGGTGCAAGAGTAAGTGAACCTATATTACTTCCCCATGGAATAATGGGTTGAGGTCTTTCTCTTTCTTCATTCGCCATTATTTCTTTTACTTGACTTGACTTCTACTTTTACAAATTACTCTCCCAATTCTTCTTCTTATTCTTGTTCTCCTTCATTAGGGAATTTAATTTTTAATGATGAGTGGAAGGAAGGAGAAATAATAGGATTTTAGGAGGTGTAGTCTTTTATTTTACCAAGAACAAACTAATTCATGTTGGAACATCACTTGGATAAATCGAGTGATCACCCGAAGCGCGAAAGGGTATCAGGTCCCTCTTTTATGGCAGCTTTGTCAAGGAGTTAGCATGAAAAGACACATAATCCAAATCCATAACATCCATGAAAAGTTAAATAAAAAATATATATAGATCACAACCATATGTAAGAGTAAGATAAACAAAAATCAAGATCAAGTTTACTATGCAAGATCCAATTACAGATAAGTCAATAACCAATATCCATCCAAAAGATCCATTTTTTTAATCACTTTGTAAAACATAGAAGCTGAATACATACATAAAATTATCACCATAAGTCATGCACGCTCATAATCTAACAACATAGCTCTACTACAATGTGGAACTACTAAAACCATGTAAATCAATACATACATACATGTGTTTGTGTGTGTGTATGGGTGGGAAATTTCCCTTCACCACCTAAGCATTCTCAAAATAGGTTGCATGCTAAGAATAGCCATGCAGTGCTTAAAAAGATAGCTAGAGAGCATGCAAGCTCTTTTAACAATATATATCCTTTAGATAACTTCAATTCCAATCTTATTTTTATCCCAAAATACTACATGTAGTTTGTTCTTCCACTTTTCCCAAAATATCCTTGCATGTCCTCCAAGCCTTCTACCAAAATGTGTTCAACACTTAATCCAAAGTGTGCCCCACACTCTAACCTATTCTTAGCCCACATTATGTGAATCGGCTAAGTCTGAACACTTACTTTTCCTGGCGTGCCTGTATCTATTGATCCTTCACATGCACCTATGTTTCTACTTCCTACATTCCCCATGTTGGGTTAACACACTAGTTGTACAAATAATACATCGAGATCTAAGCATACATGCAAATAAAAGAGGATATTCTACGGAACAAATATACATAACAAGAGATATAAATCAACACCATATTTAATGTGGTTCACCGAGTGTGGGCTATGTCTCTACTAAGAAAGAAGCCAATCTATTATCTAAAAATTTCACAAGATATACAATGAAGATTTACAATCTTCCACACCTCTTAGATGTGCACAAGATCTTGTCTTACTCTCAAGATTTTACTTTTTCACCAAGAATTCTCTCTCACAATTATTCTCGAATAATCATTAAATTTTGTAAGTTATTCTTAATTCTTACTCCTAAACCCTATATTTTATGCTTATATATGTGTATACAAACTTAGGGAACTTATCCATGTAATTACAATCAATAGATTTGCTTTAATACTAAAAATAGATCTAATTCCCGTGAGTTAAATAGAATACCCACAAACAGGTAATCAACGCTAGTTAGCCCTAAGCGATGTCGGTTCCTCCTTTCCGACTAATACCTATCATAGGTGACCAATGTTGGTCCCTCCATAACGATGTTGGTTCTTTGTGGTTTCAGCCAAGTGTCATATTTCATGCTAATCCGAAGTAATTGAGTTCCATAACTCAACAATCTCCCACTTGGAGATTAATTACTACACTATACATGTAAAATGTCATTCTTGGATCTTTCCTTAGCTTTATTTCTTCCTCTTAAAGTATCAAAATCAAAGACCAACATAAGTGAAGTGTAGCTCCAACTTCTCCTTTGCTAATGGCTTTGTTAGTATATCCATAGGGTTTTCACTCGTATGAATATTTTCTAGATTCAACTGCTCATCCTCCAATACTTGCCGTATGAAGTGATACCTCAACTGAATGTGTTTCATTCTTGATCAAAATTTTGAGTTCTTTACCAAATGAATTACACTGATTGTCATTGAACAGTTTGCAATCATCTTACTCCCTTCCCAACTCTTTCATGAACCTAATAATCCATATCATATCTTTGCTAGCCTCTGTAGATGTAACATACTTTACCTCTATAATAAAAAAGCCACAACCTTTTGTAATCTCAAAATCCAGCTAATTGTTGTCCCACCTACAGTGAAAATATATCATGTAGTGCTCCTCCTACCATCCAGATCTCTAGTCATATCCGAATCAATATAGCCACATAATGAAATTTCCAAACCTCCATAGCATAATTACATGCTAGATGTCCTTTTCAAATACTTGATTATCTGTTGAACTAATTTCCAATGCTCTTTACCTAGATTGGCCATATATCTACTCACAAATCCCACTTCTTATGAAATGTCTAGTCTAGTACAAACCATAGCATACATGAGACTTCTAAGCTGTTGAAGCATATGATACATATGTCATTTATTTGACATCCTCACATGATGATGGACATTGATCTTTGCTCCATTTGAAGTGTCCAGCCATAGGTGTACTACATTCTACATCTTGAACCTTTCTAACACCCTGTAGATATAATCCTCCTGAGACAAATACAATTTCTTGTTCTTCTTGTCTATGTGTATTTGCATACCGAGGATTCTTTTAGAAGCTCTTAAATCCTTCATATTAAATTTTTGAGCTAGCTTTCCCTTAATCTCACAAATTTCCTACATACTAGATCATGTAATAAGCATATAATCCACATACAACAACAAAATAATATAACTCCCATTTTCAAGCTTCTTGAAATAAACACAATGGTCATATTCACATCTCAAGTAACCATGCTCATGCATAAAACTATCAAACCTTATGTACCATTTCCTTGGAGCTTATTTGAGCCCACATAGGCTCTTTTTCAACCGCACACTAATTTATCCTTACCCTTGACTTCATACCCAAGCATTTGCTACATATAAACCTCTTCATCCAAATCACCATGAAGGAAATCCTTCTTCACATCTAGCTGCTCTAAATTCTAATCATGCACTACAACTAAACTCAATACAATACGATTAGAAGTCATATTAACAACAAGAGAAAATATGTCACCAAATTCAATACCTTCTTTTTCGATGCAAATCCCTTTACTACAAGCCTTGCTTTGTACCTTTTCTATCCACCCTTATCTTCCTTGATCCTGTAAACCCACTTGTTCTGTAATGTCCTTTTATATGTTGGTAACTTAATGAAATCCCAAGTCCTGGTTCTATTCCAAGGAGTCCATCTCCTCATACATGTCATGCTCCCACTACACGTGAGTCTTATCTCATATTGCTTCTTCAAAACTCTTCGATTCACCATTATCAGTCAATAATAAATAAAATAGAGAAGGTGTAAATATTTCTAGAGGTTTACTTACCCTTTGTGACCTTCTCATAGGAGTTTGGGGTACCGGAGGCTCATTCTGGACCTCCTGGACATTTGTATCTAAATTTTTCAGTGACCTATGCTAGTCACATGTAACCGATGTTGGTTATGATAAACGATGTCACTTTTACCCTATTGTAACCGATACCAGTTCTACTAACCGATGTTAGTCGGGGTCAATCGACACTAGTTATTGTGTAACCCTGTTGGTATTACTTTTAAATCCAAGAGTTCATTTTCATTCACAAACTTCTCAATTGGTTCATCCTTGGGTACCAAAATTTGATCCATGTACATTCTCTTTTCATTCCATTCAATGTCACGAATCCTAATAATTTTAGAATTATCTAAATTCTAAAAACAGAATCCGAAATCATGAGATCCATAACTAATGAAAGTGCATCTCTTGTACTTTGCATCTAGTTTTTTTATTTTCCTTATCAATATGTACAAAATATTCTAAACCAAAAACCTCTTTTCGGTCCAAGATTCCTCTGGTATTCCTCCATCTAGTGAACTTGAAGGCCCATGGTTAATCAAATAAACTAATGTATCAACATCTTCTACCCAATACTGCAAGGGCAATCCATAATGTATCCTCATAATTCTAGCATGTTTCATGATTTTCATTTTCATTCTTTTCAGAACACCATTCTCATGTGGTGTTCTTAGAACAATTTTTTTTCTCTACGTATCCCATTCACTGAAAAATAATCATTGAAATCCTTGCTACAATATTCACCACCATTCTCAGATCTAAGGAAATTTAACTTTGAATTTGATTCATTCTCAACAAGGGATTTCCATCTTTTAAAAGTTTCAAAATATCATATTTATGTTTAATATAATAAACCCATACCTTTCTTGTAGCATCATCGGTGAAAGTAACATAATATTGGAATCCTCCATGAGAAGCTACGAGCTATTCCCCACACATTGAATGTACAAGCTTCAATTTCTACTCCTTAGTTGCCCCAACTTTGATAAATCTCACTCTCTTTTACTTTCCAAAACAAAATGCTCACGAGAAATCAAGATCTAAATCTTTCAAATCTACTAACTTACCCTTATCCTTTAAGATCTACATTCCTTTTTGAATCATATGGCCCAACCGATTATGCCACATACATGCATCTAAATGAAGTAGATAATGCGGGGAAAGGAATCGATAACATAGGTAGATAAATATAACATTCCTACCTTCTTATCTCTTGCCACAAAAAAATCACCCTTAGTGACTCTCCAAGAGTCTCCTGTAAATGTAACCATGAAATAAGCTTCACCTAATTGCCCTGAAAAATAGGATTCCTCCTAATGCTTGGCACATGCCTCACATCTTTCAATACCCATGTATTTCCATTCTATAACTTTAAATACACTTCCCTTTACCAGTAATACTACAAGGTTCATCATCACCCAAATAAACATGCCCAAAATTTCTCTAGACATAATTTCTCAAATAACCTTTATTAGGGGTTGCATGGAAATAAGTTCCCGAATCTAAAACCCATGATTCAATTCTATTACCTAAAGAAATAATAAGAGCATCTTGCATTACTCTCGCAGTAGCAAGATTTTATTCTTTACCTTTGTCTGGTTGTTGGTTCTCTTTATCATTTTACCAACAATATTTCTTTGCATGTACTTTCTTTCCACATTTCCAACAATTAATTCCCTTACCTCTAGATTTAGATCTACTATCCCTTGACTTTTATTTCCCATTACTCTTACTCTTGGATCTCTCCTTATGCCTGCCCCTACTTTCTACATTCAAAGCATTCTTAGATGACGATTCCTTTGTACTCTTCCTACGAATTTATTCGCTCAAGATTATACTAACCACATCATCAAACTTTAAAATATTATTAGCATATGTTGTATTACTAAAAACCATTACCAACTTATCCCAATTATCAGGAAAAGAACATAAGAATAAAAAAATTTCACTTCATCATCAAATGGTATATCAACTGATTTTAATTGATTTACAATAGATTTGAAATCATTCAAATGACTAGATGCAGATCCACCTTCATACATCTTAGAACTAAATAGTTTTTTCATAAAATAAATTTTATTTGAAGCACTAGGTTTTTCATATAAATTAGCAAGAGATTTCATTAACCCTACCATAGAAGTAACTTATTTAATATTAGAAACCAAAAATGCTACCTTGATCAATCTTATAGATCCCAAAGTATTTATGTGAAGAATCTTCCATTATTCATCAGTCATCTTTGTAGGTATAGACTTCTCATCCAATGATAAATACAAATCTCTTTGATACAGATAATCCTCAATATGCATCTTCTATAATTGAAAATTTCGTCAAACGTCTCTACCTTGTATTTGTTTTCTTCCGCCATTGATGTAGCTCCCACTCAATCAAAAACCCTCGTGAGTAAATATTTCAATACAAAAAGCAATCAAACAAAGCTTTGATACCAGTTGTTGGGCTAGCACACCGGTTGTATAGATAATACATCGAGATCAAGCATACATGTAGATAAAAGCATATATTCTACCAGAAGAAATATACATAACAAGAGATATAAATCAACACTAGATTTAATGTGGTTCACCCAGTGTGGGCTACATCCACCAAGAAATAAGCTAATATATTATCCAAAGCTTTAACAAGATATACAATGAAGATTTACAATCTTCCACACCTCTCAGATGTACAGTACTATCTTACTCTCAATTTTTGGCTTCTTCACCAAGAATTATCTCTCTCACAATTATTCTCACAATAATCATCAAATTTTACAAGTTATTATTAATTATTACTTCTAAACCCTAGATTTTATGCTTAAATAGGCACATACAAACTTAGGGAACTTAGCCATGCAATTACAATCAATAGATTTACTTTAATAATAAAAATATATCTAATTCCCATGAGTTAATTAAAACACCCACACACAGGTAACCAATTTCAGTTATCTCTAAGCTGTTGTCGGTTCCTCCTTACTTGACCGATGCGATCATAGGTGAATGATGTCAGTCCCTCCAAAACTAATGTTAGTTCTTGTGTTTTCAAAGTAAGTTTCATATTGCATGCCAATATGAAGTAATTGAGCTCCACAACTCAACACCCCATCCTCATGTGCCTTTAATACTTAGGTTATAATTAATCAACCCAACATTACCCCACACTAATTTTATTTCCACTCCGATAATGGGAATCACACCTTGTCTCTCCTGAATAAAGAATAAATACACATAAAGAATGGAAGAATACATGGGTTATCTATTATTTATAAGGTGACACAAAACTCGGGTACTCATTCTTGATTTCTGCCTCTAATTCATTCCAGTCACCTAGAACTTTCTTTGTCTTCTTTGGATGTCTGCAAGTATACCTTCCATCTCATCCAGGGTCATGTTCTTGCCCTCATTCTACAATACTCTAAGAACATTTTCTAGACTTGAGACCATCCCATCCATCACATCCATACGTCGGGCTATGAGTTTCCCTGTTTATTTGATTCTCTCCTTATGAGGGTCTAAAGGCTCTTTGTAAGTGCATCATGTTTTTTTCTACTAAAGTAAGCCTCTCTTTGTACTCAAGTGTCCCATCATTCTTTGCACTAAGGACTATATTCTCCTCAATTAAATTTCTTGTCTTGATGATCACCTGGTGTATGTACATATATTCAATGTTGAGTCCACCATCTTCATTTCATCTCTCAGCGTCTGAAGCAAAGACTCATACCCAACTATTCTTCATGTTATCATAGCCTTTGCTTTTTCCCTTTGTGCTGCAATATCTTCTTATGTATGTGTAGACCGTTTCTCCCTTATTTCCTCTAGCGTGCTTAACTACTTCTTAATCAATAGGTGAATGTAATATTGTAAGAAGTGTAAGGAGGAATGATATGTTTGGTCCATTTATTCATTAATATCTATAAGTGCGTCAATTTTTACCTTCTTGAGATCCATTGCAAAATCCAAAATATTATGTCATTTCTCTTTATCCTTCTCGTGTGCTTCTATCAATTTTTCCACATGTTCTTTTAGGATATTTTCTCTTCCACAGAGCTCTCAAAGCATGGCCAACTAATTAGATTTTCTTCTTGCTACCTTTGTTACTATTTTGTTCGGTGCATTACTTACTTGCTCATTGGTAAACTTGGTAGGCTTTATCGGCTAGTGTACACTCTGAGCCTTTTTCTTCATCTTTCTCTTGGAACATGCATCCTCCTTCACATAGAATTTTGGCTCATCAAGATGCATTTATATACTCCAAGATAAATTCTTCTGGTGCATAAACTAGTTGCTTCAAGGTCCATAAGCTCCTAGCCATATAGCTCCTTAGCTTTCAAAGTACTTTGAAACCTAGCACGAATGATCTTTGTGGGATCATCAACATATCCAGATGTAGGATTCTTATACATTTCTCCTTTATCTCCCCCGAGCACCTTCCTTTCGTCAAATGCAACCTAGCATCAAGTATTGGCCCTTCACCTGTAGGTGCAATAGTTGGCTCACTAGATGGTTTACCCTTATATTTTTCTTCATTACCACCTATATCTCCTCGCTCCTCAAAGAGCTATGTATCATCCTTTACTTCCTCCTTATGTGATTCTTATGAATCTACAATAATCATAGGGATCTCCTTAACTATTTGTGCGTTGTCATCTAATTTTTCACCCTCACTCTCCTTAGTGGGAATACATTTGTGCCTTTTCTTCTTTAGCTCCGCCTTCATAGGAGATTTTTTAGGTGACCCTATAAGTGGTTGTGAGGCCCCCACCTGTTCCTTTTGTATTTTTCCTTCTTAAGACCCTTATGAAATGGTGTTCCTCAAAGCAACCTCACCTATCCCTATCTCCATAGCACATGTCTCCATTCCTACTTCCTCATCTTCTTTTTGCATTGGAGGATTTTTATCACACTTTCTCTTCTCTCCTACGAGTTGGATGCCTTCTTTCACCATGGTCCGGACGCTAGTGTATTATTTTAGTTCTTCCTCATCCTCTTCTTCTTCCTCATGGGGCAGAGTAGACTCTTCATCCTACAATGTTCCCACTTTTTTTTCCTTAGGAAACCCAGGAGCCGATTTCATTCTCAATGTACTTTCCATTTTCCAATTTGGGCTTAAGGTAGATGTATACCTTAGCCACTCTAGACTTCCCAATTTCCAAACTCATAGAATTGATGTTGATATCATCTAAAATTAACTTCTCAATGTAAGTAGACTTACCCGAGTAAACATATGTCTTTCGGAGTGTATGGTAGTCATAATCCAATTTATCTTGCATTAAAGATCAACCTGCACGCATTTGAGAACATGTGCACTGAGGCTTGAAAATAGTGCATGGTGAAGGCACATGGTAGCTTGCACCAAGGGCTCCACTTTCTATCCTTCATGCCAAAAATGCCCTATTTAAAATGTTGATAAATAGAAAATTGGTCTTGCTTCTCTAATACCGAAGGAAGGTCCTTGGGTATTCTCCATTCATATTAAAATGCAACACATAGGAACTCATACCAAATTCCTATATTTTGTTTATAGGTTCAATTCGTGGATCCATCACATGTATATTTTTAAAATCTATTTGCAAGGGACTTTTTCTCTTCATGGTATTACCAAATATTGTCTTTTGGCCCATCGGGCATTCTGATTTCTACAAACACAATGGACAAAAGGATAACACAAAAAATTATCTTATCTCCTTGGTGCACATCTAAAATGATAGTCTCAACAATAAAGGATGAAAAGTTGTAAATCACCCCTTATGTCATCTTCTTGGTAATATGTAGCCATCTTTTGTTCACCTGACTCACTCGTTCCTAGTTATTCAACTTGGTGTTTCCTAGATCACATGGTATTTTTAAAACTTGAAGATATCCATTCTTTGCCCTTCTTTCACATAAGATAGTGATTTTATAGTTTCCTCTACACCATCATCATCAAAAATATCACTCCCGATCACTATGACCAAGATTTTTCATCCTATCAATCTCCCAATTAAGCGCGCGGTAAGTCACATTCACTACCTAACAAAATAAAATAATTCCTCATGGACTCAGGTCATCAACCACTAGTAAATATTTTCGGCTTTCTAAAATATGGGAGCTCATAGAGCTGTAAAATCCAACATTTGATAGCAATTTCTCTCCTGCATCATCATATACTACCATGTCATTCTCTATTTGTAAATTCATCTTCACCACCAGCACCTTGTCCAATTCATCCTTATTATTATTATTCCAATGATTATCGTCACTCACTTTTCTCCGCTGATATGTGACTCCCAATCATGACCCATGAATACACCTTCAGGGCACTTCGAATTTTTAAAAATCAATTTTTGGGGTATCTTCCACTTCAATTTCCACTTCCTTTTGCCTCCTTCCCCTTGTAGTTGTTCATGATGCTTGTTTAGGTGCCATAGTGATGATAAAAATATGTTCTTGTATGATATTTGAGATCTTTAACTTAAACTTGCGTGCCCTAGATTCAAACTTACATGCCCTAGCTTTTCTTTGAACCCTAACTCGCATATTTGCTTCCATGCACACCTTTTCTTCACTCAAACACTCTCTCTAATGGAGTGCCAACCAATCCCATGAAAAAATCTATCTAGTTCAATCTCTATTACATCTCTCTTTGCACTTTCTCACGCAACTCGCTTGAACACTTCTCTTCACAATGTAAGGTAAAAATGCTATCGTAATTCTACCTTTTATAACATTTACAAATTTCTCTACATTTATTTCTCTCCACCTACCATCGTACTTAGCATTGAATGATATTTTATTCCTTTTCCATGATAATTTTCCCCGACCTAGTCATAACCTTCTAGTGTGCCTACTACTCACCCACAAATTCTCTTATGTGCGCTCTCTTGTGCCAAAGTACTTATCCAATGTGCCTCAATCCAAGTAGAATACAATGTTACAGCCTACCTCACTTTGTATTGTGAGTCCATTTAACTATACATGGTCTTTATTCATGACCATTTTTTCTTTATCCATACCCTTACCTCAAGCACCTATACAATATTTATCTATACATACCCACCTTCTAGAGGATGTTAAAACTTGGTCCATTTATCCTGTATATACTCCACCCCACACTAAAAGTATGCGTAGTACTCTATAGATGAATTAAATAGATAGTAATGAGATTTTGGTGCGCAAACATGCTTATTACAACAAAACCCGAACTAAATTGACAAATCATAACACCATTGAATGGAATCACATACAAAAGGAATGCACTAAAGGAAATCTAACCTAATGGAAATGTTGCCTTATTACAAACACCAATAAGACTTATGTATAATATGGATTCATCCTATTCCTATTGAAATAACCAAGTAATAGAGTGACATCCAACACCTATAACTAGTAAGTACCTAAATAGAGATTGTAAGTCACAACATATGGTCCCAACCAATGCACTTGGAATTTTCTACGGTGGTGCAAAAACTTTAAATCATATAGAAGGACCATCTTTCCAAATTTAATCTTCTTTTTCTTAATATTCTTGTCATGTCATGCCTTCTATGGCCTTTTCTATCTTATAACTCCAACATGCTATAATGTTCCTTTCATCCAACTACATCAATTTATCAATGCACTCTTCAAGTGATTTCTCATTATCCAATCCACATGCATGTGTAATACGTAGGGAAGGAAACATGAATTCCTTTGAGTACAAAATCCTCGTGTCAAACACCAATTTGAAAGGGTGTGTATTTGTTCAAACTTTTGTAAGTAGTCTTATATGCCCAAAGTACAATAAAAACTTTATCATCCTAGTATTTCCTTCCAACATCAAAAATCTTAGTCAATGTATGTCCCAATATCTTGTTTGAAGCCTCAAAAATCCCATTGGCCTATGGATGATAGGGTGTTATCTTATGATGCGCCACCATAAAATATGCCAATAGTATTTTTGTCTATTTTTGCACCGTTGCAAAAATTAAACAAATTTAATATCCGTGGGTTTAGTGATGAGGACCATAGAAGAATTTAAACATGACATAGATGAAAATAGAAAAGCCATGACCAATGGTGAAATCCACCAAAGTATAAATCATATCACGGGGATAGGATAACATCGTGGATGTTTGAATTATACACCATAGATAAATTAAATGAAAAAAGCTACAAGGTGAAGAAATTAAGTCCGAGGATGTTAACATGAAGTTGTGCCACATTAGAAGCCATGAAATGAAGAAGATAAAGCCACGGGTGCGAAATGAAGTCCACGGATGTTAACATAAATTACACCACATTAGAAACCACATAATGAATGAGGTGAAGCCACAGAGGTAAAAAACCACACAATACTAAAACAAGCGTGCATCAAAGAAATACCACAATTTTCTATAGAAAACTAAAATCCATTTAACCTTGAAATTGGTGATCAGATCTATACAAATCGATACTATTTGAAGAAATCTCTACCTCTTCCACACAATGAAATATGATTTCATGAATTTAATGAAGTTAAGTGGGAAAAGTTGAGGAAGGATTCTCCAAAGCATGTAAAAGGTCCACTCTAGATGACACAACCACCAACATTAAATGTAGTATGGGTGTCATTCCTTCTTCAATAAGGAAAATGGTGTGGTGAAGTGACATTTGCAAGACAATCAGATCTTCTGAGGAATTTAATGAAGGTGGTTGGTTGGTAGAAGGAGGAATTAAAATTTCCCTCTCTTGTCTTCTTTCTTCTCCTTCTTTCATTCTTCTATATATTGTAAAGTGATGCCTAGTTTTAATGTTGGATACTTTGGGAATGCATGAGAATTATTTTATATTGAATAAGTGTTCTAATGGTTGGATGGCTTGGACTCGAATTCTATAAAAAATTTACATCTTCCTCATGTATTGTATTTATCTCGTGCATGATATATAAATAATAAAATATTTGGTTTTATGGCTTATTTCTACCTTAGCTATTTTTTATTGCATTCTCTTTCCTCTCATTCAGTCATAGGTGTGTTTTATGGATTGTTTTAGAATATGTGTTTATTATGCATTGTGAATGTGGAACCTTGGATGTGATTTTGATCCGTGGCTTTTGCTTTAGCCCTCTTCATCATCATTTCCTCCATTTTATCTCTTGTTGAAGTATTCATCCCCTTATTTTTGGTGATATCACCTTCTTTTAGATTAGGTTTCTATTTTACACATCTTCTTCTCACCCTGGTCCCTTGGAAAATTAGAGTAAAGTTAGATAGTTACATTTCAATTCATAGGAGTAATTTAGCATTAGGAGTAAGTAGAGGAAGCTGACCTTCTCCAGATGTCTGTCGTGGTTTGATTCCCAAAACTTAGAGATAATATCATGTTGTCTCAATTCCCGTATTTTCTATGATTTGGGAGCATGTGCATATTTGAGCTCCAACAGTTTTGGCACACCACATTTGGGACACTTATTATCAATATTTCCAGTTTTTCCAAGTTTTGATGTGTATCTTGGTGAAACTCTAGCCTTTGGAGGCTCTATAATAACACATCTGGTGACTCCATTCAGAAAATCAACTAGTTTCAATAGTCCAAAGTGTCCTTGATTCATGATAAGGATACAAATGTGGTCTAGAACAAGAGAAGAAGGTATATTTGAATATTTACAATTATCTCTAGGTAGAGGAAGAAGAGGAAGAAAGATTCAAATATCTCCATCTCCACCAAATAGAACTCTTTCAACACCTCCACCTAGTAGGACCTTCTTGAAATAAACAAGAGTTCTTAGACATATCACAATGGCTCATTAACTGCCAAACCCATTTGTAAACTTCTCAGGAAGCATTCCTCTTACTTTGAATTTTCATAAGCTTATTCCAATAACAACTTTGAATAATATCCCATACTTCACTAGGGAAAACCACACTACTCCAGTTGATCACATTCAGGACATCACAAATGTCTATGTTATCCATGAAATTGCTGAGATGGATGTGGTAGTAAAACTTTTGGCTTCATCATTTAAAGGAAAATTTATGCAATGGTTTAGAAGCTTAATAGTAGGCTCAGTCAGAATTGGAATGAGTTGTGTACAACGTTGTGTAACCAATTTAGAGAGAGAAAAGACAACTTGTCTCTTTTAGAGCTATTGACTACAATCAAGAGAGAACCTAAGGATAAAATGGTGGATTTTAACTTCAGATTCTAGAGAACCTATGACAAAATTCTAGCTCCTGTGAGACCTGCAGCAGAAGGTGCATTTCTTTACTTCTTAAAATATCTCAACTCTGATATATTTTTCATGATACAATCTATGGGAGGAAAAATCTACCAGAATCCTATGTAATTGCAATCAGAGCTAAAAATAGTTTAATACAAGATGGGAAATTAGCCCCTAGGCCACCTATGCCCTTGTATCCTAAATTTCCTCAAGCTACTCAACCTTCTATTGTTCTTATTCCTGAGCCAAATCCGTAACCTATTGCTTCTACATCATAGACCCCTACCCAATAAAAGGAATATGAAGAAATGAAGGATTTTATTAAAAATTTAACAAATAAAGTTATATCCCTAGAGAAACAACAAGCCCAATCCTATAGAAATTATCAAAATCAAGGGAAATCTTCAAATCAGGGGTATCAACCATATAATAACCTAAATTCTAATAAGAGATTAGTGCAGAACCAAAAAAATAATAGATGGTAGGGTCATAGTGTTCCTCTTCCATTGGAAACCATTCCTCCTCCGCAAGCACTTCCTACTCCTAGTTTAAGTCAAGATTTGGTTCTAGTACAAAATAACATGGCACAAGAAACAAAATGGTGTTTTCCATACAATCTACTACATAATCAACTTGGTTGTGAAAGGGAAATGCACCTTCAAGTATACATGGTTAAAAAAAATTCCATTCAATAAGCTGATGTTATAGGAACCAAATCCAAGCTGCAGAAGAAATTCAAGAGACCAAAAATGACACTAACCTCATGTTCTTTAGAGTTGAGGATTTCTATGCGATTAACCAAATAGTAGGAAATCTTAACATGCCTCAAACCAACATTTCTAATAATACATGGCATAAGAAAAGAATGCTAGAATCACATCCTCCATCTTTCGTGGGTTAGAAAAATGTTGTGGTTAAGAAAAGGGAAGTTGTGTTGGACAAAAATAACCCACCCGAACTTCTTGATAAAGCTGCGGAAAAGGAGGTTACTCCTCAACCAAATCCACTAATTCAAATTCCACTACAACAAAGAATAGAAATCAACATGTTGCATATGCAAAATTTTGTGGGTTTTCCATTCAATATTATGGAGCAATTAAAGAAAACTAATGTCAATGTTTCAATGTGGGATGCGTTATCCATTCCATCATAGTGAGACCTCTTGTGTGAATCCCTAAAAAAAGTACCTCCTGGAAAATCTAGTAATAAAAAAATCATGTCTGCGGTTAATGTTTGCCAAGAAAAGGAAGACCAAGTAAGTAAAAGTGTTAAAACCCCACCTTTTTGCATGTCTCTAATCATGGGTAAAAACTTGGTGCATAACTTTATGATATATTATGGGGCTAGTACCTCCTTGATGCCTAAGAAAATTGTTGATATCTTAGGTCCCAAATACGATCCCGTGTCTAAGGGACTTTTGTAACTTGGTGGGTCGACTGTGAGTGTATTGGGAATAATAAAAAACCTTGAGTTAACCCTCCATGCTTGCCCAAGCCTCACCATAACCCATGATATATATGTAATCGACTTGCCTCCCATGTTTTCCATATACTTGTCTAGTGATTTTATTGCTAAGTTTGATGGCTATTTGTCTTGATTATCAGACCGACATGATTCTAAGAACCAGATATGATTTAAGATTCACAATACAGTTGATCCCATCTTTTCTTACCATATTGAGTCATATGACCCTTCCCTATCCAATCAAATTTCCTAATACAAGAATAATATGAACAAGAATTAGTTTCGGATGAACAATTTATTTCCCTTTCCATGCCTAATTTGAAAAATGAATGGGATGAGAGAGAGAATAAGTTTAATCCTTATGATGAGGAGCTCAAAAATTTGATCTTTGGTTTGGGAAATTATTTCATTCTTCAAGAAGAGTCTTTGATACCCGTGATACTCAAACGAGAAAATAAAAGTGCTTCTAGACTATGGCAGATGTTCTTTGATGGCTCAAGAAGTAGAAATGGAGTTAGGGCAGGTGTTCTCATTTCTCCAAAAATGAGAAGTTTTTCTTTGCTCACTGATTACAGTTTACATGTTTAAACAATGTGGCAGAATATGAGGCATTAGTGCATGGTTTGTTGATTATGGAGAGAAGAATGATTAAAGGGTTGCAAGTCTTTAGAGACACTAAAATGATCATTCACCAAATACATGGAAAGTGTGTCACTAAAAACAGGTTGTTAAAGTCTTACAAACATAGAGTTTGGGATTTTATAGAAAAGCTTTAATTTCATTAACCTACAGGTCATGCCCATAAAGTTGAAAAAGATGTTGACCAAATGGCTGCCCTTAGCTCTCAATTACCACCTACTGAGGATTTGATCAAGGGAAATATGTGACATGTTAAAAATGGTCATGTCTTCTATCCTGACAATAAGACCTACTGGCGGGTATTTGTGAGTGATGAAAAAATTGTGTAGTTCATTAAAAATGAATCGATTTCTCCTAAAGGATGCAATCTGATTTGTTAGAGGTCTATGGGGATCATATTATTCAACTAAAAACAAATAAGTTTCCAAAGGGATTAGTCACTCTAGAGCATATCTTCAATCTAAATGATGAGTTCAAAGGAGTGGAAAATAATATGGTGGAAAATAAAGAATATTTTAGCTAGTTTCGGTTGCTCCAAATAAAGAAATTCTACTTGGAAAGTTTGTAATAAGGATGAAAATTAGTCTTTATTTCCTTATGCCAAAAGTTCAATGATGTATTTTCGTGGGACTACAAATATTTAAAAGAATTCAATCCATATATATTCTAGCATTCCATTGATCTTAATCTCAACATTAAGATAACTAGGCATAGATAAAGGCTAGTCAACCCCAAGATTGAGCCCCTCATGAGAAAGGAACTCTCCAAATTCATTGAGGCCAAGATAATTTTTCCAATCAAATATTCTACTTGGGTGGAAAATATGGTTCCGGTAATGAAGAAAAATGGTGAAATACGGCTTTGCGTGGACTTTTAGGATTTGAATGGGGCTTCCTAAAATATCATTATCCCTTGCCCACCACAGAGCATATTTTATAGATATTGGCAAGAGTTGAGAGGTTTTCAATGTTGGATGGCTATTCTAGTTTTAACCAAATCAAAGTGAAAGAAGAGGATCAGTATAAAATTATGTTCACTACCAAATGGGGAATGTATGCATATGAGAAAATTCCCTTTGGTCTATCAAACACATGTGCCACCTTTCAAAGAGCAATGGATATTGATTTTAAGGGATTTATCAATTAGTTCATCTTGGTTTACCTAGATGAGATTGTTGTTTTCTCGAAAGAGAATGCAGATCACATGAGCCACCTAGAAAATTTATTTCAAAGATTTAGGGAATTTGGCATGTCCATTAATCCTAAGAAATTATTTTTTAAATTCCTAAGGGAAATATTTTGGAGCATATTGTTTCAAAATAGGTATTGCCACCGATCCAGAAAGAGTTACGATTATCACGGCTCTTTCCTTACCATCTCATAAGAAGGCTTTGCAGTCTTTCCTTGGAAAGACTAACTTTATTAGGAACTTCATTCCTAACTTTATGAGTTTGGTAAGGCCCATTAATCTCATGCTCAAGAAATATTTAGCATTCAAGTGGACCACAGAGGGGAAGGATAGCTTTGAAAAGATAAAGCAAGATATTTCTTGGGCCCCACATTGACTAATCCAGGTTATACCAAGGATTTCATTCTATACGCCTATAGGGCATAATCTAGTATTTACGTGGTTTTAACTCAGCTAAATGATCATATACCGGAACAACATGTGGCCTTATTCAATCAAACGTTGAAATATTATGAGCTAAAATACAATCACATTGAGAAACAGGTGTTCGCTATCATGAGAGATTTGAAGAAATTCAAAAGTATGATTGTTGATAGCTACATCAAATTTTTGGTGCCACATTATAGCATCATAGACTTTATCATGGGAACATAGATCAATGAGAAGAGATTTGGATGGGTAACTAAGATCATGGAGTATGATGTTACCATTAAGGCTACAAAATTAGTAAGGGGAAGAGCACTTTGTGAATAGATATCTCTAGATGTTGTGGAATCTCAAGAGACCACCCTCATTAATGAAGTGCCTTCAAATGATGAGATGTCATATGATGTTGAGTGGAAGAAGGATGAAAGATATGTATTTAATTATTGCAGTTGGATTTCTAATATGTAAAATTTTTTGTCTCTCTGGTGCATATCCTCTTGGTTTAAATAAAGAAAAAATAAGACATCTAAGGTTGATATCTATTCCTTATGCATTGATTGGTGGCATATTATTCAAAAGGAACATTGATGGAGTTCTTCTGAGATGCATTAAAGGAGAGCAATGTAACAAGATCCTTACCAAGTTTCATGATGGTTTCTCGAGTAGACATTTCTTTGCTAAAACTATGGCCATGAAGATCATAAAAGTAGGGTATTTCTGGCCTACATTATTTGCAGATGCTCACAGATGGGTTAGGAAGTGAAAATAATACACTCTCTTTAGTGGAAATAAAATATTGGTGGCCATGGCACTTCATCCGATCTAAGTAGATCAGCCATTTACATAATGGGGTCTTGACTTCATTGGTATGATCAACCCACCATCTAGTGTTGGTCACAAATGGGTTCTCACAAAGCAATAGACTACTTCACCAAATGGATGAAGTCATGCCACTGAAGGAAGCTACTCTTGAATCATTCATCTTATAATTTCTTGAAGAAATTGTTACAAGGTTTGGCATCCCTTTGACTATCATTTCAAATAATACAAAGGATTTGTTAGGATCAAATATTTCTAATTGGGCTCTTAGACTTGGAGTTTATCTAAAAAATTCTTCCAATTATTACCCTTAAGGTAATGGATTAACAAAGTCCACTAATAAAACCTAATTAGAATCATGAAGAGAATAATGTATGTTAATCGGATGAAGTGGAACATAAAGGTGGTAAATTATCTCTAGGTAGATAGGATGACAAAAAGAAAGCAATTAGCACTTCTCCCTATTTGGTATACGGTAAAGAAGCAAGATTTCCATTGTCCCTTAAACTACCTTCACTTCAATTAGCTCAACAGATGGAATTTAAAGATGTGAATCAAAGGGAAATTTGAATGGCGTAATTAGTGGAGATTGAATAGTTGAGGCATGATGCCATGATTAGGATGGAACAACATCGGTGTCAACCAAAAAATGGTTTGACAAAAAAGCTAGAGATCAGGCATTCAAGGTTGGAGATCTAGTTTTAAAATGAAAAGCAAATCAAACTAAACTAAAGAGACACTCAAAGTTTGAGGTTATTTTGAGTGGATCATATATCATCACTTTGCTTGCAAGCTGGCCAACTCATTTGAGCTATCTTATCTCAATGGGAATGCACTTCGAATCCCGTCAATTGGATTCATATCAAACTCTCTCATTAATATATTTCATTACATCATGTACATAGTAGATTAGAAATTTAATTCCTACAAGTGATTTTAGCACATTGCATTGTTGGTATTATAGGTTTCTTTCCCTAAGTGCTTTACATAATTTTTTTGTTTAAAGATGTCCTTGTGTATGGTTTCATCATAGCTCCTAAGTTGTTAAAGGAGGAAAGTCAAGGTTTAGATCAGGTTTTCAAATCATCAAGTTGAATCCATACCTAATGGATGCCACATGCTACTGATCATTTCATTTGGTAGGGAGATGACCTGAATCACCAAAAATGTTGTCTATTTTTGTACCTTTACAAAAATTGAACAATTTTAATAGTCGCGAGATGAGGGATGAGGACCGCATAAGAATTTAAACATGCCACAAATGAAAATAGAAAATCCATGGCCAATGGTGAAATTTGTCGAAGTCTAAATGATGCCACATGGCGAGATAGGATAACGTTATGGATGTTTGAATCATAATCCATGGATAAATCATATGTAAAAGGCTGTGGGTGAAGAAAGGAATTCCACTGAGATGTTAACATCAATCCACGCCACATTAGAAGTTGCGAGAATGGAGAAGATAAAGCCATGGGGTGAAGAAAGGAAGTCTCGAGATATTAACATGAAGTTGCGCCACATTAGAAGCCAAAAATGAAGAAGATGAAGCCATAGAGGTCAAAATCTATGCAATACTAAAACATGAAACCACACATCAAAGAAAGAATGCATTTTTTTGTGGAAAACTAAAATACATTCAACCTTCAATTTGGTGATCAGATCTTTGCAAATTTGATACTATTTGAAGAAATTTCTACCTCTTCCACATAATTAAATCTGATTTCATGAATTTAATGAAGCTAGGTGGGAAAATCTGAGGAAGGATTCTCCATCACACAAAAGGTCTACTCCATTTGCACAACCACTAACATTAAATGTAGTATGGGTGTCATTCCTTTTTTACCAAGGAAAATGGCATGAGGAAGAGAAATTTGTAGGACAATCAGATCTTCGAGGAATTTAATGAAGGTGGTTGGTTGGTAGAAGGAGGGATTAAATTTTCCCTCTCTTTTCTTCTTCCTTCTCCTTCTTCCATTCTTCTATATATTGTAAAGTAATGCCTAGTTTTAATGTTGGATACTTTGGGAATACGTGGGCATTATTTTATACTGCATAAGTGTTTTAAGGGTCGGATGCCTTGGACTCAAATTTTGTAAATGTTTTTGAATAGTCCTCCCATATTGTAATGATCTGTGCATGATCTTTAAACAATAAAATATTTGGTTTTGTGGCTTATTTCTACCTTAGTTATTGTTTTATTGCACTCTCTTTCCTCTCATTCATTCACATGTGTGTTGTATGCATTGTTTCAAAATATGTGTCTATTGTGCATCATTGAAGTGGAACCCTAGACATGATTTTGATATTTGGATCTCACTTTGGCCCTCTTTATATCATTTTCCTCCATTTTATCTCTTGCTGAAGTATCATCCCCTTTTTTTGGTGTTATAACCTTCTTTTAGATTAGGTTTTTATTTTATATATATCCTTCTCACCCCTGGTCCCTTGGAAAATTAGAGTAGAGTTAGATAGTTACATTTTAATTCCTTGTAGTACTTTAACATTAGGAATAAGTAGAGGAAGACAACATTCATTGGATATCTTTCTCGTTCGAGTCCCACAACTTGGAGATAGTCCCATGTTGTCTCAAATCCTGAATTATCTATGATTCGGGCACGGGTGCATAGTTGAGCTCCAACAAGATCAGAGATAGTCTCATTAAGAAAATGAGTGTCACAAAAATTTCTCCCAAATTGCTTATTTTTTGATTCTGAGCATTTTTTTCCAAAGGAGGGGTGATTAAAAACTTCATTTTGAGCTATTTTTTACGGTTTTTTGCTTAGAGAGCCATATTGAGCTCTAGAGGCCACCAAGGCCCCGAAAAACAAAAAAATTTCCTTCCATTCAATTTTTCATAATTTTAAATGTAATTGTATATTTTAGTGTATTGTACTAATTTGTAGGTTTCATATTCAACTACAAACCATTGTAATCATTGTAGAAAAGGCAAAGTTTTATACTCAAAAATAATAAAAATTTGGTTCAGAATCACTCACGAGATCTTTGGATCTCATTCACAGCATTTGGTATAAACAATGCCTTTGGGAAGTGCTTATGGGTAAGGTCGTCATGACTACTATTGTACTTAACACCTAATATAGATGCAATAACATCGTATGGGCATAAACCCTTTAAATCGGTGGGGAGTATTAAGGACACAATGAACAAACTTTGAGCCCTCCCATCCATATGTGAACAATTTCTTTACTTAAATCTAGACTGAGAAATTATCCGAGTATATAGCGAAGTTACGCACACGTATGAGGATATTTCTTTGAGTCGATGTCAATAATCACATAGACCCCTTTCAAGTACTATCTTGGTACCATGTATCGAATTATTTTACGTATGTTAATGCCTCTTTCATGTACTGCCAAGTATATAGAAAGGGAAAGCTTCTTCCACATACCAATAGGTATATCAGAAGGAAACGTATATAGAAAGGTTTGGTATATTGGTCCGATGGTATATAGATTGGGAGACCATATACCTGGAGTGATAAGAGCCTTACCTTTTATCGTTGATTCTATAAAATGGCAAACAACATCCCCAATTTATTTCTTCCATATTCAAAACTACTCGGAGGAAATAAATATGTAGTATGGAAGACAAAAATCAAGACACGTCTTGAGTATGAAGAGATTTGGACTGTTGTGAATGGTACTTTAACCAGATCAATAATTGATACAACATAACATAAACAATTTGATAGATTTGATCATAAGGCTAAACTAATCATCTTGTTTATATTGTTTGATGATGTGAAACCCCACATTCGAGATGCCAAAACAACCAAATAAGTGTGGGATAAGTTGAACAAAATATACAATGCCAAAAACAAGAATGTCATACTGAATTTGTAGAGTCAGTTACACACATTGAAGCTTAAACAAAATGAAAAACTAAAAGCTTTCATGTGAAGAGTTGCAGAGTTGAGGGATTCACTTCTATCCCTAGGAGAAGTAGTCACTGATGAAGCTATCATTCCCATTTTTCTGAGATCCATCCCTCCTTCACACCACATTTTTGTGACAATACTCAACTTGTCAGATCAGAAAGTAAGTTTTGATAAGTTGGTGAATATAGTGCAATAAGAGGAAGACATGTAAAGTAAATATGACAAAGAAGAAGGTATTATCTTCTCATTATAAATGGAAAGGAAAAGGAAAAGGAAAACCTAATTCATATCAAAATTCCCAAAATCAAAATCAGCATAAAAATGGGGCAAACAACAAAAGAAGAAATTTCCTATCTCGCAAAAGAGGACATGACGTGAAATCTTGTTGGTATAATACATATAAAGAAAGGGTCATCAAGTAATTATGGATCTCAACACCAAAAATCTCACAAGGGAAATTATAACTATAATCAAGGGAAGAAAAAGGGGAATTGGAAAAGTAAACCCCATCAACAATGAAATCTGTTGAGAAAGAAGAACAAATGATAATGAAGACTTCTTGTACACTTCTCGATCAAGTGAACCTTCCATATCATCTAGTGATGTGTCCGGTATGTTGATTCGGGAGCCACTTGACACATGACAGGCCATAGAGACTATTTTACCACTATGAGGGACACACCATTAAAAATCATGTTTTGTTGGGTGATGATTATCCATACAAAATACGAGGGATTGGGAACATTTATCTTCCTCTTGGTTCATGCAATTGTAGATTTTCATATGTATTATATGTCCCTAGGTTGAAAAAGAATCTGCTATCAGTTAGTCAACTCCTAGATCACAACTTGAAAATTGATTTTGATACTCATTCGGAAAGAAAATGTGTTTAATTTGAGACAAATCACAAGGCTCAAAAATAGTTACAAAATCCTCTAATGTGGGATGTATGTTCTAGCTTGATTTTTTCCACATAGATGATCAGGAACTTGTGACTAAGAACTCTACCTCTACATAATTATGGCATCAGAGACTTGGTCACATCAGTTTCAAGTATCTTGAAACACTTCTCTGGTACAACATGGTAAATGGTTTATCATCTCTCTGGAAGGATACAAATAAGTGTCTTGACTGCCTAGAAGGAAAAAAACACATAGCTTCATTCCAGAAGATTATTTATCAAGCTCATGGGAAGATTGATTTAGTTCATGTCAATATTTGCAAATCCATACAACCAAGTCATTATGGATTCCAATACTTCATGTTTTGTGTTGATGATTTCTCACGAAAAAATGTGGATATATTATTATCTTCACAAGAAAAGTGAACCTTTAAAAACCTTCAAGAAATTCAAAGTCATTGTTCGAAAAAAAATGGTCGTCACATCGAAATATCCACTCGGATCGAGTAGGTAATTCACTAGTGACCTTCAAGATCATAGGATTTGTTGACAAATGCATCCTCCACACACACACCACAACAAAATGGTGTTGTTGAGAGAATAAATTGTATTATCAGGGAAATAGTGTGATGTATGATCGATGATTCTAGAATAGCAAGGAAATTCAGGCGGAGATGTAGCAAAGACATTAGTGCATTTTTAAACAGAGTGCCCAAAATTGCTCTTGATGTGAGAGTAACACCACAATAAGCATGGTAAAAAAGGAAGCCATTTGTTGCACACCTCAGAGTATTTCGGTGAAAAACAAGTATGCACGTACCCAAGTAGAACAGAAAGAAATTGGATATGAAATCATAAAAATCATCTTCATTGGGTACAATGAAGAGACTCTTGGGTATATATTGATGGATCCAAAGACCAAGAAAGTCTACACCAATAGAGATGTTGAGTTGTTGAGAATAAGGAAGAAGAGTCTCCTCTAAACTCACTGATGTAGATTTTTCACCAGTTGTTAAAACAGGAAGATGATGTTCCTACAAATGATGAAAGTGATGATGGGGATGATGATGATGATCAAATAACCATGACCCATGAGAGCAGATTCAACGTATGCCCAAGTGGGATACTAAAGCACGCTACGAGATGCAATAGTGGATGCTTCATTGGATACATCCACCCTTTGGACTAAGGACTTGAAGTAAAGCAAGAGAAGAAGTAAAATTTACTTTTTTGAGTAGATTTATTGAATCGATTATCTTTCTACGGTCTAGGAATCCCTATAGTCAAAATCTTGGAAAGATGCCATGGATGTTGAGTATAACTTAGTGATGAAAAACAACACTTGACAGCTTGTCAATCTTCCACTAGGAAAGAAACCCATTGGATGTAGATTTATATTCAAAACAAACTAAAAATTAGATGGGACCATAGAAAAATACAAAGTGAGACTAGTAGAAAAGGGGTATGCATAAAAAGAAGGCATTGACTACAAGGATACATTTTCTCCCACATATAAGATCAAAATGATCAAGATGATATTTTCTCTAGTTGCATAGTTTGGTTGGAAAGTCCATCAGATGGATGTAAAAAGTGCATTCCTAAATGAATATTTACAAGAAGAAGTCTACATGACTCAACCTAAGGGATATATTGTACCTAGTCAAGAAGTAAAGGTATGCACACTCAAGAAATCTCTCGTATGGCACAAACAGCACCCGGGCTTGGTACATTAAAATTGATGAGCATATCGTACAACATGGATTTATTATAAATCCATACGATCCCAATTTCTACCTCAAAAGAAAGGGGGTTATATTTTGATTATCATTGTCTATGCCGATGATCTAGTCATCACTTTGGTAGTTAAGTGAATATGATTGATGTAATAAAGAAACATCTTAAACGATCGCTCACTATGACAAATCTCAAGCTAATGCATTACTATCTTGGATTGGAAGTATGGAAAAGGAGAATCATATATTTGTTTCTCGGTTGACATATACCAAGACAACACTCGAGAAATTCGGGATGATGGATTTCACATCTATTTCTACACCTATGGATATGAGACTATAGTTATCTCGTTCAGATCCATCTCCTATGGTAAATGCCACTCTCTATCGGAGTTGATTAGGAGTCTCATTTAACTTACATACACTAGACCAGATATAAACTTTATAGTGAGCTATCTTTCTAGGTACATGTAGGAACCCAAATTTTTCATTGAAAGGAAGAAATGCGCATCTTAAGATATCTCAAGGTATCACTAGATCTTGGTCTATAATACAAGAAGAACAAAAATTTCTTCTTGATAGGATATTCAAATTCAAATCATGCAGGAAACATTGATGATGGAAAATCCACTTCAGGGTTTGTGTTCTTTTTGGGATCTGGACCGATCTCATGGGGAAGTAAGAAACAACACTTTATTTCTCATTCTTGCACATAAGACGAGTATAATTCTATAGGTTAAGCTATCTATGAAGCAATATAGCTACATCACATATTTGAAGGACTTGGAATACCACAGGACAAACCTACCACCTTATATGTTGACAATGAAGGTGTTCTCAAACTTGTTTGCAATCCATTTTTTCATGAAAGAACAAAACACATTGAGGTATATGTACTTCATACGTGAGCATGTCTTAAAACACAATATACTGATTCTGCTTTTTTCCAATAACTGAATAATGAGCAGACATCTTTACAAAGTCACTTGCACTTGACAAATTTGATTTGTTCAAAGAGTTCCTCTCCTCATCCCTTGAGGAAATGCAAAATTAAGGGGGTATGTTAGGTAAAACTTAGTTTACCTAAGTTAATTATGCATTTACCTTAGTTAATTATTAATTAGTGGTAAGTTGTTATTAACCATTTATTATTTGTAATTGGGAATAGTATTCCCATACAAGTCTTTTTGTCTTTATTGTATTTGTTATATGGTTATATTATTTAAAACCATATATTTGCAATTATATGTGCACGAGATTATATATTGTTGCACTGTTGCAACATCCTGTTTGTTTATACCTAGCTATACAATTCCTATAATAATTACAATACTTCATTGTAAGTTTGATTTGATTGAACATCAATATAATTACCAAGCTTTCATCCTTCATCATTTTACAATAAATTACCTAGACTTATGCACATAGCTTTAGGAAAATACCATATAATTTTGTGGTTGTAATGAATGCATAAATCAAGACTAATTCCTAGAAAAATCCAAAGCATTAATCTTTTGAAATGAATTCCTTGTAAATCACATCCAATTCCCTTTAAATCACAAGATCCAACTCCATGTAAACTTAGAGCATAATTATGTTTTTTTAAATTAAATTAATTGCATGGTGGAAATTATATTATTAATAATACATAAATAAGATTCAAGAGTTCCATAAGCAAAACAATGTTTTATAGAATTATATTATGGAAAAATATTCCAAAGTAATATAATACTCAGTATTTCATTTAATTATCAAATAATAGTACAATTGTAAAGTTTTATAAGACCAAGGTTTTGAATAATTTATATTAAAAACCCACATCCGGGACAAGATGATTTCACATACAAATTTATGATCTTCAATAGTTTCTCCAAGTCAACATTCCTTATCTTATTCAAGTAATTCAAGGTATGATTTAATGGCCACATGTCCTTTATCAAGTATCTTTATGTGTCAACTTTACAAATTTTTGTTTGGTGTCCATTCCCAGATGATGTTATCCACATAAATATATGATTTAGGTTCGTTTAAGATGGTCCATGTTTTATTTGGCTTTAAACAATCCCGATACAATGTTGTACCTTATCCTCTCCCTATAGGTTTCCAATATTGAACTCTCAACTTTTTATTTACACCATTTCCTTCTTGTTGAAGGAAAATATCCCCATCTTCTCTCCCCATCCATATATTTTCATTATCATTTCTTGGTCGTATAAGTAACATTTTTCCCTTGAACACATCCTTTAATGAATTGAATTCTTGGTTAGATCTTCCACAAATAGGACCAACATAAATATAATTATTACTTGGGATATGTTGACTAATGTAGTCTTCTTTACTCAGAATATGTGGCTCCTATTATTTGGTCATATATGTCTTTACTCGTACTATTTTTGGAAGAAAAAAACATCATCGACCTCCCATACAATTTATAGATGATATATCTAAATCATGCAAAATATTTTCCCAATACACGATCTTTGGAAGCCAATAGTCACTACCTTCTCTGTTGCACTTTTCCCCAATGCTCAATATATGATTTTATTCCCTTTTTTAGATCTTCCATTTCTTTGAGTTCTTTGAAAGGTGCCAAAGGAGGTTTCCCTTTGGAAAGCTTGGTTCACCATTATCCTTTGTATGCCATATATGGATAGAACGAGACCATTGCAGATCCTTTATTATTTATTTATACTCCATCATCGGTATGCCATCCACAACATGGAATCTAAACATCTTAGGTTTGTTGATACCCATTATCTTATGGTTTCCATCCAACAAGAATGGCTCCACAAATTCCTTGAAGTTGTACACTTCCTCAATAAGATAAGGAGTGAATGTACTTGACCCTTCTTGGCATTGTTCTGTAAGAGTCCATGATATGTGGAAAAGAAAATGTGTCTACTTTATGTAATGATGCTACTAATCTTCCAAAAGTCCCATCTATATCCTCATGAGTGTGTCCCATCTGGAAGAAAGTTTAGATACATAATGTTGAATACATTTTTGTTGTCAATAGTGATGCAAATGCAAATAAGGTACAATTATTGTTATCACTTGAAGCATTATCCAATTGCAAGTAGAGGATCGGTGGTTGCTTTACAAAATAAGTATTTGCACTAACAACACTAACTAATTTTGAATGGTTAAATATTTCCTTGTACCTTTTACATTTTTCATGCACATCATTTTGTAATAATGCATTATGAAATGACGTCTTGGATGATCCAAAATGATACAATAAATATTCATACTCATCAATTATAGGTTCTTCAAGATTCCTGAGACACAAAGCTAATGATGTGACTATATAGTTTGCTCCATGTTCAACAAATGGCAAGCCAAAATGGCGAAACCCCTGTCTTGTGTCCATGTGTGAGCATACCAGTCAAAGTAACTGCGTAGGTTCATAACATTACTTATTGAATTTGATTTTTTACCCATCCTTGGTATGGAAGTTTTCATTTTATCATGCACAATGCTCAAGAATCCATGAGGTTGTTCTTCTGACTACAATATGTGGGAATAGTAAGTTGTATGACAACTTTGAATATATTCATTATGCCATGTTTGTTCCTCATCAATATTTGTGAGTGCTTCTAGGAATGTGGTGGCTCTACATTTGTTGTAAAAATATTTGCACTCATCACACTTGGAAAAGAAATTATTTTTTGCAATGGAAACATGTTGAAAAAATTTGTTCATTATGTTGCTAAAGCTTGACTATGAAACTTGAGGAAGTTTCAAGAATTCAAGCTCCTCATTGCAAATTTTTTGCAATATATTTTGGGTATATAATGAAGGAAGAAACCTTTGGGGAAATTTTACTCCATCTTGTCCTATAGACCATGTCGATGTGGAGAGATATCTAAATTTATCTCAACAATTCTTGATATGCAGTAATTATTGTGGCAATGTTTGACCTTTTTCTCTTTTCCAATGTTTTCATTCACTGCAAGCCTATTTCCACTTATCCATTCATATTTATGTTTATAGAAGGAAATCCTTGGGTACCCATAAAATTTGTGCCATGCATTCGAAAAACATCCATCCCATAAAATTTCATTTTATGTACCTCCATATATTTCTTACCAACATTGAAGATGACATTTGTTGTTAATGCATCAAACATAAAAAATTTCTGTCAATTTCATTCAAGGATCTAGTTGTGTGCCATAGATTTTGAATTCTAACTAAAGCAAGAGGTAATTTTTGGAGATAATTAGATTTACAAAAACTAAACTTTGCATTTTCCACTTCTTCTAAAAACATTGACAATTTTCTATCCTCATCAAAAAAATATTTAATGGATTGGCTTGAGGGGTAGTGGCTTCTCACGTTTTTTTAGCATTATAAGATCTTTTTATCACTCTTTTGGATTTATTGTGATTAGTGGCATCATATGAAATTAGATAAACAAACTGAGGTTTTCGTTCTTCTAATGCATCCCACATGATGAACTCAACCTCTTTTGGGACTTCTTTAAATCTAATATCCATTTGAGAACCATTTATGTCATCCAATTGCTCAACATGCCATTGTATGAGAGATCCTTTAGATAGGGAGCATCCTTTACAAGGAGGGTTGAATACTCTATCAATATACACACCGAATCTATTGGCATCTAATCTATTAAAATGTACCATGTCTCCTTCAACTACATTTGTAATTGTTCCCTCTGCAACAAATTTGCAATCAATCGAGCAGGAATGTGTAATGCCTCCGTTTTTAAAAATAATAAAAAATAAAAATAAAATAAAAAAGTTAAATTACATGGTGGTTGCGTGTTGAATGGAGCTTATGGAGATGATAATGACCTTGAATGTGTTTGTTTCCTTCTAAGTCGCGCCAAACACTGCATGGGGGTTTTTCAAAGTTGAAAGGATAGAGGAACTTCTGTTAGATGTTGTAATGCATTTCTTAGGGGCGCGTTGTTTTCTGTATGGACCCAATGAAAGAACGAGACAGCTCCTCATAGAATTTGGGGACAGTAGTTTACAAAAGGCGTGGGTTTCCTCATGGCAGGCACATCGTTTCACCTTGCAACAAACAGGTCTCCCACCCAATTAGTTTACGTCCACCATTGTAGTTCCATCCTGTGCCAAAATGGAGTTGTCAAAAGGCATGGGAACTAGTTGTTTTAATGCCTCAAAGAAATGCGGTCTCATAGAGTGTTATGATTGCAGTTATGTGAAAAAAATGAGTTTGTTAAAAAGGCCTTGGAAACTTTCAAGCAAATACTGTTGGCAGGTTTAAAGCCAAACTCCACAACACAGTCAACATCCTTCACGCATGTGCCCAAAATGGGAAGCCTTGGAACAGGACATGGGCGCCTTTGATGTTATCAGGGAAAGATAAAATAATAATAATAATAATAATAATATATTTTCTTGTGTGTGTGAATGGCCATTCGTGGCTGGGCCCAGCTATCTTAAGGAAGCTCTAAAATTTTTCATCAGCATGACAATAAACTGGTGGTGGCTGTGTGAAGGTGTTTGCTTGGTGCTTGCAGCAACCTGTGGTAGTTGTGTGGATGTGCTTGCTTGGTGTTTGGGAAAATCTGTGGTGGCTGGAAGGATGTGTTTGCTTAGTTCTAGTGAAATAAAAACATGGAAGCTTTGGAGCAGGGTTTGAGCAATAGAATCTGGTTTGTTTGCAAGATTTTGTTCTTGCAATGTCACAGCTGAGATGTATGAAAAATGTGGAAGTGTATTCAAGGCATGTGATCTACTCGACAAAATGCCTCAGATATTTCAGTCTCATGGAATGCAATGGTTTCAGGGTATTCGTAGATGAGCTTGTTGTAAATGCCTTTGAAACTATGAAGGAAATGGATTTGGTAGTGGTAAAGCAACACTTAACAATTTTTGTACACCCTCTCAGATGCACCAAAATGAGCATTTTAAATTGGGATATGCGCAAAATAGACTTGTTGAAAAGGCACGTGATCTGTTTGACATAGAAAATGTGGTTTCTAGGATCGGGATGACTTCTTGAAAACAAAAAATGGTTCTTTTCGATGAGACATGGGTACACAACGAATGACTTGGTTTACACATGACTACCAGCATCGATGGCAACAATAGTGGTCTCGACGAATCGCGAGTGTAAACTACTTGGAGCCCTGTACCATTTTGCTCATCATTTCAAGGCATGATCCTTCTGCCCTTACCTCTCATAATTCTCATGTTTTAAAACTCTTTTGAAATTAAATAGAATTTTAAATCATTAGGACTTTAATACAGTTAAATGTCCCTTCAACTCATTACAAAACAATAAAGTGTCGTGTCACAACTCTCGAAGCCATTATAACTCACCTACTTTAAAACATGAACTATCACCCTCGCTTTGAGATGATCTAGAAAACTCTTACCCTTTTGATCACTTCAATATCGTTTTATCGACCAGACAAATTTGACTCTCCATTGATTAAGTTGACCTTCTTCCTACTAAAAATAGTTAAATTTTGCTATTTTGGAGGCTCACTAAGTACCCTTCGTAACTCTAGAAACGAGATGTGAAGTTTCATTCGTGTACCTTGGTATACAAGGAGTCGCCTTGATTTTTGGTTTGACCGAAACAATCATATGACATCCTTTTGACTTTCTTTTAGGAGCCCTTTACATCGGTTTACAACTGGTAGAGAGTTGTTAAAACTAGAAAGTTGGCTTTTTTTGGGACCACCATTGAAACCCGAAAAGAGAAACCACGTCCCATCTTCGCAAACCTCTAGAGTTTATACTAGAAAATGCATGGAACATCCGGTGTAGGAAAGAGCACTTTTTAGGATAGTTTGGCAAAGCCATTTTGTAGGCTTCGATCATAGTTTGACGAGGTCAAACTGGACCAATTTCTTCTTGTCGCTCCAAAAACTTTCGCCGTTTGAAAATGGTTTACTAGTTCTCGCATCGACGACTGATGAATTCTCCTTATATAGGGGAACTAGTAGGAGATGTCTCGTTGCATGCTCCTCCATCGAACGTTAGTTTTGGATGTGGTTTTCTAGGCCCTCGAGCTAACTTTTGTCATTTTACAACTGGGTGAACTACGACCAGTGGCCCCAAAAACTAGCCACCAAATGCAAACCATGCGCTCTTTTTCAATTTCGTCGTTCTATGAATTCTGGTATATCGGGGACACATATAAAGTTAATTGTGATGTGCGTGCTCATCGGGAAGATAACCTTTGGAAGTAGTTTCTTAGCCTCTAGAGCTTGTTTTGTACATTTTGTAGCTAGTGAGAAAATGTAAGAATAGAAAATTGTGGACCTCGTAGGGTTGCCATATCACCCTGAAAACGTTTAACACATGTAAATAACTATTTAAAACACTATAATGAAACTTTTTGTGTGTATTATAAATTTTTTCAAAACGATGTTTTCTCTCTTCCTTTCTCTTTCTCTCTCCTGGGTTCATAAAATGAAGAAAAATGAAATGCAATGAATACATGTTTCTAGACCTTTTTGTTTCGATTGTAAATTGTAATTTTTATCTTATGTAAATGGGAAACTGAAAAATGATAATTATGATTGATTAGAGTGGATGCCATGCCAGCGATTTATCGCTGATATCATGCTCACGCTGGTTTTGCAGGATGGAAGAATGACGATAAAAAAGGTGATGTGTAATTTAATTATTATTATTGTAATTTTATAGATCATTGTAAAATGAATAACTGTGTAATGTAGTCTCTTGTTACCGAAAAATTATAATTGAGATTTGTTAACATGCATGATTTGCTAGTTTTAGGGATACTTAGGAAATGTGCATCTGATCACCGATTCAATTTGATTCTTAGTTGGGTATGGCAAAAAAAAAAGGGGGTTTGATTTATATAAAGTAAATTTGAAATTGAAGTTAATATATTGTAGTACCTTCTCAGTATTCAATAAACGATTAAATTAATTTACTGGGTTATCTTCTTACCTTGCAAACATAATATAGAGTTTTAATGGGAACACTCAACTTTAATAAAATATTCATGCATAATTTTCCCGCATGTGTGATCCTTTTTACCATACAAGAAATTTAAGACCGAAGAACGAACTTAAGCTTTGCACTCGATGGAACACTTTAGGTTAGGTAAATAAAAAAACCCTAGTTGGAGTTTACCGTCATAGTCATTAGGTTTAGCGACATTGTCGTGAACCCATATTTTAGGAATGACATGGTCCAACCTACCCAGAGTATGCGGTTTCCTTCTAGTTTTGGTAATCGCGAGAAGAATTTCCTCTCTTCAGGCCCGACACCAGGCGGAGTGGTGAAGACCGCCTTGGAAGTCACCTTATGAGTCCTTGTTAGAAGGAATGACTAGGTGGTGTAACCTTCCCATCTGTGGAGTGGGTAGAGATATTACTCCCTTGTATCCTATTGGATTTCTGGGCCTTACGAGATTAGATCTAGAAAATTAACTTCATCAGTGAATGAAATCCCTATTGGATCCAAACGACCTAAATGAAGATCGTGTTATAGTTGTTCTATGTCTTGCATTCTCGTTAGTGAACTCTTTTGTCCTTCGTAGATAAATGTCTTGTCTTTGGCTTGTGAAAATTTAGTGCCTTGATCCTTTACGAGAGGGTTTATAGGGTGAATATGTTTTGAATCTTATTTCAGATCTATAATAGAGCGTAAATCCCTACATGGAAATTGGAATTAAACTAAAACCCTAGTTGAGTAGGACGTTAACTTGTGGGTAGAAAACTACAACCTAACTCCTTGCATACGAAATTGTTTTGAAAGATGTTGGTTTTAGAGAACCTTAGAAAATGAAACCTTGTCCCAAAATCCCTTGTATGTCATTTATGGCATTAAGGAATAAAGAATATTCCTTATGCGGAATCGTGAAATGTAGAGACATGGGATCTTCGTGTACATAGATCACTTGGGTTCATGTGTAGTTTATTATGCTCCTAGCCATGTACTTCTTTAAGATGTCAGACAAGTGCTTTCGTATCGCTTTTGTTTAAAATGATAGTCATCATGAGACCCTAGTGCGACGCAAAGGTAAATCATCTAAGAGTAAAACCAAAATTTGAGGTTAGGAATAATGTCAGCTGGGAGTCCTTATGACTTAATTTAAACATCTTCATGTGTTGCAAAGAATATACATTGCCTTGGTGTGACCAAACGTCGAGAAAACAAAAGATATACCTATAAAAAATCAAATTTGGAATTTAACAAGCTATTGAACTATAATAATAATGGTAGCGAAATAACTATTCCGTGATCGATGGATGTTCTTGGGGAAAAAGCTATTTCAAATCTATGTCTTCCTTGATCCCAAGATTTCACCTTGACATCACGTTAGATCCACTTGTGTAGCAAGGGTAAATTTTAAACATTAAATAAATATTTGAGAAGCACATTCTTAACATAAGAACAAGATAATTAAGTACTGTATATGTGATTTGAATTGTGCCAAATAAGCCAGTAAGTTATGGAAATTTCTGTGATGCATAAAGGAAGCCAACCTAAATTGGTCGAACTATAAATTAAAAATGGAATGAACTTAAGATTTTGTAGATGGAGAAAGGAGAAAACTATACTTGCACAATAATGTTCCTAGAATGATAATCATAACTAAGATGCAATTAAAGAAATGATGTGTTGTGGGTTCGCCATTCCTGAAGTCATGTTTCTTGTGGTTGGGTCATTGCTAGTATTTGTTCATGTGGAAAAGTGTGGTATAAACATGTATATGGTGTTGTCATGTGTCTATGTGATTTGATGACTGATGTAAGTATCGTATATGTTGTCGAGTTTTCCTACTTGGAGCCCTTACTGTGTTGTGTGTAGTGAGCAATGTAAGTTTAAAAAAAAATTATCTTGGTATTTTACTATTGTATTTGTGTGTGTAAAGTGTGGGCACTACATATGGTATCAGAGCGGAGGTTCATGCTCTCGAACCTCTGGGATGGATTGGATTTGTGATGATTTTTCATGATAGAGATGTTGTTACATGATGGGTTGCATGATGGTGATGGTGTTTCATGATGGTGATAAATATTGGAAGAGTAATGTGTTTTAAGAGTGATGTGATCTATGTCATATTTGTGATAGTGTGAATGCACATGAGGTGTATGTCACTTAGTGCACATTTGTTATCATGTTGATGTGCTGGGGATGGGAGTTTTCTCTCTCCTTCGTGTGGATTCTATGAAGAGTTCACGTGTGAATTACTACTTGGAATGTGTGAAAAGAATTCTAATGTGGATGACGGGGTGTTGGAGCATTGTGGCATATTGTGATATGTGGGTGTGTCGATATGTTGTATAACTGGATTGATGTAAAGTGAATTGAATTGTATCATGATGTTTTACCATGTTTTGAAGAAATGTGTGTATCACTTTGTATGTAGCAAATGAATGTTATGTTGTGATGTTACTATGTCCATCGTATGTATGATTTGTGTAATATGTGATGGTTCATGTTGTGATATAGGGGCATACAGTGATCCTATGAACCCTATTGTGTAGTGATTGCACCTTGGGTGCATAATGTGGTAAAGTGATGTAGTACACCCGTGAATGTAAGATTGTGATCTACCCTGTATATAAACCATGCGTAATATGTTATGGTTGTTGTGTGTGAATTACCATTGTGTTAGTGACATAGTTATGTGTATGTCGTGGACCCTACACTCGACGACCCTAAGGGGATAAACTGTCAAGAGTGTATGTGTGGAGAGAGGAGGCGTGGACCAGGTTTTCATAATCTTGAGCCGAGTACGAGTGAGGAAGTGGAGTCTACATAGACTAAAAATCCACTTCTATCTGTTTAGTATACTTGAGCTTGCTTTCATATATGGGTATGCACCACCTTAGGCTCAACTTATGCAACCTTGTGTCCCCTGCTCTTTCCTATTAGATTGTTCATTGAATAATCCTATGTGATTTTGACTATGTTGATCCTTGTGGGAGTATGGAGGGATGATTCAGGTAGAGATGATGACAGTTACATTATTTGACATACTCATTTCTGGTTACATGTATATTTTCACGAGCTGAGGCTCGATGTCCGAGTGCCAGCAACTCGATGAGTACCCCTTTGGTGGCGGTATGAGGCCACATAGTGATTGTGATGTGCTATTTTCTCATTACGTATTTTATTTGTAAATTAATTTTTCTCTTTTCACTAGAACCAACCATTTTCTTGATTGACATGTTCTTATATTTTGGGCATTTATTTGATTGTTGCATTAACATTTGGATTTTACACTAACCAAGGCTAATTAGCCATTTGTTTTCTTGGTTTTAAAACTTTCTTTTCATATTTGAGAGTTTTGTAGCCTAGCCCAAGGCTTTTGATTTTGCCACTTGGCATTTGATTGGATTGTTATGTTAGTTCTAATGTCGTAATGTGTTGGATTAGGGTCATGGGGTTAACCATGGAGTGGTTGAACCTATGGACCTGCTTTGTTGTATGGGGGTACACCCCAAGGAGTTATAGATAACTAGCGGGTTGTTGAACCACGAGTTATTATGTCACTTGGGTTGGGGGTGACGGGGCTCTATGTGTCCAGGGAAATAGGGTGACCCGACCTCATTAAAAGGAGAAAGGAGATTGGCCTCTATGATTGAGAGACCTGATATTATTTCTTATGGCACTCTATGGTTGAGTGACCTGTTATTCTGGATGGGGCTCTATGGTTGAGTGACCCGACTTGGTTTTGACACTATGTTTCTTTCTCTTTGGGAGGTATATGGAGATTATCTGGTGAGGTTTGAGGAGTATATGGAGTTGCTTTATGATACTTCAGGAGATATATGGAGTTTTACCTGGTACTTTTGGAGATATCTGGGGTTTGTTTCGTGATGTCTTATTATGTGTGGAGTTGGTATAGTGAGTATGTGTCCTCTTGTGAGTTCTAGTTAGACTTGTTATGATTGGTGGCGTGACTCTTCCCTTGGTTGGTATGGATGGTTGGATATTGGATTGAACTATGTATTCCATAGTCATGGATTGTTTTGGGTCATGTGATACCCGTGATGTGTTGTATATGTAGATGTTACGTGTGGTGATTTTGATTGTTGAGTTCATATGTGTGTACTAGTTCTATGTCTAGGGCGTAATTGTTGGAAATTATTTTCCATGTGGTCTACTTGTTGTCATAAAAGTTGTTTGGTGAAACATTATAATGTGATATGGTCGTGAAAGTATGTAAAAGTATGTTGTGAAATTTGGTGTTTGTATGACCTTGTGGTAGGGTGTTGTGACCGTAGTTCATGATGGGAATCCACAAGAATGAATAAACAAATTTTTACCAAAAATGAAAATTTAAAGGACTTGAATTAAGAATAATGTTGACAAAAAGGGATTAATTAAATAACAAATAAGAGAGAACTACCAATATTCACATAACCTTGAAAGTTGAAATTTCTACCAATTGTTCTTTAGTGGCCACCCCGTGACCGTGCTTTTTGTTTGAAATATTAACCTTAGCACATACCTTTGCCACATTCATCCCTTGTTGCATACTTTTCTTTCTTTCTTTCTCCATTGTATGTCGCATAAAGGACGATGCTTCTTAAGGGGAGGAGAATGTAATGCCTCCATTTTTAAAAATAATAATAATAATAAATAAATAAAATGTTAAATTACATGGTGGTTGCATGTTGAATGGAGCTTTATGGAGATGATAATGACCTTGAATGTGTTTGTTTCCTTCTAAGTCATGCCAAACACTTGCATGGGTGTTTTTCAAAGCAGAAAGGACAGAGGAACTTCTGTCAGATGTTGTAGTCGCATTTCTTGGGGGCACTATTTTCTGTATGGACCCAATGAAAGAACGAGACAACTCCTCATAGAATTTGGGGACAGTAGTTTGCAAAAGGCGTGGGTTTCCTCATGGCAGGCACATGTTTCACCATGCAACAAATAGGTCTCCCACCCAATCAGTTTACATCCACCATTGTAGTTCCAGCCTGTGCCAAAATGGAGTTGTCAAAAGGCGTGGGAACTAGTTGTTTTAATGCCTCAAAGAAATGCGGTCTCATAGAGTGCTATGATTGCAGGCTGTGTAAAAAAATGAGTTTGTTGAAAAGGCCTTGGAAAATTTCAAGAAAATACTATTGGCAGGTTTAAAGCCAAACTCCACAACACAGTCAACATCCTTCACGCATGTGCCCAAAATGGGAAGCCTTGGAACAGGACATGGGTGCCTTTGATGTTATCAGGGCAAGATAAAATAATAATAATAATAATATATTTTCTTGTGTGTGTGAATGGCCATTCGTGGCTGGGCCCAGCTATCTTAAGGAAGCTCTAAAAACTTTTTCATCAGCATGACAATAAACTGGTGGTGGCTGTGTGAAGGTGTTTGCTTGGTGCTTGCAGAAAACTATGGCGGTTGTGTGGATGTGCTTGCTTGGTGTTTGGGAAAAGCCTGTGGTGGCTGGAAGGATGTGTTTGCTTAGTTCTAGTGAAATAAAAACATGGAAGCTTTGGAGCAAGGTTTGAGCAATAGAATCTGGTTTGTTTGCAAGATTTTTTTCTTGCAATGTCACAGTTGAGATGTATGAAAAATGTGGAAGTGTATTCAAAGCATGTGATCTCGCTTGACAAAATGCCTCTTGATATTTCAGGTCTCATGGAATGTAATGGTTTCAGGTATTTTGTAGATGAGCTTGTTGTAAAGGCCTTTGAAACTCTGAAGGAAATGGATTTGGCAGTGGTAAAGCAACACTTAACAAATTTTTTTACACCCTCTCAGCTGCCAAAATAAGTGTTTTAAATTGGGATATGCACAAAATAGACTTGTTGAAAAGGCGTGTGATCTGTTCGACATAGAAAATGTGGTTCTAGGATCGGGATGACTTCTTGAAAACACAAAATGGTTCTTTTCGATGAGACATGGGTACACAACGAATGGCTTGGTTTGCACGTGACTACCTGGCATCAGATGGCAACAATGGTGGTCTCGACGAATCGCGAGTGTAAACTACTTGGAGCCCCTTGTACCATTTCGCTCATCATTTCCAGGCATGGTCCTTCTTCCCTTACCTCTCATAATTCTCGTGTTTTAGTTCTCTTTTGCAATTAAATAGAATTTTAAATCATTAGGACTTTTAATACAGTTAAATGTCCCTTCAACTCATTGCAAAACAATAAAGTGTCGTGTCGCAACTCTCGAAGCCATTATAACTCACCTACTTTAAAACATGAACTATCACCCTCGCTTCGAGATGATCTAGAAAACTCTTACCCTTTTGATCGCTTCAATATCATTTTATCGACTAGACAAATTTGACTCTCCATTGATTAAGTTGACCTTCTTCCTGCTTAAAATAGTTAAATTTTGCAATTTTCGGAGGCTCACTAAGTACCCTTCGCAACTCTGGAAACGAGATGTGAAGTTTCATTCGTGTACCTTGGTATATGAGGAGTCACCTTGATTTTTGGTTTGACCCGAAACAATCATATGACATCCTTTTGACATTCTTTTAGGAGCCCCGATACACCGGTTTATATAATAGAGAGTTGTTAAAACTAGAAAGTTGACTTTTGTTTGGGACCACCATTGAAACCCGTAAAGAGAAACCACGTCCCGTCTTCACAAACCTCTACCGTTTATACTAGACAAATGCATGGAACATTCAAAGTGTAGGAAAGAGAATTTTTTGGGATAGTTTGGCGAAGCCATTTTGTAGGCCTCCGGTCATAGTTTGATGAGGTCAAATGGACCAATTTTCGTCTTGTCACTCTAGAAAACTTGACACCGTTTGAAAATGGTTTACTAGTTCTTAGTCCCGCTGACTCGATGAATTCTCCTTATATAGGGGAATGAGTAGGAGATGTTTCTTGATGCATGCTCCTCCATCGAACATTTGTTTTGGACGTGGTTTATCGGGCCTCAAGCTAACTTTTGTCATTTTACAACTAGGTGAAGTACGACCAGTGGCCCCAGAAAACTAGCCATCAAACGCAAACCGTGCGCTCTTTTTCAATGCCATCGCTGCTTATGAATTCTAGTATATCCGGGGACACGTAGAAAGTTAATCGTGATGTGCGTGCTCATGGAAGATAACCTTTGGAAGTAGTTTCTTAGCCTCCGAGCCCATTTTGTACGTTTTGTAGCTAGTGAGAAAATGTAAGAATAGAAAGCTACGGGACCTCGTAGGGTTGTCATATCACCCTGAAAATGTTTAACACATGTAAATAACTGTTTAAAACACTATAATAAAACTTGTTGTGTGTATTATAACTTTTTTCAAAATGATTTTTTCTCTCTCTTCCTTTCTCTTTTTCTCTCCTGGGTTCATAAAATGAAGAAAAATGAAATGCAATGAATACATGTTTCTAGACCTTTTTGTTTCAATTGCAAATTGTAATTTTTATATTATGTAAATGGGAAACTGAAAAATGATAATTATGATTGATTAGAGTGGATGCCATGCCAGTGATTTATCGCTGATATCTTGCTCACGTGGGTTTTGCAGGATGGAAGAATGACGATGAAAAAAGGATGTGCAATTTAATTATTATTATTGTAATTTTTATAGGTCATTGTAAAATGAATAACTGTGTAATGTAATCTCTTATTACCGAAAGATTATAATTGAGATTTGTTAACATGCATGATATGCTAGTTTTAAGGATACTTAGGAAATGTGCATCTAATCACCGATTTATTTGATTCTTAGTTGGGTATGGCAAAAAAAAAGGGGTTTGATTTATATAAATTAAATTTGAAATTGAAGTTAATATATTGTAGTACCTTCAAGTATTTAATAAATGATTAAATTAATTTCTAGGTTATCTTCTTACCTTGCAAACATAATATAGAGTTTTAATGGGAACACTGACTTTAATAAAATATTCGTGCATAGCTTGCCCGCATGTGTGATCCTTTTACCATATAAGAAATTTAAGATAAAGAATGAACTTAAGCTTTACACTCAATGGAACACTTTAGGTTAGGTAAATAAAACCCTAGTTGGAGTTTACCGTCATAGTCATTAGGTTTATGACATTGTCGTGAACCCATATTTTAGGAATGACATGGTCCAACCTACCCAGAGTATGCGGTTTCCTTCTAGTTTTGGTAATCGCATGAGAAGAATTCCTCTCTTCGGGTCCGACACCAAAGTGAGTGGTGAAGACCACCTGAAGTCACCTTATGAGTCCTTGTTAGAAGGAATGACTAGGTGGTGTAACCTTCCCATCCTGTGGAGTGGGTAGAGATATTAACCCTTGTATCCTATTGGATTTCCGGGCCTTACGAGATTAGATCTAGAAAATTAACTTCATCAGTGAATGAAATCCCTATTGGATCCAAACGACCTAAATGAAGATCGTGTTATAGTTGTTCTATGTCTTGCATTCTCGTTAGTGAACTCTTTTGTCCTTCGTAGATAAATGTCTTGTCTTTGGCTTGTGAAAATTTAGTGCCTTGATCCTTTATGGAGGGTTTATAGGGTGAATATGTTTTGAATCTTATTCAGATCTATAATAGAGCGTAAAGCCCTACATGGAAATTGGAATTAAACTAAAACCCTAGTTGAGTAGGACGTTAACTTGTGGGTAGAAAACTACAACCTAACTCCTTGCATATGAAATTGTTTTGAAAGATGTTGGTTTTAGAGAACCTTAGAAAATGAAACCTTGTCCCAAAATCCCTTATATGTCATTTATGGCATTAAGGAATAAATAATATTCCTTATGCAGAATCATGAAATGTATAGACATGGGATCTTCGTCTACATAGATCACTTGGGTTCATGTGTAGTTTATTATGCTCCTATCCATGTACTTATTTAAGATGTCAGACAAGTGCTTTCGTATCGCTTTTGTTTAAAATGATAGTCATCATGAGACCCTAGTGCAACGCAAAGGTAAATCATCTAAGAGTAAAACCAAAATTTGAGGTTAGGAATAATGTCGCTGGGAGTCCTTATGACTTAATTTAAACATCTTCATGTGTTACAAAGAATATACATTGCCTTGGTGTGACCAAACGTCGAGAAAACAAAAGATATACCTATAAAAAAATCAAATTTGGAATTTAACAAGCTATTGAACTATAATAATAATGGTAGCGATATAACTATTCCGAGATCGATGGATGTTCTTGGGAAAAAAAAAAGCTATTTCAAATCTATGTCTTCCTTGATCCCAAGATTTCACCTTGACATCACGTTAGATCCACTTGTGTAGCAAGGGTAAATTTTAAACATTAAATAAATGTTTGAGAAACACATTCTTAACATAAGAACAAGATAATTAAGTACTGTATATGTGATTTGAATTGTGCCAAATAAGCCAGTAAGTTATGGAATTTTCTGTGATGCATAAAGGAAGCCAACCTAACTTGGTTGAACTGTAAATTAAAAATGGAATGAACTTAAGATTTTGTAGATGGAGAAAGGAGAAAACTATACCTCCACAAAAATGTTCCTAGAATGATAATCGTAACTAAGATACAATTAAAGAAATGATGTGTTGTGGGTTCGCCGTTCCTGTAGTCATGTTTCTTGTGGTTGGGTCATTGCTAGTATTCATTCATGTGGAAAAGTGTGGTATAAACATGTATATGGTGTTGTCATGTGTCTATGTGATTTGATGACTGATGTAAGTATCGTATATGTTGTCGAGTTTTCCTTCTTGGAGCCCTTACTGTGTGGTGTGTAGTGAGCAATGTAAGTTTAAAAATAAAAAAATTATCCTGGTATTTTACTGTTGTATTTGTGTGTGTAAAGTGTGGGCATTACATAATGGATCAATTTTGTAACAACTCCCTTGAAATTAAAATTGTGTTGATCACTATGTATAAGGTGCAGACCATCTAGTTGAGCACTCCCTTGCTTAATCATAAGGAAACTTATTATTTCATTGAAAATCAAATGTTTTATTGGCCAAACTATTGATTTATTAGGTTGTAGCAAGTTTGAGCAATCAAAACACATATTTACCAAATTTTCTATCCATACACCAAAATTTAAAGGACCCAACCTCTCTCCATAAGTTTGATGATATGTCATCATTTCTACTACAAGATTTTTGTTTGAGAATGACATTGTCTATGACAAAATCTCTTCTATCTTTAGGACTTGTATTGATGGTGCTTTCAGTGTCATCACTAAAATATTTTTCACTCTTTGTATTGTAATCCTCTAAACCACTAAAAATGTTTTCACTACCAAAATTGGGGAGAATGGATGAATTTGTATGCTTTGACAATTCACTCTCTTCCCAAGAAATGTAGTATCATTTATTCCCGAAATCTTCCAAGGTTTCAAATTCATCAACTAAGAAAGGAAATTTTATTCTTACATCCAACACTATCTTAACACTGAAAATAATAAATCTTATTCCCACATCTTTCCAATGTAGTTTCTTCCTACTTGGATATAATCTTTCCTCTCGCAACTTTGGTTCCTTTTGAAAAAAATACACATGATCATCCTCTACAAATGTAAAAGACTTCATTGTTGTAACAACATAACATACAAAAATTGTGAGATGATGGAATGTTAGGAAATAAGGGATAAAATATGTGGAATAATCCCTCACATAATTGCAAAAAAAAGAGAAACTAATATGCATAAAATATTACAGATCTGTAATAAAAGTGCAAAATAATAAAAGAACAACACAAATAGACAATATGTATTGTGGCTCACCCAATTTGGGCTAGGTCCACTAAGAATCACTTGCTCATATTTTATTACAAGCCACCACTCTCTCAATAAAATACCTGCATTTGTTTGGAGCTATGCTCAACAAACTCTATAGAATTCACACCCGAATCTAGACACATATGCAATGTTAAATCATCTCTACCATATGCACAAAACCACATAAGTAGACAACTACTTAAGTAATTTTATAAAGCTATGGGTATCAAAACCATGTGCCAAAACCATCCCATAAACCTATGGGTCAAAAATCTAGCCTTGAGATGAGACAAATACATTTCCCAATATATCGGGCATGTTTTTTGAGGCCAAACAAAATTCTCGGGGGCTGCACCCTAGACCCTCACTCGTGGCCGACCCACCCTAAACTGCAACAAGACAACTATGGAAAGTGTACATTACTCTTAGTGTATAGTCTTCAACATTTTCTCACATGAAAGCAGGCTCCCAACCTAACATGGAAATTATCTTAAACCATTGCATAAAATAAATTAAAAATTATCATATACATACAACCATAAGTATATTGAATACACATAGCACATGAGCTATGAACTTCTATAATTCAGTAAGGTTTGGAAATACTTCAAAATTATACATGTAATTAAAATTGACATGAATATATTTATAACATGATTTCAAAACTATGATTGAACTTGACTGAATCTAATTTAAATGATGAGAAATAAATAGAGGTTACATTTCCATTTTCTAACCGCTTCATCCAAATAGAGGTTAAATAGATGAGGTTGAATTTAAATGATGAGAATTAAATAAATAGATGTTAAATAGAAGTTAATTAGAAACTTGATTACTAACCACTTCATCCAAATATCTTTATCATATTAACATATCATAAATTACTTTTACAGGAATTCCTCATACTTCCCATATTCCCTAACTATGTGAGTGAGCATCTATTCATTTTAAACATTGTCATAAAATTATCTAATTGTTATTCATTGAGTTTTTTGTTTCACATAGGATAATTTTTCATTCTTCTCTCACAAAAATATTGAGTTTATGAAAAGGGCATATCACATTCTCATCAAAATGATAAAAATCTTTTTTATTCTATTATGAGAAATGGCATATGCCCATTCAATACAAGATAAAAATGTTTGTTTGTACAAGAATGGACATATGCCCATTTGTCTATGTGTATTGCCTCAAGATAATAATATTTTTTTTCTCAAAAAGGAATAAAAACTAATTTCTCTAAATGTTCTTCCAAGGTATTATCTCATTATTTACAACATATAATATTAACCTCTAATGTGAGTACTATAAGTTATATAATTTTTATCATTTTCACAACCATATTATAGTATCAGTGATTTTAACACAAACACATCTGGTAGATGTAATTATTTTTAAGTACATTCAAGATATTTATAATGAAACTTGATAAATATCAAAGATATATATTAAAAATACAACTCAAGGTTAAATGTGACAAAAAATACAAATAAAAAAAAACTTAAATATCATGAAATATGGTATTAGTACCAAATAATAGGATTGTCCTTTGTAATCAATGAGGAAATAATAATATATGTTTTGGATCAATCCGCCCCATCCCCTCTTTCTATTTAAGTCGTCATTCCCATCTAGAGTTCAGGAGTGGTTGAAACAAGTAAATGATTCAACATTTGAGTGATTTTGTGAAATCCACATGTCATATATAGTTTCCCTAACTATCCCCTCTCATCTTGCTCATATTTATTATTGAAAACAACAAGACACTAATGAATGGAGAAGGTGCAAAACGTAATAAAAATTTAAATATATTCATAAATCTTATTTCCAATCATAATAGAAAAGTAAATAATAATATTCATACCATATATGACATGTCATTAATAAACTAATACTATTAAAATTTGAAATTAAACATCATGTATATTTCCTCAAAAGTTTACTAATTATCCTATCAATTAATTTTAAATGCAAAAATAACCTAAAACATGGCTATGATAATGTTTAAAATTTATATTTTATTTTATATGCAATAAACCTAAAAAAATTAAATTTTATTTTAAGTGTAATTATTAAACCTAAAACATGGCTATGATATTTTTTAATATTTATATTTTTTTACCATGGCATAATGAGACCATTAATTTGCAAATAAATTGTTTTCCACCGTTATTTTATTAATTGAAGGTACTTGTTTGTCAAACATGTCTTCGACCACCCATTGGAGGGAAATTGGAAAAAATAATGATAATTAATTTATGCCACTCCATGGAAATGTAGAGAGATTAACGGCGGTTCGTTTCTAGATGATGGTAAAGGTCTTGGGAATTGCAACGTTCACCGCAAGTCAACAAAGTTATCTCTTTCTTGGTCATCCTTTCTACTTTCTTTTTCATCTAGTTTCCGCTTTGGGTTTCCTATATTTTTGTTAGACCATTTTTTCCTATGAAGAAAAAATTTGAAGAATATTTCTGAGATATTGTTTGTTCTCTTCACTAAATTTTTGTTGACCCTTTCTACTTTGGGCTCCCTCTATTTTTTAAGACTGATTTAGCTTGTGAAGCACAAGATTTGAAGAAAATTTTAGGCATGAATTATTTTAACTCTTCTCTATTGAATTATTATGAGATGAAGAATATCATTTGGTTTTCTTTCCCTTATATTCTGTTCTCAACTTTAAGATAATTTCCTATTTTTGATCTTCTGAATTTTTTGATCTAGGTATTAAGAATATCACTTCAATGTTTTGTAATACATGTGTAGTTGTTAACCTAATTGTAGTTACTAATACAGGAGTTATCTGTTATGATTTTACCAAAGTATGAGTGGTCTTACCACCTAGGTGGCATTTATTATTTTCCATGTTGTGCAGTGAGTTATGCATCGAGAATGACTCATTATTAGAAGAAGAATTTACTTTTCTATAGTGAAGAAAAATTTTACTTCTTTTTTAAATTGAAGATAAGTTTCAAAGATACTTCAAACTCTTCTTTGTTGTATTCCAAGTTTCTTGGGTATAAAGATAAATTATAATTTCATATTTTTGATCTTTTGTATTTTTGATAATATGGGTTTTAAGAATATCACTTCAATGTTTTGTAAGACTTACATAGTTGTTATCCTCCATAGTTATAAAAGGATTCATCTAAATATGACTATTTCTTGCATGTTTCAGAGTCTCAACAAGATCATTCCCTTACAAAAATTGTATATTAATATGATTCTAAGAAATCCACTTTCAATCCTTCATGCTAATATGGGGATTTAATTATTTTGTTATTACCAAAGTACAGTGTGGGGTTACTGCCTACGTGGTGTTACTTATTTTATGAGTTGGGTGGCCTTGTTGTGCTGACCCAAATGGGTGAACAAGCTATGCAGGACAAGTTGGGTGGGTGAGATGACCAACCGAGCTCAACGGGTGAGCTAACCCACCATGCTTGGTGGGTGATCGACCCACCGAGCTTGGCGAGTGAGTTGAGCCATTGAACTAGGTGGGAGAGCTAATATATGGAGCTAGCGATCGAGTTTGTGGTTGAGCAGGCTTATCAAGCTAGCCTATCGAGCTGGCCTATCAAGATGGCATGTTAAGCTAACCGGTTGAGTTGTCCATTCAAGTTGGTCATCATTGTAATATAGGAATTAAAATGATTAAGTTCAATGTTGTATCTAATGAGAAAATTCCTGTTCTCATAATTGGAATCATAAAAGAAGAACATAGATAAAATATAGCTTGTTTTATAATAGATAGTTTCCCATTCTCACAACCTTCATAGAGTTATTGAAAAGAATAAGTTTAATATTACTTGTATTTCAATGATTAGAATTGGCATATGCCCATTCTCATACAAAAATATTTTTTTATCTTCCATTGAATGGTTAGGTATCCATTCCTATAGAGGTATTAAAATGTTTAAGTTCAATATTTCTTGTATTAGAATGTTTAGAAGGAGCTTATGCCCATTTACATACAAACAAGCATTTATTTCTTGTATTGAATGGGAAGATGCCCATTGTCATATAAGAATCATATATGAAGAATATAGATAAAATTTAATTTGTTTTAGAATGGGAAGTTGCCCATTATCATATAGGAATCATATAAGAAAAATAGATCAAATTTACTTTGTTTTTGAATGGGAAGTTCCCACCATGCAAATATATTATTGACAATCATTTATTTATTAATTGAAGTTAATTTATTTAAAAGACATATTTGACCACTCATCAAAGGGAAATTGTAGATATTAATGGCATTTAATCCATGTCACTACATTATATAGTGGAGATATTAATGATAGTTAATGTTTTCGAGGATGGTAGATTTCTTGGGAATTTGAAGCTTTACCATTCTAAAAACAAATTAGATTTTACATCTATTATTATTTTATTTTTATTAGATTAGGTAAAAGACAAGGATTGGCTCCCAGAAACCATACACCGAAAGATGCAACATGAAAACAAACCAAAATGAGAAAGAAAAGAAATAGGACCAAAAAGGAGTTAAACAAACTTAACTTAAAAAGGGCCAGAAACACAGAAAACTAAAAACAATCCGCAGACAGTCAGTAGTTCCACCTGGAATTTCTAGAATGCACTAAGTTCCATCCATCAACAGGATCACCTCCACCCCCAAATTTCACCTTGATATACTCACTATAATTCTTGCCCTCCCAAAAGGAAAGGACCTTTAGGGAATCCAGATCGATTTGGGGTTTAGTCATTCGAATCTTTGTTTTTAACTCATTTTTATCTCCAAAACAACTTCCAATCTACCCCCTTAGGTATCCATCACATCATTTAGGAACAATAGGAAAAGGAAAGGATCCCATAGAAATTATTTGATTCGAACTGGGCCCTGATTTTTCTATCGTAAAACTCCCATCTCATTTCCTTAAAAGAATCCACCATTTCAAGCAATTTCTCCATTGGTTTGGGAGATAATGTTTCTTGTATTTCTGAAGAAGCATTTGATTCATCCCCAGAACCATCCTCCTCCCCTATTTCAGTAGAAGCTTCACTATCATCCTCATTTTTTACACTCGAGGCTGAAGAGTCTGAGATGTAACCAACGGAATCAGAAGGCAGGCCCATAGAAGGAGCAAGGGACTCGAGGACAACCAAGCCCGACTCATCGCTACTACCAAAGACAAAGCTATTTAGTCACCAACACCCCATTTTCCACATCGACATCATGTAACAGAGGAACATGACATGGGGTGGACACGCTATCTCCAACATTCCTATTTTTCTTCAACCTCTAATCCCAAACTGGGCCTTTGTAAGAGGCAGAACCATGGTCGACAAACCTACACTTAACACATAAAATATGGGAATGTTTGTATTGGATCACCTGATCAAAATCCCCATGGCTCGAGCATAGATGGATAGAGGCTAGAAGCTTTTTCTGAGGGGAAAAATTGATACACATTCTCATAGTAGCCATCCTAATTCTTTCCAGGGTCATTGGGTCGATGGCTAACAATTCTCCAATGGCATTAGCTATTCCCCTTAACACTTCAACCTCCCAGGACTCAAGGGATAAATCAGGGAGTTTCACCCAAACTAGGTAAGCATTTGGTTCAAAACTTTTCATATCTAACCTAGGTCCACATTTGGCCAAATGCAGCATAGACTTCCCATAGAGCCAAGGACCCCAATTAATGGTGTTGAGATATTCATCCTCCATGTCAAACTGGAACAAGAAAGATTGATTTGAAATAGCCACCACAGAGATGCCCCCTTTGGGGCCCATTTTCTTCTAGCCCAAGCCCTGACCAGATCAACATTTGGTCTAATACCCACAAACCTTCCAAGAAGAGAGAGCCCATATCTTTTACTTGCCCTCTTTACCAGCTCCTCTGGCACAAAATGGGCCGGTTCATCTTATTTCTAGATCAGATTCAAGGTAGGAAGGGGAGGGCTAGACACATACCTTCTAGAGACCCAATCAGCCAAAAATAGCAAACTAGCAACCTCAACACCTCCAAACAGGGCTCCCTCAAAATTTTGAACTCCTTTTTCCCACTTGTCCTGTCCATTCCTAAAGACTATGCAATAGAAAGTTGTTGTATGATTCATATATGACAATGGGAATTTTCTCATTTTGTTAGACCATTTCATCTTGTGAAGCACAAGATTTGAAGAATTTTTTTGATATATTGTTTGATCTCTCCACTTTTTAAATTCTTCCTTTCTACTGTGGGATCCTCTATTTCGTTAGACCGCTTCCTTGCATGTGACCTATTTTATTGTTGATTGTTTATACTTTTGATTTTGGGTTATCTCTTTTTTGGACTGTTTTGGCTTGTGAAGAAAAATATATCAAGTAAATTTTTGAGAAACACCAATCTATTCATAGGAATGAATTTATCTAACTCTTCTTTGTTGATTTATTCTAAGATGAAGAATATCATATGGTTTTCTTTCCCTTGCATGGTGGATAATTTCCCATTGTGCAACATTTTATTTTTATCTCTAATCTTATTATATGATTCCTATATGAGAATGGGCATATGCCCATTGTATATGCCCACTCTCACATAGGAATCATAACATAATAATAGAAAAAATAAATAAATATTTCATAGTTTTAGAATGTAGTAAATTCTATATCTATTCTTCTATGATCCCTATATGAGAATGGTCATATGCCCATTCTATATGCCCATTCTCACATAGGAATCATAACAGAACAATAGAAAATTAAATTTCATCTATATTGATTCTTGTGATTTATTCAGAGATGAAGAATATCATTTGGTTATTTTCCCTTACATGGTAGTGAACTTGACCATTGTACAACAAAGTAAATTTTATCTCTATTCTTCTATGATTCATATATGAGAAAGGGAATATGCCCATTCACATATAGGAAGAAATATTGAAGTAAATCATTTTGAGAGCTATATAAAGGCTGCGATAATGGGGAATTGTCCATTTCGAAACAAATTAAATTTTATCTCTATTAATTTATGTGATGATGTATGACTTTTTTATGTAAAATATTGACTGTGAAATGATCTTATTTAATGTTGACATTTGTATCATTATTAGATGCTACTATTACCTTGCTTTTCTATATTGATTACTCTGATGATGATTTACTTTTGTTTCTTGCTTATCAAATTTGTATTTGTGTATATGATTATAAAAGTAGGTATTAATTTTTTTTTCCAACCGAGATTTCATTATTACCTTTTTTGTTGATATTATGTACTATGTAGATAAAAAGGATAGTTAACCATTTTGTAATCTTCATTTAATAATAATTCAACATGATTACGAGTTGAAAATTCATGTCAGTTCATTGAACTGACATGCATATAGTTTATTTTTTTATGGTATGCAAGAATCAAAGTAATCATTACAAAGTGATACGTTGGATTTGATACACCTACAAAGGTGGCGATATTGGGTAAGTGCCCATGCTAAACAAAGTAAATGTTATCTCTATTATTTTTATTATACTTATTCACATATCTTTATGAATAATAATGGACTATCTCTTATGATTCCTAATAAAGAGAATAGGCATATGCCCATTCTTCATATTCTAATGTTATCTCTATAATTCTTTTTATGATATTTTTAGTTATCTCTAGTATGAACAATAATTGACATTTTTTTAACGATTCCCTTATGAGAATAGGAAAATGCCCATTCTAAAATAAATATTAAAGAGAATATGCATATGCCCTTTTTACATATTCTAATTTTAGCAATATTAAACTTAATCTTTGTGATACCTCTATAACGACTGTGAGAATGAGAATATGACTATTCAATACAAGACCAAAATTCTCAATTGCCCACTCTTTAATATGTATTTAACGACTGTATGAGGGGCATCTACCCATTTAATACAAGACAAAACATATTTTTGTTTTAAAATGTGCATATGCCCATGGGAAACAATGATTCCAAATACAAGAAAAAACATATTTGTTTGTATTTGAATGGGCATATGCCCATTCGAAACAATGATGCTAGTATCTCGTATTCTACTTCTACTATTCCTATCTACCTAAGAAATTATTGTATGATTTCTAAATGAGAAGGGCATCACCCAATACTCAATAAATTTCAAAACTCTATACAAGCTTTGAGAATGGGTGGCCATTCTAAAACAAAGTAAATTTAATTATTCATATAACATAGGGCATATGCCCATTCTTAACATTCTAATACAAACAATATTGTTTTTATTGAGAATGTGAACTATAATAGGGCATATGCCCATTCTAAACATTATGATACATGCAATATTATTATTTTTTTAGAATGAGGATGTGCACATTGAACGTGAATTGAAACATTTATGTTTTAATACAAGCAATATAGATTTTAATATGTATTTTTGAGAATGGTCATGATCACATTCATCAATACATAGTTATTTTAATACTTATTTAAAATTGAGTAATTTTATGAATCATATATGAGAATAAGCAGAATAGAAATGTGATTCCCATTCAATACAAAAAGAAACAACTTTGTTTGCATGAGAATGGGCATATGCCTATTCTAAACATTATAATGCAAGTAATGTTGATTTTATGATATTGATGCTATTATTTCTATTTATACCTATTTAAAAATAGTGAGACCTGTTTAATCCACACTCTCCTTCTATTATTCCTATCTACCCAAGCAATTCTTCTATGATTCCTAAATTATAAGGGGCATCTACCCATTCAATACAAGACAATGCAAAAAAGCTCCATCAATTTCATAACTCTTTTAGCAAGATTTGAGAATGGATGCACATTCTAAAAAAAAAAAAAAGCAATTGAATTATTCATATCATAAAGGGCATATTCCCATTTTAAACATTATAATACAAGTAAAATTTATTTTTTGAGAATGGGCATCTGCACAATCGTGATTGAATAATATTTGTTTTATGAGAATGGGTATGTGTCCATTCTAAACATTTGCATACAAGATTTTTTTTTTTTTTGATTCCTATCAACCCAAAATAAGGATTCCTAAATGAGATGGGCATCTACCCATTCAATAAAAGACAATGTAAAAATGGTCAATCATTTTCATACCCATTTAAAAGCTAGAAGTGTTTCTAATCCATACTCTTATTTATGATTCCTATCCACCCAAGTAAGACTTGGGAATATCCCAATTCTAAACATTATAATACAAGTAAAATTTATTTTTTTTTTTTTTGAGAATGGGCATCTGTTGATTTGTGATTTAATAATATTTGTTTTATGAGAATGGGAAAATGCCCATTCTAAACATTTTCATATAATTAATATTATTTTTTATTCCTATCTACCCAAACTAAGGATTCCTATATCAGATGGGAATATTCCCATTCAATAAAAGACAATGAAAATGGTCAGTCAATTTCATACCTATTTAAAATCTATGATCATGTATAATCCATACTCTTCTTTTATGATTCTTATCTGCCCAAGCAAGTCTTCTACGATTCCTAAATTTGCAGGGCATCTACCCATTTGTATATTGAGAATGGGCATGTTCTGATAGTTGTGATTGAATAATATTTGTTTTATGAGAATGGGCATGTGTCTATTCTAAACATTCTCATACAAGCAATATTGATTTTATGATAAGTGGGCATGTGCATTTTCTAAACATTCTCATACAAGCAATATTATTTTTGATTCCTATCTACCCAAACAAGTCTTTTAGTTTAAACTTATGAGCATGTATAATCCATACTCTTCTTTTATAATTCCTATCTGCCCAAGCAGGTCTTTTATGATTCCTATATGAGAATGGATTCTATACAAGACAATGTAAAAATTCTCAATCAATTTCATAACTTTATACAAGCCGTGAGAATGGGCCATGAGAATGGGTGCCCATTCTAAAACATAGTAAATAGGAATGAAAATAAATTATACTATATTTTTTTCATTATTCAAATATCTTGTTACAACATTTACAATAGACTTAGACTATTAGGATATTAAAGCATTTTAACATTAAAAGGTGGTGATTTATTATTGTAATATAGTTTTTAAAAAATAACTTTATACGGTACATGAGAGCATGTGCCCATTCTAAAACACAGTAAATATGTAAAAAGTACAATGTATTTAAATTTCATTATTATAAAAACATCTTTAAATTTTCATGATTTCATTATTAAAACATATTTTCTATAAATGTGGACATTTATAAATCATTACATGTGTCTACTTAGGTATGACAATAAATTATACTATATATTTTTCATTATTCACATATCTATTTAAAACATTTAAATGGGTCCAATAAATTCAAATATCTAAGCATATTACAACATATTAAAGCATTAAAAGGTGGTGATTTGTTAATGTATTATATATTCAAATTTTGAATGTATGTACAAAAATAATACTATGTATTTTTCATTATTCTAATACCTCTTCAAAACATTTAAATGTTTCTAAACATTGGGATAATATGACATTAAAGCATTTAAATATGTACCCTTTCGCGGTTAAGTATTTACTGGTGATTTATTATGGTAGGTTAAATTCAAGTTTCAAATTTTCAGCACCATTTTTTAGAGGTAGTTTTTCTTGGTCAATTACTTTATAAAAATATTGATTTTGAATGGCTAAGGTTTTGGTATTTTTCTTTTATTTAATAAGTTTTTTTTTCGTTATGGCCGGGTTTTTTTCATTCAGATATTTTGTATGAGAAAGAAGAAGTTATGCGAAAGGATTTGGGCTGATTAGACATATAGATTATTGAAAAATAAACTTGTTATAGTGGTAATAAAAATATATATAGAAAGAGAAAGGTGGTATTGAGTTCATCAAATCAATTTTTTCTTATGCGAAAGGATTTGGCCTCGCACTCACCTTTCTCTTTCTATATCTTTTTTATTACCATGGCAACAAGTTCATTTTTCAATAATATATATGTCCAATCATCTTAAATCCTTTCGCATAACTTCTTTCTTTCTCATACAAAATATATGAATGAAAAAAACTCGACCGTAATAAAGAAAACAAAACTCCTCCATAAGAGAGTAAAAATCAAAACCATATCCCAATTTACCCAAGAAATTATTCTATGATTCCTAAATGAGAAGAGGCATTTTCCCATTCAATACAAGACAATGCAAAAAAATCCATCAATTTCATAACTCTTTTAACAAGATGTGAGAATGGGTGCACATTCTAAAACAAAGTAAATTTTATTATTCCTATCATAAAGGGCATATGCCCATTCTAAACATTATAATACAATAATACAAGTAATATATATATTTTTAGAATGGGTATATGTATAGTCATGATTGAATAATATTTATTTTATGAGAATGGGAATGTGCCCATTATAAACATTCTCATACAGAAATATTGTTTATGATTCCTATCTACCCAAACTAAGGATTCCTATATGAGATGGGCATCTACCCATTCAATAAAAGACAATGTAAAAATGGTCAATCAATTTCATACATATTTAAAAGCTATGAGCATGTATAATCCATACTCTTATTTTATGATTCCTATCTTCCCAAGAAATTCTTGGGCATATGGCCATTCTAAACATCATAATACAATCAATATTTATTTTTTTGAGAATGGGCATTTGCAGAGTCATGATTGAATAATATTTTTTTATGAGAATGGGCATGTGCGCTTTTCTAAACATTGTATGATTTTTTTGAGAATGGGCATGTGCCCATGTTCTAAACATTCTCATACAAGAAATATTGTTTGTGATTCTTATCTACCCAAACTTTCTAAAATAAAGTAAATTTGATTATTCCCATCATAAATGGCACATGCCCATCCTAAACATTATAATACAATAAGATAAGTAATATTTATTTTTTTGAGAATGAGCATCTACACAAGTCGTGATTGAATAATATTTTTTTATGAGAATGGGAAAGTTCCCATTCTAAAAATTATCATATAAGCAATTTTTTTTTATTCCTATCTACCCAAACTAAGGATTCTTGTATGAGATGGTCATCTACCCATTTAAGAAAAGACAATGTAAAAATGGTCAATCAATTTCATACCTATTTAAAAGCTATGAGCATGTATAATCCATACTCTTATTTTATGATTTCTATCTTTCCAAGCAAGTATTCTATGATTCCAAAATGATAAGGGGCATATGTTGGTATAGTATAACTAGTATTCACTATTTTGTTCTACTTGTCATATTCCATTATTCTATCTCTGCTTGTAACTCCCCTAAAATCTTGGGGAATATTGTTATAGCCATCAAATATAAATATGTATGTGCTTATGCTAAATAATATCAATCAGAGTTCTTTAAATATTATCCTCAATTTGGTATCGAGCACTCTTCTCTGTGGGTTTGTGTGTAAGAGAAAATCTAGAGGCATGAGAAAGCAATGACGATCCGTGGAGCAAAATGTGGGAGAAAAATTAGCAACATTTTTTTGGATTCTCTTTTCCAGTGCCAACATTATCTCCTCTTGTTATTTTTTATTTGAAAAATCAGAAAATGGGGAAACATTTTAATTTTTTCCATATGTGGCATTTTTCTGCATTTGATACCTACAATTTTTGATTGTACGTGGACATTAGCATTTTCATTTTAACTTACTTTTTCTAAGGCATTTCATTTAAATACATTTGCAAGAAAATCATTACGTGGATAGCGACATAAAAATTTCTTTATTTTCCAACGTGAACATGGAGAGTTGAGACATTTTTCAGAGTGTGGCTTTCCTCCTATGTGGCTACTAGAATTAGTGACATGCATGGTAGACTGCAGAAGGCTAGATGTGGAGAATATATATTTCTTTCCTCCGACGAATTCTTCCTGAAACATCCGAATTTCTAAAAAATTGGTTTTTGTCTCTATAACGAGAAATTTAATTATTGATAGAGGATATTTGAAGCCAAGGAAGTCCCTCTATTAAATCAATCCATAGAAGAAAGAAGTGCCAATATAAAGGAGAAATTATAGTGTGAAGAAGACTCGAATGAGCCAAAATTGTGTCACATGAATCTCCGTTGTATGTCAAGCATGAGAGAGAGCGTAGGGAATGTCGGAAGTCAACACGAAGACTCGCAAGCCATAGAACACCATCAAGAATCTCAAGAAAGATCCAAGTTCTATTTTTCCTTTCTTAACAAGCTTCACAACACCGAAAATCTTGTATTTGATGAACTAGTTCGAAGAGGACTTCTAGAATATTTTCTATTCAACGTCAGCTTCCAAGTGAAGAGAGTTCGAGAAGATATTGAAGCTAGTTATGAAGTAGACTGTGAAGATGAAGAAGAATGCCCTAAGAAGCATCATTATCTCTCAGCATGAGAATATCAAGCACATCTCAGAGGCTGATTCTCTCAATAGTGAGTGAAGACTTGTAATAATTCTTTGAAATTAATAAAAGTTTTTTTATTTTTTTTATTTTTATTAAAAAAATTCTCCAAAGTTACTTCTATCCAATGCACAATTACTCAAAGGGCCAAATTATGCATCCTGGAAAACAAAGATGTAGACCATCCTTTAGTTTGAGGGATTATGGGGCATTGTCACAGGGTCCGTGACATTCCTACTAACCTTGATGAGCTCATAAAATATGAGATAGCTAGTGTAAAAGCACTGATGTTGATTATGTTGAGTATCACCGATGATGTGTAACCGCATGTTTGGGATGTAGAGAAACTGAAGGAATCCTAAGATAAGTTAGCAACCATATTTGAGGTAAAGAATTAGAATAAGATCCTCCATCTTCAAATGAAACTGTACACCCTATCTATGGGGTCAAATGAGAAATTTAAGGAGTTCTTACGTTGGGTGGTTGAACTATGAATGAAGTTATTAGTGCTCAATGAGATGGTAAAAGACACGATTTTGGATCTAATTACCTTGAGGGAACTCCCTTCTCAGTTTTGAGTGTTCATTATGACACTAAATGTATCTAAACAGGAAAGTGACGTTTGAAGAACTCATGAACTTGCTATAGCAAGAAGAGGCCATCAATTTAGTCCAAGATGAGGTGTAAGAAAAATTCCTTTTCTCAAAGATAGAGCTTGTCCGAGAAGTATCAAAAGTGTCCCCTGAGAAGTAATCACATTAGCATCAACAACATAAAGCTCAAAAGACAAAGAGGTGGTGTCATATCTGCATAACCAACACTCATGACATTGAGAACTGCTGGTATAATGGCTTGAAACAAGGGTCTTCGAGTCAAACAAGCACATATGGGCTTGACGAATTTCAAAAAATAAAAAATACATCCCCATAGAAGAAATCATAAGGGAAATCTCACAGGTCAACAGGATGATGACTCTGATGACGAGACATCGAAAGGATCCAATTGTAGCAATAATCTTGTGCTAGTCTCTTAGACCTCGCACCCACGTAGAAAGTCTCGTTGATAGAATCGGGTTCCAATAAGCATATGTAAGGTGATAAGAAGATGTTTGATATGTTGACAGAATAACCCACTAGAGATCTAGTAAAAATAGCAGATGACAAAGAGTACATTGCAAAAGTAATGGGCTAGGTCACTATTCCTCTTATAACATGAAAATGTATGTTTACAAAGGTATTGTATGTTCCCAGATTAACTACCAACCTCTTATCAGTCAGTTATCTCCTGAATCATCATCTAAAGGTAGAATCTATTGTTCAAAATGGGATCAAATCATGCTTGATCTCGAGACAAGGTACGGTTATTTCTAGATCTTGTCTACAATATAAGTTATTTTCTTTAGATATTGTTTCATCTTCTACAGTAGATTTATTTTCCTCAATAGTAGAATCTATTGCCCTCGGCATTACCGATATGGTCACTTGTCTATTGGATCTTTGCACCAGTTGAGTTCAAAATAAATGGTATGTGGACTTCCCAAGTTGTCCAGTTCCTTTCCTATATGCCTTGGGTGTCTTGCAAGAAAAACAACATAGGGATCCGTTTAAGGTGAGCACCTTCCATGCCAAGAAGCGTCTGGAGGTAGTTCATACCAATCTTAACAGATCGTTGCCTGCTTCCTTTTCAAGATACCAATACTTCCAATTTTTTGTGGATGACTACTCTCGAAATATGTGGGTGTTTTTCTTGAAGAAGAAGAGTGAAGCCCTTCATAATTTCTAGATCTTCTATCAAAGCATGTTACAAAGGAGAATGGATAGCCTCTTCTTTTACTCCACTCAGATTGAGGGGGAATTCACATAAAATAATTTCTTGGCAATCCCTAAACCAACAAGGCATTAAACAGAACCCGACTGCTCCCTACATGCCCCAAAGAGAATGGCATTATTGAGTGACACAATTGCATAGTGATGGAAATGGCTTGCTGCATGCTATCAACAACAAAGTTGGAGGATTGATATTGGGATGAAGAAGTACAGATGTTTTTTTATCTTCTCAACAGGGCACCAACAAATATTCTACAAGATAAAATTCCAGAAGAGGTATGGAGTGGTAAAAAGCCATCAATTTCTCATTTATGAGTGTTTGGTTGCACAACATATATGCATGTCCCATCTTAGAAGAGAAATAAGATGAATCAAAAAAACTCCCATGCATCCTATTGGGATATAACACTACCTCAAAGGCTTACCATCTCATGGATCTTAAGATGAAGAAAATATACGAGAGTCGAGATGTGGTTTGTGACAAGTCATCCTTTGAATCAGTAGTGAAAGAAGAACCATCACTAGCCACCTCTCACTAACTAGTCTTCGAGTCATAAGATGAGCAAGAAGAGATTACCCAGAGAAAAGATGAGCTATAAGGGAGCTATATGTTGATATTGGAGAGCTAGATAATGTTACTACACATCCACCCTCATGTCAAAAAAAACATTCTTCACAACAGTAGTTGATTTCTTGTCGAAAGTGGGTACAAAGCACCATCAAAAAAATTCATATGCAATCACTTCCAAATACTTCATTAGGATTTATAATGAGGAGTCAGACAAGAAATGAGGTAAATTTTACACTCATGAGTACACAGATTAAAATCTCTGAGCCTGATAATGTTCGTGAAGCACTCAGTCAAACTCGGTGGAAATAATTAATGGATGTAGAATATGACTCCCTCATACAAAATTAGATGTGGGAACTTGTCGATCTTCCTGTAAGGAAGAAACCCATAGGCTGCAAACGGGTTTTCAAAAAAAAATATAAGGCATATGGATCCATTAAAAAACATAAAACATGACTTGTAGCAAAGGGATATGTTAAAAAAAGGGAATTGAATATGAAGAAACCTTTGCACCCATTGCGAAGATCAAAACCGTCAGAGTAGTCTACACACTAGCAGCATAGAAGGGATGGAAACTTCAGTAGATGGATGTCAAGAGTGCTTTCCTTAATGGTGATCTAAAAGAAGTGTATAAGACTCAACCTGAAGGATTTGTTGATGAAAAACATCCTCATAAGGTATGTTGTCTCATCAAATCACTGTATGGACTGAAATAAGTTCCATGGGCATGGTCAGTAGCATGGTTTCACTCGTAGCCCCTCAGATTCCAATTTATACATAAAGAAGGTAGGAAAATAAATTTTCATTCTTATTTTGTATGTGGATGATCTTGTGATCACTGGCAGTTCAGAATATCAGGTTGATATTGTGAAGAATGATCTCAAAAGAACCTTCAACATGACTGATTTGGGGCTACTACATTATTGTCTTGGCTTGGAGATATGGCAAAAGAAGCATCACATTTTTGTCTCCCAGATAAAGTATGCCAAGACACTCTTGGAAAAGTACAGAATGTCCAACTGTAAACCTATATCCACTCCCATGGAAAAAGGTTTGCAACTTTCACGATTCTAGGACTCACCTCAAGTAGATGCTACTCTCTACAGGAAACTTGTTGGAGGGCTCATCTACTTGACATATACTAGACCATACTTATGCTATGTTGTCATCTATCTTTCCAGGTTCATGCAGAGCCAAAGAAATGTCATTAGACTGCAACAAATCATGTTTTGAGGTATGTCCGAGGTATAATTGATTATGGTATGGAATATAAGAAGAATGATCAATTCTTCTTATAGGTATATGTCAACTCGAACCACGTGAGGTCTGTTGATGACAAGAAGTCAACTACAGGATATATTTTCATCTTGGATCTGGACCTATCTCATGGATAAGAAAGAAGTAGAATGTTGTTTCTATTTCATCCAAAGAGGAAGAATATCACGTCGCACGAGGAGCTATGTGTGAAGTGATATGGTTATGTCACATTTTGGATGACATGGGAATTCTTAAAAAGAAATCACCTATTCTCTATTGCAACAATCAGAGTGTGTTGAAGCTCGTGTAGAATCCAATTTTTCATGAATGAACAAATCACATTGAGATCGATTGTCACTTCATTTGAGAGAACATCTTAAACCACCACATTCAGCTCCATTACTATCCTAAAGAATCAAAAGTAGCTGATATTCTCACAAAATCCCTTGGCAAAGTGAAATTTGAACTTTTTAGGGGTTACATTTGCAAGAATAATGTAATAAGAAGGGAATTTTAGCATAGTATTAGCTATTTTGTTATACCCATCATATTCCATTATTCTATCTCTGTTTGTAACTCCCCTAAAATATCGGGAATATTGTTATAGCCCTCACATATAAATATGTATGTGCTTCTGTTGAATAATATCAATCGAAGTTCTCTAAATCTTCTCCTCAAAGATCTACCCATTCAATCTTCCCAAGCAAGTCTTCTATGATTCCTAAATGATAAGGGGCATCTTCCCATTCAATACAAGACAAATGCAAAAAATCTCCATCAATTTCACAACTCTTTTAAGAAGATGTAAGAATGGGTGCACATTCTAAAACAAAGTAAATTTGATTAGTCCTATCATAAAGGGCATATGCCCATTCTAAACATTATAATACAAATTATATATATATATATATATATATATTATGATTGAATAATATTTATTTTATGAGAATGGGCAATACTTATTTTATGACAGAGGGCATGTGCATTTTCTAAACATTTTCATACAAGAAATATTGTTTGTAATTCCTATCTACCCAAACAAGTCTTTTAGTTTAAAGTTATGAGCATGTATAATCCATACTCTTCTTTTATAATTCCTATCTGCCTAAGCATATCTTTTATGATTCCTATATGAGAATGGGCATCTGCCCATTCTATACATGACAATATAAAAATGCTCAATCAATTTCATAACTTTATACAAGTTATGAGAATGGGTGCCCATTCTAAAACACAAAGTGAATACGAATGATAGTAAATTCTACTATAATTTTTTACACCATTTAAAATAGACTTAGACTATTAGCATATTAAAGAATTTTAGAATTTTAACATTAAAAGGTGGTGATTTATTATTGTAGGATAGTTTCAATTTTTTTTTAACTTTATACAAGATGTGAGAGTGGGTGCCCATTCTAAAACACAATAAATATGTAAAAAGTACAATGTATTTAAATTTCATTATTATAAAACCATCTTTAAAATTGCATGCTTTTATTATTAAATTTTTTGTTGTAAATTTGGACATTTATAAATCATTACATGTTTCTACTTAGGTATGACAATAAATTATACTATATATTTTTCGTTATTCACATATCTATTTAAAAAATTTAAATGGGTCTAATAAATTCAAATATCTAAGCATTTTATAGAATATTAAATCATTAAAAGGTGGTGAATGTATGTACAAAATTATTACTATGTATTGGGATAATATGACATTAAACTATTTAGATTTATACCCTTTCACAGGTTAAGTATTTACAATAGACTTAGGATATTAAAGGAATTTAAGCTTTAAAGGGTAGTGATTTATAATGGTCGGATAGATTCAAATTTCGAGACTTACGATATTAGGATACTAAAAAAATTTAATCATTAAAGGGTGGTGATTTATTATGGTAGGTTAAATTAAAATTTTGAATTTTCGCACCATTTTTTAGAGGCAATTTTTCTTGGTCAATTACTTTATAAAAATATTGATTTTGAATGGCTAGGGTTTTGATTTTTTGCTCTCTTACGGACAAGTTTCTTTTTTTCTCTCACATACAGCTTTTTTTTTAATTCATAGATTTTATATGAGAAAAATTTATGCGAAAGGATTTGGGCTGATTGGACACAAAGATTATTGAAAAAGAAACTTGTTGCAGATCAATAATAAAAAATAGATACAGAAAGAGAAAGGTGGTACTGAGTTTATCAAATCATTTTTTGCTTATGCAAAAGGATTTGGCCTGATTGGATACAAAGATTATTGAAAAAGAAACTTGTTGTAGAGGTTATTAAAAAAGACACAGAAAGAGACAAGTGGTACTTAATCTATCTAATCATTTTTTCACACCATAAACAAGTACACATTTGAATGAAATAATTTTTATTTATATATTTGGTAGTTGTTATGTTTACGAATGTAAAGAAATTTATTTATGTATTTGTTTTTTGTTACGTTTATGAATGGAAACAAATCGATACTTTTTTTAGACATAAAAATAAACAAGATAAATGGAAAAATGGTTTAGATAGTCTATTGTGAACTAAAATATCCGTGTTTATACATAATTTAGCATTTATAAGTAAACATGGGAAAAATGAGATATAAAAACCTTGAATAGCCTTTTTTCCATTTTTTTATCCCTTCAAGAAATCTTGAAAAGTCTCCCTTACAAAATCACTGTATCGGTGGCTATTTCTTCTTCTTTCTTTTACAAAATCTTTATATCTTTGTATCTCTCCTGCTATTGGTAGCTATATCTTCTTCTTTCTTCTGTAAAATATCTTTATCTTTGTATTTCTCAACTACATCTATGTTCTTCGGCTTTCCCAAGTAAATATCAATTGCAATAGAGCAAAAATCAAAACCCGATTCATTCAAAATCAATATTTTTATAATGTACTTGGCCAAAAAAGTGCCTCATAAAAAAGAGCGCCCAAAATTTAAAATTTGAATCAAACCTACCATAATAAATGACCAAATCTAAAAAAAAGAGCACCGAAATTTCAAAATTTGAATCAAACATACCATAATAAATGACCATTAAGAGCCTTCCAAAAAGAAAGCACCGAAAATTTGAAATTTGAAACAATCGTGTCTGGTATTATTAAAAATTAATTAATCAATAACAAGTAATAATAGAATTCAAAGTGTTTCTAATCAAGATATGATATTAGTAATTAATAGTATTATAATTAATTAGTAAAAATTATCCTATCAAATAATATTAAATACAAGAATTATTATTACCAACAAACTTACATTACTATATTAACTAGAAACATATTAATAACATCTAATTATATTATTAAATTTTATAAATATAATGCTTAATTAATTATAGTGCATTTTAAAATTATAAAAAATATAATAAAACTTTATAAAACTAATTAACGACATAAACAACATTATTTCAAAAAATTAGAAATCAAAGAATATGTATTTAACATATGATATTAGGATTAAAGAAAATTAATTAATTAACAAAATTAATTAATAATACTAATAAATAAATACAAGAATTATTATTGCCAACAAACTTACATTACTATATTAACTAGAAACATATTAATAACATCTAATTATATTATCAAACGAAAAAGCAATATTTTTAAAACAATTAAATAATATTATAAAAATAATTAAATTTTATAAAACTAATTAACCACTTAATCACCATTATTTATAATGTTTAATTAATTATAGTGCATTTTAAAATTATAGAAAAATATAATAAAACTTTATAAAACTAATTAACAACATAAACAACATTATTTCAAAAAATTAGAAATCAAAGAATATGTATTTAACATATGATATTAGGATTAAAGAAAATTAATTAATTAACAACATTAATTAATAATACTAATAAATAAATACCAGAATTATTATTGCCAACAAACTTACATTACTATATTAACTAGAAACATATTAATAACATCTAATTATATTATCAAATGGATAAACAATATTTTTAAAATAATTAAATAATATTAAAAAATATAATTAAATTTTATAAAACTAATTAACAACTTTATCACCATTATTTATAATGCTTAATTAATTATAGTGCATTTTAAAATTATGAAAAATATAATAAAACTTTATAAAACTAATTAACGACAAAAATTAGAAATCAAAGAATATGTATTTAACATATGATATTAGGACTAAAGAAAATTAATTAATTAACAACATTAATTAATAATACTAATAATTAAATACAAGAAATAACATCATATCATTTAATAATACAAATAAATTTCAAAACTTCATATGGGCATCTGTCTACTCGAATGGGCATGACATGAAGATGAAGTGGATTGTACCCCATTTGGCAATGAAAGGAAAACGAGATGTTATTCTTCACATTGAGAAGAGTTAGAAATATTCATTTTTTTTTTCATGAAGAGAGAGAGAGAGAGAGAGAGAGAGAGAGAGAGAATAAACACTATAAAGGTTGTCAGAATGTGTCTTTCCATTGCAATCATCTTCCTTCCATGCAAAATGGGGAACAATCCAACAGTAAATGTTTGTTTGTTCGAGGATGGACAAATGCCCATATTTCTAAATGCCTACAACTATTCCTAAAACAAAATAATAGAACTACATAAGGCTTGATCCCCCTCAAGATGGTCTTTAACAAAACATGTTAATTACTCCTATATGAGAATGGGCATCTGCCATTTCTAAATCAATTTAATACAAACTATGAGAATGGGAATCTTCCCAAGGGTATGTAGTGCAACACTTGGTGGAGCCAAGATGCCCATTCCTAAAACAAAATAATAGAGCTATGCCCATTCCTAAAAAAAAATAATAGAGCTAAATAAGGCTTGATCCCCCTCAAGATGGTCTTTAACAAAATATGCTAATTATTCCAATATGAGAATGTGCGTATGTCATTTCTAAATCAAATTTATAAAACTATAGAATGGGCATCTGCCATTTCTAAATGAAATTAATACAACTATGACAATGGGAATCTACCAAGGGTATGTAGTGTAACACTTGCTAAAGTGAAGAGCCAAGATGCCCATTCCTAAAACAAAAAAAAAATAGAGCTACATAAGGCTTGATCCCCCTCGAGATGGTCTTTAACAAAATATGCTAATTAATCCAATATGAGAATGGGCATCTACCATTTCTAAATCAAATTAATACAACTATGAGAATGGGCATCTTCCCAAGGGTATGTAGTGCAACACTTGGTAGAGCCAAGATGCCCATTCCTAAAACAAAATAATAGAGCTACATAAGGTTTGATCCCCCTCGAGATGGTATTTAACAAAATATGATAATTACTCCAATATGAGAATGGGCATCTTCCATTTCTAAATCAAATTAATACAACTATGAGAAGATGCCCATTTCTAAATAAAATTAATCCAACTATGAGAATGGGTGTCTAACATTTCTAAATCAAATTAGTACAACTCTTAGAATGAGCATCTTCCATTTCTAAATCAATTTAATACAACTATGACAATGGCATCTACCCAAGGGTATGTAGTGCAACACTTGGTTGAGCCAAGATTCTCATCTAAAAATTTAATACAACTACGAGAATGGGCATATGCCTAAGGGTATGTAGTGCAACACTTGGTGGGTCCAAGATGCCCATTCCTAAAACAAAATAATAGAGTTATGCCCATTCCTAAAAAATAGAGCTGTATAAGGCTTGATCCCCATATGGTCTTTAACAAAATATGCTAATTACTCCAATATGATAATGGACATCTGCCATTTATAAATAAAATTGATACAACTATGAGAATGGGCATCTTCCATTTCTAAATCAAATTAATACAACTATGAGAATGGAATTAATACAACTATGAGAATGGGCATTTGCCTAAGGGTATGTAGTGCAACACTTGGCAAAGCCAAGATGCCCATTCCTAAAACAAAATAATAGAGCTAAGGCTTGATCCCCTCGAGATGGTCTTTAAAAATATGTTAATTACTCCAATATGAGAATGGGCATCTTCCATTTCTAAATAAAATTAATACAACTATGAGAATGGGCATCTGTCATTTCTAAATCAATTTAATACAATTATGAGAATGGACATCTGCCAAAGGGTATGCAGTGTAACACTTGGCAAGGCCAAGATGCCCATTCCTAAAAAAAAAATAGAGTTACTATACGTACCAAAAATTGTGGGGTACTACACCACCAGAAAGAGGTTACACATACCCCATGATGATACAGGTCTCCTTGCAAGGTGTTTGTTATCTAGAAAAGTTCACCAAGTATATGTTTGTATCCTGTATGCCTCATTTGTCCTCCGCATGCTTTTTCTACTCTCTTCTCCCCCTTTTCCTTGCATTTTGGTCTTAAGTTACGAGACCACAGCCTTACCCGGGCGGTGGTCCTAGTGTTTGCCGCCCAGAAGGAGGCGGTCTTCAGAATTAAATTTTACGAATATGAGGCAATGGTCATGTGCGTATTTTAAATAATGTTCCGATGATCTCGTCAAACATAAAATTCAAGTTTCTATCCTCATTTTTCAGCTACTTTGCTTTGCATTTATGTTTTGGCCACCCTGTGAATAGTGTTTTCTCTTTGTTTAATGGTAAAAGAGTTCCATTCCAAGTTACCTTCTAGTGAATTCATTTGCTATAAATAGCCAGCTTGTTTTCAAACAAGAGGCCCCTCTCCTTCTCTGTTTAAATCATTCAATATTTTGAGTTTCTTGCTTAGAATTCCAATAGTTTCATGTTTTTCATCCATTGTTAGTCTTCCTTTGCTATTTAGAGGTCATTTGATCTTCTTGTTTCAATCTTGCTTCATTGTTGTTCCATGCAAACCAGTTTAGAATAAGGTAGTTTCATTCTTAGATTGGAATCCATTTAGAGTTACAGGTTTTGTCTGGCCACAAAAGATAGTTTCTAGAACTCTCAACGTATTTGTGTTGTATTCCTGCAATAAATCCCGCTAGGAATTACATAGTCAAGCTTTGTTCACTTGCACTATCCCTCTCTTACTCGCATTGTATTCGGTCTATATCCAAAGTTTCCATTGTTCGAGTACCTTCTTCTACTGATACTATCATATACATGTTTTTCTGGATTCACGAGAACACGAAGGAATGAGGATATCACACTGAGGGGACAAAGTCACACACAACTAGATTTACCACAGTCCTTTAAACTCCAGGTTTGAGCTATCAAATTTCTAGTTACAACGTATCAAATAGAGTAGTAAATTATTTCATTTTGGTTAAATTTTGCTTTCAATATTGCCAGGGAAGCTGTGGGGAATGATAGTTTCTGAGAAGCTATGATTCATTTCTCACTTCTGAGGTAGGATTGAGAGTTTTTATTAAACTAGTTGGTTATTTAGATATTTAGGATAAATTCACACCTACATAGGAAAATAGCTACACCAAGCTACTTTGTTTTAATTTTGTTACTAGATTAATTTTCCATTTTCTAAAAATATTAGAATAGCTGCTCTTTTAATTTCATTAAAATACTTCATCGAAAATACAAAAATAAAAGAATACATGCATAGTATAGATACATCTTTCATAATTAGTTTATTAGTTTTAGTTAAAGTTGAATCATTTTTGCATGACAATCACGGGACCTAGAGAGCCCAGAGAATACATATTTGAACCAATAGTGCCTCAACCAAATCTACCCCACAACACTAGTTGATATAGATCAAGACCTTAGGATTAAGGTCTTTTGAGCAATAGTAAACCTACGAGCAATTAGTGAACAAGCGAGAGAGTTAAATATTAAGATGATAAGGCATACACATTTTGGTCAAATCATCCTAACTATATTAGAACCTTGATAGGGTATAATAATAGTTGTATGAAAATCATAGGACAAGGAAAAAGAGAACAAATATTTGGTCATGCGATCCTCTAGCTCCCAACCCAACACAAGGGACCTCCTCATTGATATAGAACTAGCTTACGCATTCAAGTTGTCTAACACCTATAAGGCATTCTAAGAAAATTAACAGACTCCTTTTCATAAAACATAGATGCCGAAAAGGTGTATAATTATTGATAGTCAAGGAGAGATTAACTCTTCATATGACCATAGGAGGTCTTCCAAACCATGAGCTTACAGTTGTAATCCATAGGTCCTACAAATAAAGCCTATTGATCAATTATACATTGATGTTGAATTTACGAACACTAGTTTTTAGGTCCTCACCACTCCCACCGTAGACATCATTACACAATTCTCCTTATTAAACACATAAAATGTTAATTACTCTATATGATGTGTAATCAAGCTAAAGATTTCTGGACTAGACTAGAGAATCGTCCATAAAACTGTGGAGAACCCACTACACCTCCCATCACCATTTTCATGACCTTGTCTAGAAATATACACGAAGCACCTACATGTCACTTCCCACGTATCCAATAGCTAATAGGATCTCAATAGAGCTCGACATTGATTGGAGCCTCCATCTTGCTATTATATCCGAACGATCCATTACAAATTCAGTTAGGAAAATGTTTTGCCTTAAATTCACAGATTCTATTTTTACGTATTGAGGTTATAAGATTACCCAACTAGTTTGTATCGTATCCATATGTATTCCACATTAAATACATGGGTCTCCCATGACCTCGGGAGGTCAATTTTACGGGAATGAAGTTACTTGTAGATTCCCATTTCACATGTCACTTTTCTATCGTACAATATACATAAGGTTATAGTAATTACTATGAGAATGGGCATCTGCCATTTCTAAATAAAAATAATAGAGCTACATAATGCTTGATCCTCCAGATGGTCTTTAAAAAAAAATATGTTAATTAGGAAAAATATGAGTATGAGCATGATCATTTCTAAATCAAATTAATATACTAGAACTACATATTGTTTGATCCTCCAGATGATATTTAAAACAATATGCTAATTACTCCAATATGAGAATGGGCATCTTCCATTTCTAAATCAAATTAATACAACTATGAGAATGACATCTACTAAAGGGTATTAGTGCAAACTTAAAGCCAATAAAGGCCCATTCCTTGAAAAATAATAGAGCTACAAAGGCTATGCTAATTACTATGAGAATGTGCATCTTCCATTTATAAATCAAAATAATAGAGCTATATAACTTGATCCTCCTCGAGATGGTCCTTACCAAAATATGTTAATTAGGAAAAATATGAGTATGGCCATTTGACATTTATAAATCAAATTAATATACAAACTAGAACTACATAAGGTTTGATCCCCTTGGAGAGTATGTGGAAAACAACACTTTAAACAAAGGAAAATAAATGTCTCCACTAGGATCTTTCAGCCTAAACGATACAATTGTGTTCAAGATAAAATGAAGAAAATTTTCTTCTACTACTCATATTATAAAGAATGGGCATAGAGTTAGATATGATTAATTCTAATTTATTCTAATAAATGACAATAATTTGGTTCTATTAAAAGATAAAATTAGAAAAATGTTTGTATCAATTTCTTGTAGCATCTTGATAATGGGCATATGCCCATTCTAATAATAGGAATCACAAAGAAAAATAGGCATAAGATAAAACTACATATGGGCATTTGTCTACTCGAATGGGAAAGACATGAACATGAAGTGGATTGTTCCCCATTTTTTTGCAATGAAAGGAAAAGCAGATGTTATTCTTCACATTGAGAAGAGTTAGAAATATTCATTTTTATTTTTCATGAAAAGAGAGAGAGACCAAAAGCATAGGGGCTATCCATTAGGGATAGTGCAACCAATATGATACAATTATTAACTCTATAAAGGTTGTCCATTACAATCGTCTCCTTCCATGCAAAATGGGGAACAATCCAATAATAAATATTTTTTTTTTGAGGATGGAAAAATGCCCATAAATATAACTATTCCTAAAATAAAACTATAGAACTACATAAGGCTTGATCCCTCTCAAGGGTATGTAGTGCAACACTTGGTAGGAGGCAGAACTTGGCTCCGCCAGGATAGTCTAGCCAAAACGATACAATTGTATTCAAGATAAAATGAAAAAAATGTTTGTTTGTATGAAAGAATGGAAAAAGAATGGGCATGACATGAAGATGAAGTGGGTTGGGCCTCATTTTTATTTTGAAGGAAAACCAAATGTTATTCTTCACATTGAGAAGAGTTAGAAATATTCATTGTTGTTTCTCATAAATTTCCTTGATATTCTTCATGAAAAGAAAGAGATCCCAAAAGAAAAAGAATAAACAATAATTAGAGATAGAGGCTTGATCCCCCTTTAATGGTATGTAGTGCAGCACTAGGCTCCACTAGGGATAGTCCAACCAATATGATACAATTACTAACTCTATAAAGGTTGTCAGAATGTTTTTACACTATTATTCTTCTAATATGGTCCTCCTTCAATTGCAATGGTCTTCCTTGATGCAAAATGGGAACAACCCAAAAATAAATGTTTGTTTGTTAGAGGATGGAAAATGCCCATATTTCTAAATATTCCAATATCAAAATGTTAGAATGTCTAGAGAATGGTCTAATGCCTATTCTCATTATTACGAAAGTCTTGTTTTAAAATAATTACCTTTAATTAATAAATACATGGTGGTAAACAATATATTTGCATGTTGGTCTCGATATGTCATGGTCTTAAACAATATATGTTAATTTATCCTATATGAAAATGGGCCAAGAGAATGGGCATCTTCCATTTCTAAATCAAATTATTAAATAGAACTACATAAGAATGGGCATTTCAAGATTGAGGGTATGTAGTAAAACAAAATAATAGAATCATAACTTGATACCCCTCGAGGGTTAGTGTAGCAAAACAATACAATTTTTAGAAATCACAATTGTCTCTACAATATGACTAATTTAGTCAAGCCAAAACCTATTTAAAAATATGGAGTGACATGAAACATAACATGAGACCGATATTTTTATAAAAAAATTACCAACCATGCTTTAATGCTTTAATATTCCTAATGTTTAGACCCCTTTAAATTTTTAGAGAGTTATTAGAATACTGAAAAATAAATAATACTAAAATAACATTTTTAAAACATTGATTGCATTAAAATTCTTAGAATGGGCATATGTCAATTCTCATATAAAAAAAAATTTATGTCTTGTATTGAATTGATTTCATTTGAATGTTTAGCATGGGCATATGCCAATTCTCATATTAAAAAAACCTTTTGTCTTGTATTGAATTGGGAAACCAAATTTTTTTCCTTGTATTGAATCGGAAGTTTCCCATTCTCACAGATTTTATAGAGGTATAAATTCTCACAGCCTCTGGGAAACCATACATTTTTGTCTTTTATTGAAGTGGAAGTTTCCCATTCTCACAACCTATACAGAGGTATTAAAATGATTAAGTTCTTGTACAAACTAACTTCTCATTCTCACATCCTTTATAGAGGTCTAAAAATTATTTAAGTTCAATATTTACTTGTATTGAATGGGTAGATGCCCCTTCTCATGTATGAATCAAAGTAGAATAATAGAAATAAAATTTAGTTTGTTTAAGAATATTTAGAATTAAAATTTATCTTGTGCCCATTATAAACATTCTAATACCCAATACTATACAATAGAAGACTTTTTTTCAGCAAGGTAAGATCATAGTAATGGAAGTGCAACATTTAATCTCGAAGGATAAACCATGTGTACCTTGGCCTTGTGTATGTGGTAAATCATTCAACAATGCAAAGAGAAACATATGATATCAAGGCTAATAGACATGACATGATTCACCATTGATGCAAGGCCAAGTAGAAAATGATTCACCATCGGGATAAAATGCTTTACTTGACATGATTCACCATTGATGCAAGGCCAAGTTGCAAATGATTCACCTTCAGGATAAAATTCTTTAATTTTATTAATATTATCTAACCTTGATGAACATCGATCATGAACAAAAATATCATTTTATGGATGAAAGAAGAATTATAGAATTATCATTTATTTTTGATCAATATGTCATGCCCAATTTGGAAACTAAGCAATGCCTCCTGGTGGTAAGCCCACTCTGTACTTTGGTAAAAACATAACAGATAACTCCTCATCTTAGCATGAAGGATTGGCAATGGATTTCTTAGGTAACTCCCCATCTTACCAAGAAGGAGAATCATATATTTTTTTGCAAGGGAATGTGATCATGTTGAGACTCTGAAACATGCATGAAATGGTCATATTTAGATGCAATATTTTATAACTATGGAGGATAACAACTATGCAAGTATTACAAAATATTGAAGTGATATTTTTAAAACCCATATCAAAAATACAAAAGATATCTAAAATACGACATTATAATTTATCTTTATACCCAGAGACTCGGAATACAACAGAGAAGAGTTAGAAGTATCTCTAAAACTTATCTTCAATTTAAAAAGAAGTAACTCCCGTATTAGAAACTATGATTAGGTTAACAACTATGCATGTCTCACAAAACATTGAAATGATATTCTTAATACCCAGATCAAAAAATACAAAAGATCAAAAATAGGGCATTATCTTTAAACCGAGAACAAAATATAAGGGAAAGAAAACCAAATGATATTCTTCATCTCATAATAATTCAACAGAGAAGAGTTGAATAATCTATGCCTCAAATTTTCTTCAAATCTGGTTCTTCACAAGCCAAAATGGTCTTATGAAATAGAGGGAGCCCAAAGCAGAAAGGGTCAACAAAAATTTAGAGAGAGAAAAACAATATCTCATAAATATTGCTCAAATATTTCGCTTCACAGATGAAATGGTCTATGGGAAGGTACTTTGTTTTATAATGGGAAGTTGTGCATTGTGACATCCTTTATAGAATTTGTGCATGTTTATAATGGGCACAAGCCCATTCTCATACAAACAAATTGTTTGTTTTGTAATAATTAATAATTGTATTATATTAGCACCCTCTCCTAAAAGCTTAGTTTCCCTGCACCCCCTCTCCTGAATGGTTAACTACACAGAAAAATGGGAAATCATTCAATGTTGGTGAATCATCTCCATGTGTGTGTGTGTGTGTGTGTGTGTGTGTGTGTGTGTGTGTAGTATGTATTTTTACGAAATACAGGAAGCCAAAAAGTAGAAACTAGATGAAAAAGAAAATGGAAAGGATGAACAAGAAAGAGATAGATTCTCGACCCGCGATGAACCTTGCAATTCCCATGACCTCTACCAACATCAAAAAAAGTAACCATGTCAATCAATATCTCTACAATGCCATGAAGTGGTGTGAATTAATTTCCATTAATTTTCCAATTTCCCTCAATGGGTGGTTGAAGATGTGTTTGAAAAACAAGTACCTTCAATTAATAAAAGGTGGTAAACAATTTATTTGTAAATTAATGGTCTCACTATGCCATGGTAAAAAAAATATAAATATTAAACAATATAGCCATGTTTTAGGTTTAATAATTGCACTTCTAAAACAAACTAAATTTTATCTATATTCTTCATATATGATTCCTATATGACAATTGGCATCTACCCATTCAATACAAGCAATATTGAACTTAAACATTTTAATACCTCTATAGAAATGGATACCTAACCATTCAATGGAAGATAAAAAAGTTTGTTTGTATGAGAATGGGCGTATGCCAATTCTAATCATTGTAATACAAAAATATTGAACTTATTATTTTCAATAACTCTATGAAGGTTGTGAGAATGGGAAACTGTCCATTATAAAACAAGCTACATTTTATCTTTGTTCTTATTTTATGATTCCAATTATGAGAACGGAATTTTCTCATTAGATACATCATTTAATATTGCTTAGCTCGATAGGTGAGCTTGCCAGCCCAGTGAGCTCAGCCACCCACTAAGAAGATCAACTCACCTCCCAGGCTCGAATGTCAACTTTCTCACCAACTTGGTGGTCTTGCCCACCCTACTCTTATGCATGCTCACCCACCCACCCATCTAGGCATACACAACTAGGCCACCCAGCTCAAAAAATAAGTAACCCTACCTAGGTCCTTCTTACTTTGGGCTTCCTGTATTTTGTAAAAATATAGATAATATATATACACACACACATGGACATGATTCACCTACATTGAATGATTTCTCATTTTTTTCTGTGTAGTTATACATTTTTTTGCAAGGGAATGATCTTGTTGAGACTCTAAAACATGCAAGAAAATGGTCATATTTAGATGCATCCTTTTATAACTATGGAGGATAATACTATGCAAGTCTTACAAAATATTGAAGTGATATTCTTAAAACATATCAAAAATACAAAAGATAAAAAATATGGCATTATCTTTATACCTAGATCAGAATACAAAAGAAAGAAAGCTAGATGATATTCTTCATCTCATAATAAATCAACAGAGAAGAGTTAGAAGTATATCTGAAACTTATCTTCAATTTTTAAAAAAGTAAATTCTTCTTCTATGAGTCATTCTTCTTTCATGATTTCTATATGTTAAATGGGCATTTTCCCAATTCTAAAACAAAGTAATATTTATCTTCCATATGCCTCTTCTAAACATTTATTGATCTTCCATATGTTGTTCTTCTATGTTTTATATGAGATAAAAAATCTCACAATTCTTCTATGATTATTATTTGAGAATGGACATATGCCCATTCTAAACATCTATTCTTCTTCCGTCTGTTCTTCTACATTTTCTATACGAGAATGGGCATCTACCCATTTTGAATGGGCTTGACATGAAGATGAAGATTACTTTGTTTTACAATGGGTCACTCCTCATTTTGTAATGGAAGACATGTTTCAAAACAATTACCTTTAATTAATAAATAAATAAATATATATAAATATATATATATATATATATATATATATATATATATATATATGTTTATATATATTTATAATATTAATTTTATATATTATATGAGAATGAGAATGGGCATCTTATAAAAAACAATAGAAATACATAATATGAGGATGGGTGGATGTCATGGTGGTAAAAATATATTTTAATGATTCCTATATGAGAATGGGCATCTACCGATTCTAAAAATAAACAATAGCAGCCAAAATGAGACAAATTAAAAAAAGATGCAATGCTTAGTCCAGCCAAAATGATTGAGTTCAATATTTCCCACCCATTCTAAAACTAAATAATAGAACTACATAAGGCTTGATCCCTCTTGAGGGTATGTAGTGTACAACACTTGGTGGTGTCAACACTTGGCTCCACCAAGGTTAGTCTAGCCAAAATGATAGTAACAATTATAAACAAAATAATAGAACTACATAAGGCTCATTTGGTTCATCTGTTTCCCACCACATGAATATGGATAAGGAATTGGGCCAACAAAAATTACATTAAAAATTTTTTACATTAAAAATATGTTTACCATGCTTAGAAGACAAAAATTATCTATGCTGGAAAAACATTTCAGAATCACACTTTCAAGAGGTGAAGTGATCTGCAAAAGAGAAATTATTATTAAAACAAGCTCAAAATTGATGAAAAGATTCATCTTTTTTATTTGATGAAAATTCATTCAAAATTGATATTGGTCATTTCCATGTAGCTCCTAAAAATACCAATACAAATCACTTGATTTAGCAAGTGTCAGTTTCCTTGTCCACTCTATGTTATGCAACCCTGTACCTTTTCAAGTGGGATGTAATTTTGCTTCCTTTCAAAAAAAATTATTGGTGTTATTTTTAACATGGAGTTTGAGCATGAAATTCATGACATTGAAACTCATTTCTATATTATTGATGGGAAACATACAATGGAAGCCCAAAAACAAATCCTTGCAAATCTTGATTTTCCATCTATTAGTTATATAAAAAAACTACATGAGAATGGTAACTTCCCATGTTAAACTTAAATTTATCTCTATTATTCTTCTAATAGTTATATAAAATAAACTACATGAGAATGGATATATATATATATATATATATATATATATGATAACTACATAATTATGATCCTCTCTCGGGGGTATGTAGTATAACACTTGGCTGCGCAAGATGATAGTCCAACTAGTATAATACAATTATTAATTACTTCAAAATAAAAAAAATGTTTGTTTGTATGAGAATGGGATGTGCCCATTATAAATGTGCACAACTTCTATAAAGGTTGTCACAATGCACAACTTCCCATTCCTTCCCATGTTAAAATAAATTAAATACAATATGTTGAACTTAAAGTTATATATATTCTTAAAGTTTTAAAGCACTTCAAAAAAAAAAATTTGTTTGTATGAGAATGGGCTTGTGCCCATTATAAATATGCATAACTTCTATAAAGGTTGTAATAATGCACAACTTCCCATTCCTTCCCATGTTAAAAGAAAATTAAATACAATATGTTGAACTTAAAGTTATATCTATTCTTAAAGTTTTAAAGCGGAAAGGATTAACAAATAAAGTGGAGAGAGTAAAATTAGCATAAACATTTTCTTCAAATCTTGTTGAAATCTATCACAATGCACATCTTCCAATTCTATATTCTATAATTCTTATATGAGAATCAACATATGACCATTCAAAATATATATTCTTCTTCTATGTTTCCTAAATGTGAATATATATATATTATAAAATGAGAACTACATAAGGATTGATCCCTCTAGAGGGTATGTAGTGCAACACTTGGCTCTGCTAGGGATAGTCCAACCAATATGATACAATTATAAACATATTATGAATTATGAATGCATAAAATGCATTTCAAGGGATGTCAGTTATTTTTTCCATATATGGTGTTCATAATTCAACTGGTATGGAGGTGGAAGATGTGACAATGGATCTGGATTGAAACATTTCAGAGCCCTTGGATATTATCAAACTAAATGAAATTGGAGTTTTCATCCTGAACATTCTTTCAAATGATCGAGATCAGTGCATTTTTGGGAGCACATGATTGAGAGATGCAACTCTAATGCATCCCATGTATTAATATTATATGGTGGGAAAATGCATTAAACAAATAATTCCTCACTTATCTTTATGGTGGAGAATCAAAAGTAGGAGATCATGCTCCAACAATATTATAAATGTCTAACTATGCCTCCAAGTGCATCCCCTCTATGATTTTTGTGTTCTTTTTATTATAGTCATTATGTATGTTAATTCTTAACAATGTTTACTTTGTTCAAATATTAAGATGTACATCCTTCATATAGTTTACTCCTAGGTTTTTCATGTTATTGAATATATGTAAACAAAAGTTAGAAGTTTAATTAGAAGAATAGAGTTAAAATTTCTCCATTCTCACAACTTTTATAGATTTCTTAAAATGATTAAGTTCAATATTTTGGGTATATTCCATTCTCATATAGATATCATAGAAGATGAACACATACAAAATTAAATATGTTTTAGAATATTTAGAGGTATTAAAATGATTGAATTTAGTATTGGTTGTATACAAAAATTCAAATATGTTTGAAATAGAGGTATTAAAATGATTGAATTTAGTATGGTTGTAGTTGAATGTTTACAATGGGCATATGCCCATTCTGAAAAACAAACATTTTAATACCTCTAAATATTCACTTTGTTTTAGAATGGAAGTAGTGAATTCTCACAGCCTTTGTACTATATTGAATGGGTAGATGCCCATACTAAAGCTACATCAAACCCTTCACCATCAATTATGATAGTTGGCTCATGAACAATTATCAAGTATTTTTAAAATTTAATATTCTTTTTTTTACTTGTCAATATTAGTTTGAATCGATTTGATAAATATATATTAATTTCAATTTTTATGTGTAGATACAACTGGAGAATATCCAAAAATATATGTAAAGAAATAGGTAAAAATATTAAACCTTTTCATTTGTCAATATTAGTTGGAATCAATTCGATAAATATATCCTAATTTTAATTTTTATGTGGAGATACAATCTAGAGAAAATCTAAAATATACAACTAACAAATATGTGTAAAGAAATAGGTAAAAGTATTTTTGTGAAATATTATTATCGTATTTGAAATACATACAAGTTAATAATGACATTTAATAACGAATGTCTATTTCCAAATTTCTAACTTTTGTATCTAAAGAGTTTTATCAAATTGCATTCTCATGGTCTACGTTGGATACAAATGCCAATGTAGAAAAACTAGAAACAAAACTTATTACACATAGTTAAAGTGGACGTGCATCCTTTGTTTTGTTGTGGTATGGAGCATTTGAAAAAGAGGGAGACAAATTTATTAAAGATTTGGAAACAATTTGGAAAACACCTAGAATTTCCATACAAATGTGAAACTACAGTTGTAGTTAATGTAATCAACAAAGGAGTTCTTGAAGAAATTTTTTTGGTGTCTCCAAAGGTTTCGACAAAGACTTTAAAAATAATAAGTGGCTTATGTCATCATTTTTTAAAACTATTCTTGGTAGGGGTTGTAGATGATGTAAGAGACATCTTAAAGGGATGTTCTCTATTTCAAACAACAAGTGGAACAAATCAATATATAAAATTGTGTTTATTACATTTTTCTAGTTCTTTTTCCCATTTTCCATTTGAAGTGATGTTATTGATGGTTATTAGTATGTAGTTCTCAAAATTTGTTTATTACAATTTTTTTAGTTCTTCTTCACATTTCATCCAAATGATGTGATTAGTATATAATGCTCAAAACTAGCTTTGATAGGTTTATACAAAGATCTTGTTTTCCATGAAAAGAAGTTATTGGTTTTGGGGGTGGAAATTTGAATGCATTATAGAAAAAATTTCACACTTAATATGTACATGGTTAAATCATGTGGGTTCACACCCAAATTTACGTTCGGTCTTCGAAACATTTAAAAAACAATTATTGAACTTGATTGAGTTTATATAGATAAATTTATTTTTTTTGTTCTTTTTTCTCATAAAAATTCATTAATATTGGATTTATTACCATCATTTTATGCAAAAAAAATTGTGACTTGTATTATCTCATAACAACACATTTCCATGATTATTGAGCTTGATTGAGTTTACTTGTTACTATTATGTTGATTAATAAATATAAATTAATTGGCTTGTTTTTTGTAGTCTATCTCATAACAATATATTAAAATTGGTTTTTTTATAGACTATCTCTTAACAATTCATTTATTACCATCATTTTATGTTGTAAATATCTCATAACACATTTCCTACCTTCATTCTATGCAAATAAATCCACGTTATAATTAAACATTTGTCACACAAATATATATGATCAAAATATGTAAAATATACAACATTCAAATGTGCACTACCCCATAGTTAAAATAAATCACATCTAAATTTTTCTTTCTTTCTATATTGAGTTTATTTTTCTTCTATGATTCTTATATGAGAATGGGCATATGCCCACTCAATACAAGATAAAAAAATGTTTTTGTATGAGAATGGACATATGCCCATTCAATACAAGATAAAAATGTTTGTTTTGTATGAGAATGGACAATATAAGTATTTTTATGCATTGCAATGTTATAAATGTATTAATTATTCCAATAAGTATTTCTTAATCTTACTATAAAATTGTAAACTCCTAAAATGGAAATCCCTCATACATGATATATAATTATAAAAATCCCTTTTTGGATTCCAATAATAGCCAAATCAAATTCCAAAAATCCCTTTTTGGATTCCAATAATAGCCAAATAAAATTCCAATATTTGGTATAAGAAAAACCAATATAGTTATTTTGTTATATATAATACACATATTTTTGACACATATCCTAGGGTGAGTAATTTTCCTGTTGATAATGGTAATATCCCTTTATAACCTCCTCCTGAGATTCTTCCCTTAGAGCCTCAAGTTTTACCCAATTTGGTTTCACATGACACATTGCCCACTATGGCTTCTAGACCAACTAGTGTTCCCATGAATACTCTTAATGGAAAATTCCAACCTTTGAATGAGCCTTTAAATGTAAATATCATACCTCCCAAAGAGGTAATTTATCTTATGCATGTGGTTGTTGATTTACAATGAAAGGTTCATACATGGACTCTAGAAAGTAAAACCTATTATGCTAGTATGATCACTAATACCATCTATGGCAATCCCATCCCACGGAAAAATTTTCAAGATATTTTCTCTAGAAATTTTTTAATGGCCACATTTCAATTATTTGATGGCATTTTAGATCCATATAAACATATTATGTGTTATATGCCACTTATATTTTCATATGAAAATGATAGAATCCTTATAAAATCCTTCTCTCAAAGCCTTATAGGTGATTCTATCTATTGGTTTGCCCATCTTCCTAGTGGGTTTTTAGGTGATTTTGTCAACTTTGAATTTTATTTTCTAGCACATTTTAGTTGCAATAGAGGTCCTAGGGTTACATATGTGTTTATATTATTTACATCAAGGTTAGACTGATCATGTAGTTGATTATATTCTACACTTTAAAGAAAATATGCACTTACTTGTATATCAACTAAGTGATTTAGAAATGCAATTTATATTCTATAGAGGTCTCACACAACCCCTCAAGGAGAAATTACTTTATGATACATGTGACTCATTTAATGATCTTTGCTTGTGTGTTCTTAACTTCGAGCTAGACATACGACAACCACAAAATAATTAGTATTTGGATATAAAATATTGTCACTCCTCCTGTTACACATGATTATGAAAAACAATTACATCCTATACCCAAAAATCATATAGTTAAAGTCTTTCGTCATGGTACCACTTTTTACCATCCTAATCCTAAAACAAAAGTTAAGCTATCACCCCCTCTAAACAGTAAACCTATCTATTTTGAAAAATTAATTGATCGACCTCATGAAATTTAATTAATACTAATAGACAAGAGGTTAATTAGATTACCACCTAATGATCATCATCCTCCTCCTCATTAGTTTTAGTGAGAAAAGGGCCACCCATTTTGTGATTTCCATCATATTAATTGAATCTTTTGTGACAATGATTGTTATGCATTAGATCAAAAACTTAATTTATTAGACAAAAATGACATTATAACTTTTGAGACACGGTATTCAAAAAATTATACTTCACCTCCTCCATGGCATAAGCCTTCAGAAAATGTTACATTTAATGATAACTCTTCTACTATTACATCTCGACAATGTTCCTCACACCAAATTTCTTCGTACATAGGGGAAATCATGTTAGGAAATAAGGGATAAAATATGCGTAGTAATCCCTCACATAATTGCATCATAGAAACTAATATTTAGAAAATATTATAGATCTCAAATACAAGTGCAAAATAAAATAACACAACACAAAGAGATAGTATTTAATGTGGTTCACCCAATTTGAGCAATTTTACCAAGAATCACTTGCTCGATTTTATTACAAGCCACCGCTCTCTCAATACAATACCTAGATCTATTTGGAGCTATGCTCAAAAACTCTACTGAAATTCACACCTAAATTCAAAACACATATGCAATGTTACATTTTCCCTACCATGTGCATAAAAACATATAAGTAGACAACTGACTAAGAAGTTTTACAAAACGGTGGGTATCAAAACCATTGGTTGAAACCGACCCATAAACCTATGGGTCAAAATCCCACCCATATAAGAAAAACACCTTTCCCGGTATATCGGGAAATTTTAAGGCCAAAAAAATCTCAAGGGCTACACCCCCAAACCCCTACTACCCGGGGCTACCACCCCCAGGACCCCCACTCAAGGCAGGCTGGCCTAGCCCCAGAACCCCAGCCTAGACAACTATGGAAAGTGTACAATAATCTTAGTGTATAATCTTCAACATTTTCTCACATGAAAAAAGGCTCTACAACCTAATAATCTCCCACTTGAAGACTAGTTTTCCTCTGAGCAAGCTTCTCAACCATTCACTAGTTTTCGTGAAGACCAACCAAAGCTGAACACATCTTCATTTTTTCCCTTGTGACCACCTTGGTCATCATGTCTGTAGGATTCTGTATGGTATGAATCTTCTCCAGCTTCAAATTCTCTTCCTCCAAAGTTGTCCTGATGAAATGGTACCTTAATTGTATATGCTTCATTCTAGAGTGGAAAGCATATTTCTTAGCTAGGTGTATAACACTCTGACTATCACTATGCAGCTTTCCTTTCTCCTACTTTTGCCCCAACTCCTCAAGAAACTGTTGTAACCAAATCATTTATTTTCTTGCCTCTGTGGCAGCAACATACTCACCTCCATGGTTGACAAAACCACCCGACACGTAGTCATGAAATCTAGCTTAGTGTTGTCCCATCTATAGTGTAAACATAACCTATCATGCTCCTCCTATTGTCTACATCTCCAACCATATCTGAATCTACATAACCACACAAAGTGGTGTCTGATCCACTGTAGCAAAAAAATGTCCCCATGGTCCCTCTCAAATACTAAAGGATCCACTTTACTGCCTGCCAATGATCTCTACCTAGATCACTCATAAATCTACTTGCCGCTCCCACTATATGGGAAATATCAAGCCTGGTGCACACCATGGCATATATCAAACTACCAACTATTGATGAGTAAGGTACCTTAGACATCGGTTTCTCTCCTGCTTTTTCTTGAGACACTACCGCTTTGATAACTTGAAATGGCCTACCAAAGATGTCCCAACCAATTTAGCATCTCGCATATTAAACCTTTCTAATACTTTCTTAATGTACTCTTATTGAGATAAATTTATATTCCATTCCTTCCTATCCCGAGATATCCTCATACCAAGGATTTTTTTTTTGCCCCCAAATCCTTCATAGCAAAGGATTCACTTAGTTGCTTCTTGAGTACTTTTATTTTCTCGCATGTTTTTACTTACAACCAACATGTCATCCACATATAGACAAAGGATAATTTAACTTCCATCCTCAAATTTTTTTGTATACACGAAATGGTCATAATGACATCTAGTATAACCTTGCTCCATCATGAAGTTATCATATTTCTTATACCATTGATGTGGAGATTGTTTTAATCTATATACAAGCTCTTCTTCATTTTGCACACCATGTCCTCTTTACCTTTGACCTCATATCCCTCTCGTTTGTTGCATATATAGTTCCTCCTCCAAATTACCATGGAGAAATATAGTCCTTACATCAAGTGTTCTAAGTGCAAGTCTTTTCTTTGTAAATATTCCTAGAACAGTTCTAATAGAAGTCATTTTTACTATAGGAGAAAAAATCTCATCAAAATCTATACCTTTTTTCTCATGCAAAACCCTTGACACCAACCGGGCCTTGTATCTTTTCTTTCTTCCTTCTTCCTCTTTGAATCTAAACACCCAATTGTTCTATAATGCTATTTTGCCTTTAGATAGCTTCACTAAATCCCATGTTTGATTTTCCATGAGATCCTGATGCTCCTCATTCATGGCTTGCTCCCACTTCTTCTTGGCATCTACCTCCATTGCTTCATCAAAAATATCTGGCTCTCCACTATCAGTGAGTAATAAATAATAAAGAGAAGGAGAAAAACATTCAGGTTTTCTTCTTCTTACCTAGAAGACCTCCTCAATATAGGATTTTGGGGTTCTGTTGAGGAGGTTCTGAACCGATTCATGGGTAACTTTCCCATCCGGAAGATCCTCTCTCTACATATTATTTCTTGGATTCTTCCCTATTTTCCTACAACTACTACTTATACATGACTTTCTCATTAAATACCACATCCCTAGATCAAATGATTTTCTTGTCCTTAATACTCCAACATTTATATCCAAATTCATCACCACCATAACCAATGAAAGTACATTTTTATGATTTATCCTCTAGCTTGGTCCTATCATCCTTTTCTATATGGACAAACACCTCACATCCAAAGACTCTAAGAAATGAATAATCAACTTTCTTACCATACCAAGCCTCCTCAGGTATGCTTCCATCTAAGGCACTTGAGGGTCCTCTGTTTATCAAGTACACAGCTATGCTCACCTCTTCTACCCAAAAATAAAGAGGCAGTCTTGCATGTAACCTCATGCTCCTAGCTCATTCCATTATTATTCTATTAGTCCTTTCCGACACCCCATTCTACTACGGAATTCCTGGAATTATCTTTTTCCTACTAATTAAATTCTTAGAATAGTAATCTTCAAATTCATTCTGCAATACTCCCCTCCATTATTCGACCTAGACATTTTAGCTTAAGACTTGTTTCATTCTTTACCAAGGCTTTCCATTTAACAAAAGTGTCAAATACATCATATTTGTTTCTAATACAATAAACCTAAATTTTCTTTGTTGCATCATCAATAAAAGTAACATAATAACTTGAACCCCCAAGAGATGATACCTGAGTCAGCCCCCACACATCAGAATACACCAACTCTAACTTACTCTCTTTCTTTGTAAGTCTAACCTTGAGAAACCTTACTCGCTTTTGTTTCCCATATATGTAATTCTCAAAGAACTCCAAACATATTTCGTATATCCTGGGAAAATCCTTATTTATGATCTTCATGTCCTTATGGCTCATATGACCAAGCCTATAGTGCCACAATGTTGTATCTACTTATGAAGTCACAAGATTACAAACATTAGTGTTATAAGTGGTTAAATACAAGGTTCCAACCTTATTACTTCTTTCCACCACAAGAGCACCCTTGGTAACCTTCTAAGAGTCCACTATAAATATCACAATACAACTATCATTTCCCAACTTCCCCGCCAATATCAAATTTCATCTTAATGTAGGCACATGTTTGACATCCTTCAATAGCCATGTATTCCCATTCTGTATCTTAACCTAAACACAACCTTTTCCAACTATGTTGCAAGGCTCATCATCACCAAGAAAAACATGTCCAAAATATCATTGAACATAATCAAAAAAATAATGCCTATGTGGAGTAGAATGGAAAGAAGCCTCTGAATCTAAAACCCAAGATTTAGTAATGCTATGCAAAGAAAGAATCAAAGAATCCTAACATACATTACCCATTGCCACATTTTCTCCTTATTTTCTTCCTGTTGTTTCTTCTTATCCCTAACCTCCCAACAGTCCTTCTTTACATGCCTAGACTTTCCACAATGCCAACATAGTATCTTGCTTTTGGATTTTGACCTTACCCGATCCTTTGATTTTCCACGACTTCCTTTATTCTTCTATCTCCCTCTAGTTTCCACATCAAAGAATTTCCTCAAGTAGAAGATTCCCAGAGATTTTTCTTTGCATTTCCTTACTTAGAATCATAGCTACAACATCCTCAAACTTCAACTTTGAGTTAGCTAGAACCGAGTTGTTTACCACCATTACCAGGATATTCCAACTCTTAGGTAAAGAACACAGAACTAATAAAGCCCTAAATTCTTCATCAAATTCTATTGTAACCAAAGCTAGCATATTTACAATCATTTAAATGATCTACTACTAAACCATTCTTAGACATATTCATATTAAAAAAAATCATTAAAATTATCTTATTAGAGGTAGAGGGTTTTTCATACAACTTCCCTAATGCATCCATCAGTTCTTTTGTAGTCTTTTCCTTTCAAACAATAAATAATACTAAAGATGCAAGATACAACCAGATTGTCCCAAGTGCCTTCCTATCCAAAAATCCCATTCCGCATCCATCATGCTTGAGGGTTTGTTCACCTTCTTAGATAACAGAATATAAAGATCCTTCTGATAAAGGTAATCTTCCATCTACATCTTCCAAAGACTGAAATTTTGCCCATTGAATTTATCAACCCTTGATCTTCCATCATCTTTCATAGCTCCCACTCAAGATAAAACTTTCCCTATGATTCAACACTTCAACAAACCAAACCAGACTTTGATACCAATTATTAGTAAATAAGGGATAAAATAGGTAGAATAATCCCTCACAGAATCGCAACAATAGAAACTAATATGCATAAAATATTATAGATCTCAAATAAAAGTGTAGAATAAAATAACATGACACAAAGAGATAGTATTTAATGTTGTTCACCCAATTTGGGCTACGTCCACCAAGAATCACTTGCTCAGATTTTATTACAAGCCACTGTTCTCTCAATACAATACCCAGATCTGTTTGGAGCTATGCTCAACAAACTATAGAATTCACACCCAAATTCAAAACACATCTGCAATATTACATTATCCCTACCATATGCATAAAACCATATAAGTATACAACTACTTAATCAGTTTTACAAAACTATGTGTATCAAAACCATGGGACAAAACCATCCCATAAACCTATGGGTCAAAATACCACCCATATGAGAAAAGAACGTTTCCCGAAGATATAAGCGTGGAAAGTGTAAAATACTCTTAGTGTACAGTCTTCAACATTTTCTCACATGAAAATAGGCTCCACAAACTAACAAATATAATCCTATCTACAAATGGATCAACAAATACCAAGGGATTTTTCCAAAATTTACACATATAACTTCAACAAACCCTTCGAGATAGAACCATTGTGAGTCTCATTAAGCTAAATATTCACATTTAAATATCATAGTATATTCTCGTACCTTATCCGACTACTCAACATTAATTCCACATAGTATTTTCACAATCAATACTTTACTCATTACTTTCCTAAGTCCATACTTATCATGTTAACCACTCTTTCACCTAAGTTTCTTATGTCAATATTTGAGGATAATTATTCCTTATTTATTAAGAATAGGTTTCCTCATGCTATAATTTCATGGGTACTTATATAAGAGTTATGCATAGCCCATACAACATGTTATTTTATAACTATATGAATATGACTAGTATGACATAATCAAATAGTTAGCCACATACATTCAATTCACTCTACCACAATCACATATTTATTCTACATTCTATCACATATATTTACTTAATTATCAAATATCACTATATAATTGTTTGAGAACAAATTTTCCGTGATGCAAATTATGTGTTTCCACCAATGGTTGTAGGGCTAAACCCCTCCTTCTTGGGTATGGGGAGGTTCCCATTATTGAATGTAAACTATCCTAATTCTTTGGTGTGGCTAATATATCAGGGATCACATAGGAACACTTCACTTGAGCTTGTGACAAAGTGATTGTATAGAGTACAAAAGAAGAATTTGAAGCGGTGATGGATAAAGAAAATTGGGGAAATTAGGAAAGAAAGGATTAATGTTGTGAGTAGGCACTAGAAGAGTTCACACATAATAACCAGAGTAGGTCCATATTCAATTAGAAAAAACAACAATGTAAGTAATTAGCAAGACTAACAAACTTGAGACACATAGTTCTTTAGATTCATTAATCAAGGTCACAAAGTTCCTTCTTGGTTATTCAAGATCACTATGTTTACAAAGTTGCAGAATGGAGAGAGAGAATAGAGGAAATAATAAGCAAAGGAAATGGAAGAAATATAACTCTTATTTATTATGTAGTGGTGATACAAAGCTTCACAACCTAAAACAATCCAAAATTGCTAAAAACTAACTTTCAAGCTTCTCATTGGATGTGTCATCCATGTGGTTAACTAAAAATGGACTAACTAGGTAGTATATAGATATTTAATCTAAAATATGAATAGTTGTAAATAAAGTAAATAAATGTAGTACAAAAGTGTGAAAGCAATATAAACAATTATGCAAAAGGAAATACTAACCTAATGTACTAAAGAGAGTAAGGAAAGAAATCGGTGATAAAAATTACTATTTGAGAGTGTCACAGAGGTAACTAGATAAATCAGTAGTAGGAATGATTGTGTAGAAGTCCTGAAAAGAGTGGATATGGGCTATTTCTCTGGACTGGGACACCTAAAAAGGACTAGGGAGAAAGCTTTGAAATCGGTTTTTATAGGGTCTCGAAGGTGGTGAAACCCTCACTGTATTGCATCAACTTCGTTGTCTCGCATTAAATGCCACCAATAATCCAATCGAATGAATAAAAGACTTGTAAAAGCCCAAAACAAGCATCAAACCCTAAAAATGAATAATGTATATGAAGGGGGTCGACTGTCCTTAGCAGCCACAATGGTGAACTTATTAATTGAGTGATGCACTACATATTAGACCGATGTAGTTATATGTGCAAGTGTGTGTGAACATGCCCTAGGTTTCTCTTGTGCCAATCGCACTTTTTAAAGTAGTGAGAAATAAATATGTCTAGAAAATGTAATAGAATATGTGCATGGAATATAATATAATACCTCCCCTATGAAGTGTCATGCATATTTCCTAGCCTTAATCATGGAGCTATATGGATGCAATTGATCTCTAATGCAATAGATAGATGGATGCAAGTGATCTCTAATGCAATAGATGGATGCAACTCTAGATGGAGTGATAGTAGTAAGTGATGTTAGGTCCCTCATTATGGTCTCATAACTTTATATTTATAGGGTTCTCTTGCTCTAATTTTGTAATTAACCCTGAAAAGGCCAACCACAAGAAATATAAAGATGTAAAATGGCTAAAAGATGCCCAAAAAGTGGCAAGAAAGTGCAAAAGGACTGAGGTGCCTTTGGTGTGCCCAAGGCACCCATGGGTTCCCGAGTACTAAATCGAGCGCACCATGCCAAGGCTGAAATAATGTGAAATGTTAGAAAATGGCTTGGCATATGGTTGAAATAGGTCACAAATTATGAAATAAAATAACCAATATGGCCAAATGATGGGGTTTAATTAGTACTTTATTCACTTAAAAACCTTCTAAATAGTAGTATGAGATAGGGATAAACAAATGTCTAAAGTGTATGATTTTGTGACTACATTTTGTCCCCACTTTATATTGGTGAGTGGAAAGCTCTGTAACATAAAGTAGATAGAGATGTGTACCTGATGTCTATGAAGAGTGTAGTAGAAATGTGTGAAGCATTAGACAAAAGTGTGAAATGAGAAAAAGATGGAGGAGCATGGAAACTAAAGTTGAAAAATGCACAAAGAAAAAGTGATGATGAGGGTTAACCTAGGGTGAAATGAATGTGTGTAGTTGTTGATGTGTGTACTTTCATGGTCAATAAAGTGTATGTTTTTATGGAGTGTTTTTGTACGTTGTTTCCCCATTTGATTGTTTATTTCTCATACAATGTCGGACTGCAAGGATAAAATGATCAAGTATTAAAATATGTATGTGTGTAAGTGTAAAAACACAATGTAAAATACACATGTAAATGTAAATGGAACATGTGCGCCTGATCTATGTCAAGAGAGAAAGTGTAGAAGGATATCTTGTACTGCGAATTTTTTGGGCTATCTCATGCCATAAACTGAAGAAGTGTAGAGAGGAAATGCTTTTTGTCCTACAAGATCTAACTACTTCCCTGAATTGTGTGTAGAGATCTTTATGTTGTCCTGGTTTTTTGGGCCATCTGACACCATTGGCCAAAGTAGTGTAGAGAGGCACACCCACTATAACCTTGAATCCTGTAACTGCTTCCTAGAAATTATAAGGACGCCATGTCCTGTAAAATCTATTGTGTATGGGGTTTGTAGACTAGTCTAAACCCACTCGTTGTATGTAACCCACAATGCCAAGGGTAAAAAGTGCACTGAATTGAACCGGTGTAAATATGGTGTGTTAGTATGTAAAACCCCAAATAATGCCCCCCTCTTTGGGGGTACATGCGATGTCATTGATAGAAGACATGCATCCCCAAAAGAGGACCAACCGTATGTACATTGTAACCCTAGAAATTTCTTAGTATAAACTAAGGCACACAAAAACAAGAAGGATATCTAAACACAAGTGTAAACAAATATGCATGCATATGGAAAACAATGTGTAGTCTATGCAAATAGTGTAAAAGTTACCAAGAAATGTAGTAAACACATAAGAATACACAAAGTGGGTTGTAAACATGGGACATCACTCATGATTTTGTAAGACATGCAAGGCCATCATGGACACAAACAAAAACAAGTGTGCACACCAAACATAGGGCAAGGCCCGTAAAAATAGTAAAAAAATGCAAACAATAGTAGAAAATGTAATCAAACAAGTATGGAAATAAATATCCTTGCATAACCAATGTTGTGCATGAACCACTTGTTAGCATGTTAGAAAGATAGCTAGTATGTCAAAAGCATGTATAAGTAAGTAATGTAAAGTTCTAAGTACAAAATGAAACAATAGCACCTATAAGAGATGAATGTGGATGCCTTAGCGACTAGTGTAGGAAGGGTAGAAGTCAAACATCCATGTTACATGTAAGAGACATGTATATGTGATCATAACTAGAAAAAGTCATGAATGCACATGTTTAGATGGTATAGATAAATGACATACAATTAATCTAACTATCATGTGTAATAAAATGACCATGAACACGCAAATGTGAGCAAGAATAAAAGTAACCATATATGCGGTGTGTTGTGGATGGATGGAATGGAATGCAATATGGATTGATAGAAGTCATGTTCCCCCAATGAATGGAAATGTATGCAGTGGGGTTCATTTATTTTTCCCCCTCAGTAGTCAAGAATGAACCATAAACGATATTACATCATCGAGAAATGGTCGAGTAGTGTGTGTATCGTGTCTAGCGTGTTATGATAAATGTGTATATGTGTAGTGGTGATGATATGTGACATGTAGAAGAGATGTGCATGGACCTTATATCCTAAGTGTATACCATGATGAGATGAAATGTGGAGTGATGATTTATCCCTAAGCATATATCACTACATGATGATAGAGTAAGAGTGACGATGTAGCCTATAGCATATGTCACTACAAGATGATTGGATGAGTGATGATTTAACCCTAAGCGTATATCACTACAAAATGAAAGGAGGGTGTGGTGATATAACCTAAGGTGTATACCACTATAAAATGATAGAATAGGTGATGATTTATCCTAAATCATATGTCATTAGCCTAGAAATGTTTGCATGGTAAAAGGTCGAGTAGTAAATTTTTAAGGTCCATTTCATTTATAAACCCTCAGAAGTTGAGTATGGATTGATGAACTAAAGTGTGTCATCAGGTAGTGAGTGTAGCATGTATAAGACAATGCAGTATATATAAGGACAACAATTAACCATGTGATGAGTGGAATGTGTAAATACGCTATGTGTAGAATGCAATGTTAGGAATGTAGAATGTGTAAAATGGCATGTATGTAGTATGTAAGATGAGTATTATAGGATGTAAAATGTGTAGAAAATGTTGTATATATAATGCACAAATGTCAAAATTTTGTAGAATAAATGTAGAATGTAGGGTGTATGATGCGTGATATATGATGAAGCACAATGTGTAAATCCTAGTGGAGTGTGTAGGGTTCAAAGTGTAATAATCCCTCAATAGTCAAGTGTGAACCGAAGCACAAGAGTGTGTCATCCAAGTAATGGTTGACACTAAAGTGTGTAATGAGTATGTGTATGCTATGAGATTGATGTATGAGAATGTAAAAGTGAGATATGCATAGATTCTAAGATTAGGGGGATGTGGGATGCTATGCCCCCAAGTGTATGATAATGTGTGTACTATGTGATAAATGATGTATGAGGGTGATGAATCATTATAGATTTCGTTTAGTTGATGATGCGTAAGGAGTGTTAAAGTCTTATAGATGTGTGTATGTATAGGTGGTGGTGTAATGGAGGAATATGGTAATGTAAGATGAAATGAGGTTATTTAAGGTAAAGGACCCCTCAACAGTCATTTAAAAACCATAATAATATGAGTTTTTCATGAAGAGGGTAGAGTGACAAGATTCACCTACCAAAGACCAAGTTTGTGTGTGGTGGGACCTTGTCGAGATAAAGTTTATATTAGAATGATTGGGTGGTGGTGAAAGTGAGCATAATCATAAACACTATGAGAAGGATTAGTTAATGGGATGGAATTAATTGGTTGGATCTTAGATTTGAGAGGAGGCCAAGTTGCATTGATCCTCAAGGGAGACTTCTTTGGTTTATTTGGTAATGTAGTAAAAAACTTATTAGGATTGGTTGGTGAACTAATTTTGATAGTTGGTGGACTTTTTGACTTGGGGATATTGTAGGTGATTGCTTAGGTGGTGATTTTTGTTTAAAGAAGGCGTAGAAGAAATGGTGTCATGATGCTCAGTAAGTGGAGAAGAAGAAACATCATAAATAGGAGAATCATGTGATGGAACTATAGTATTTTTCTGACTAGGAGGAGAATCATTATGCACATGTGAGTGATTTTCAACATCAAGCATGTGTAATGAATAAGGGAAACATCTAGAACTTTCTTAGAAAGATTAGAGGGAGGCTCATTAGTAGCCATATAGCATGGTATAGTAGTTGTAGATGGGTATGTCATAGGTGATTTCTTAGATGGATCTTGACTAATCAAAGGAGGAATAGACTTAGGAGCCCATGTGGGTGTAACCTTTATAATAAGATGTTGTGCATTAAATAAAATAAGACCTTGACACTTAATAATTTGGATTATGCGATGCAAAGTATGGAAATAATTATCATTATGTCCATTTATTCGATGATAATTACAATATGGATGACCTTGATATCTCACTAACTGATAGGGAGAATAGTAATGAGTAGGTGGTAGGGTAATCAACTGATGACTAAGAAGTTGAATAAGAATGTCATATGGCATAGTATTATGCTCAAATATGAGAGGCTTAGGAAATGACATGTCTTGAGGTTCAACTATATGACATGTAGTGGACATATATTGCATAGAGTATGTAGAATGAGCACAAATATGTGCTTGAGAAACATATTTAAGCTATTTAATTTCAGATCTAATAGATGTGATTGTGAATTCCATGGCTGAAAAATTATCCTGAAAAAATGTATGTAAGGCTTGGATTGAGTCTAATAGGGGTTGAGTATATGGAGAATCACTAGGGTTGGAGTCATTAGATAAGAGATCAGATATAGGATTTATTTTTGCAGTGGCATATCATCATGTAAAGACATGCAATCTAGTTGTTTTTATAAAATAGTCGCAATGAGGATATCTCTTAATTAAATCAAATAAAGAGTCTTGACGACCCATGATAGACTAACTAGGTAGTATATAGATAGTTAATCTAAGTTATGAACAACTATAGATAAAGTAAATAAATGCAGAAAGAAGAGTGAAAACAAGATAAATAGTTGTGCAAAAGGAATTACTAACCCTAATGTACTAAAGAGAGTAAGGAAATAACTCAACTAATAACAGATGACTTTTAGAGAGTGTCACGAGAGGTAACTAGAGAAATCGGGAGTAGGAATGAATGTGCGAAGTCCCGAAAAGAGTGGATATGGTATATTTATCTAGATTGGGGTGCCTAGAAGAGGACTAAGGCACCTATGGGTACTCTAGTATGAAATATAGGTGCCTTGGTATGTGTGAAATATCTGAAACTAGTTTTTACAGAGTCAGAAGGTGGTCTGAAACCCTCGGTGTGTGTCACATAAACTTTGTTGTCTTACATTGAATGTTGACAATACTCCAAGCCGAATAAAATCCCTGTAAAACCCCAAACTAAGAATCAAACCCTAAAAAAGAATAAAGCAAATGAAGGTGTTATACTATCCTCATTGGCCACAATGGTGGACTTCTTTAAGCTGCACTACATCTCGGACTTGATGTAGTTATATGTGTAAGTGTGTGTAAACATGCCTTAGGTTTCTCTTGTGTCATTCGCACTTTGTGAAGTATTGAGTAATAACTATGTGTAGAAAATTTAATAGAATGTGTGTATAGAATAGAATAGAATCCCTCCCCTATGAAGTGTGATGAAGATGTCCTAGCCTTAATGATAGAGATATGTGGATGCAAGTGATCTCCAATGCAATAAATGGATGTAACTCTAGATGGAGTGATAGTAGTAAGTGATGCTAGGTCCCTCATTATGGTCTCATAACTTTATATTTATAGGGTTCTCTTGTTCTAATTTTGTAATTAACCATGAAAAGGATGACCAAAAGAAAGATAAAGATATAAAACAACTAGAAGAGGCCCAAAAAGTGGTGGGAAAGTGTAAAAAGGACCGGGGTGGCTCTGGTGGGACCAGGGTGCCCATGGGCACCCCAGTACTAATTGGGGCACCCTAGCCAAGGCTAAAATAACATAGAATGTCAATAATGGTTGGGCATATGGGTGCAATAGGTCATAAATTACGAAATAAAATAAACAAGATGACCAAAGAATGGGGTTAATTATTACTTTCTTCACTCAAGAACCTTATAAATAGTAGTATGAGATTGAGATAAATAAATGTCTAAAGTGCATGATTTTGTGACTACACCATGAAGAAGGGAAAATAATTTGTGATGATCTGATGGAACATTTGAAAGTGGAATTTGTATATGAAACACTAATATTTTCACAAAAAGTTAAGGATCCCCATCTTATCCTTGAAATCCTAATGCAAGCCATGGAATTGAAAGATAGGTATGAATCTAATTCTAAATTCTTACTTGATTCAAGAATTCATCATGATGAAATAGATCAAAATGAGAAATTTGATATAATCTCAAGGAAATGGTTGATGGATGTAATAAAGAAAGTGAAGATTTCTCTTTCCCATTTAAAAATGAATATTCTCTCAATGATGAAAATGTTGAAGAAAAGTTCTTTGATTATTTTGGAAATGAGACCTCCCATAACAAAGTAGCAATGAAATTCAATGATTTTTGGGATGATGAATCAATTTCTCTAAATTATTTCCTCGAGTTTCAAAATAAATATTTTACAAATATATGTGAAGATGATATCTTGACATTTTTAAAGGAATATGTGCAAGAAATTTTAAAAGTTGTGAAAGGAATGGAAGATCCAGAGCTTAGTCTTGATATATTGGCTCATGTTATGGCTATTAAAGACATTTATAAAGCTAATTCTGATTCTACATGTATGGACTCAATGCTTATCACAAATTTTTTTAATAAGCATGAATGTGGAAAAGATAAACACTCACAACATTTCAAAAATCCAATCAACAATCAACATTGGGGTAGTGGTGAGATGCAAAATGGGAAATCAGAAATGTGGATGAACATAGAAGAGAATTTGTAGTATGGGACTGATTTTTAAGATAGTAAAAACAATATAATTTTTGGTAAAGCTCTAAACATCGAAGTAATTATGAAGACTCGCACCTCCAAGGTATAAAAACATTTGTGAAAGCACCTAAATTTTATAAGCAGATGAGGAAAGGAAGCTACTTCTTAGAACTATTCAATGGCTTCACAAAACATCATCACCTAATGTTATCCGTTTAGGGGTAACATCGAAGAGAAAAGTGTTACAATGAAAGCGGGTTGTCCCCCACATGTACCATAGGTGACTTTAGGATGTTTTTCCCTACCCTATTATGTATTTATTTTTGTTATGTGTTTTTTCTATTTATTTTATATTTTTTTCCTGCTCATGGTAGTGTGTTGAAATTGTGACTCTATGCCCAAATAATAACGCTTCATTGTATATCTCTATTTTGACTCTTTAGCCCAATGGACAAGGAACTAGTCCACATTGTGTCTTAAGAGGATGGAGTTCATGTTTTTCTTGTCCTCACTATGTTCAATCCATAACAAGTCCCCTAGTGAGATCCAAGTTTTTTCATGTATTTTTGTAAGTCCAAAAATTCAAACTTGAACCATGACAACTAATCCCAAATGTAAAAATTTACTTGAATACCCCCTAGACCCATCTCCAAATCAATTTTTCTCCTGAATCATGATCATCCAAAACTTGCAGGTCCTCTCAATGTGTTAAGAAAGCTTTCCCTAGTGTTTTAAATGATGTAATTAGGTCATTCTATTCATTCATTAAAGTTATTCCAAAGGCTAACTCTCACGATAGGCTTAGAAAAGTAATTTTGGGCATTTTGGGCATTTCAAGGTAGGTGTGCATCCTTCGGGAAGGATTTGAAATCTCACATGCATTTTTAGGTGGTAATAGAGAGATAATAATGTGTTGGAAGTGATTTATTAATATTTGGGGAAGTGTTGGAGGTTTAGGGATAGTTTGTGTAAAAGCGGGTTTTTGGGTTTATAGAGTGTGTAGTCAAAATTGGTACCTAAAATTCTCTAGATGATTCTGAGATCTCCGTAAGGATTTGAAAGGAAAAAAATAGGAATTATCTACATGGTGGAATCATCACATCTTTCACAAGACCTAATAGTTTCTCGGGCGGGTCATTCTTAGGAGACACACCCTATTGTCTCAAACAAAAGGGAAAACATTTTTAATATTCAAGATGAATTGAAGTTTGAAACATCTCCCATTTTAATTAAAATGGTCTTGTGATTCAAAATCATATAAAATTTCATGTGGAAAGTCCATTTGGAGCTCCAAGAGTTGTTTAGTCAAGTTCTCTCTTATGCAAGGTACACTTCTCATACTTGGTCATTTTTGGGTTGACATATGTCACATTTTGGCTTCATGGGACATAGGGGACACAAAAATTCATCCCACCTCATCCCTTCCCTTGGGTCCCTCGTATGAACCAGATCAACCTGACAGAGTACTTATCAAAGCTAAACTCATCTCCCTATCCTCGCACTACGTAATGAAACTTGGCATCATCATCGGTGGGGAAAACTTTCATGTCCCCATTATCCCCATTCCCAAGTGTAAAAATGGGACACAAAAATATTCCCCATCCTATCCTCTCCTCTATTTCTCCATATGACTAACTTCCATCTCCCAGGTGATAAAGCACGCCTTTCTCCATCTCCCCCATCTTGGACCTCACAATGACACTTTTCATCTTATGCTTGAGGAATATTTTCTTGTCCCATTTTTCCACATTCATAAAGAGATAGAGGGGACACAAAAATATTCCCCATTCTTATACTTTTAAAACCTATTTTTAAATTATATATGTTGTTTTTAGACCAGTGAAAAAAAAATAGTAGTCGAGTATCTCAAAAACACAAAATATTTGCTTCCAAGTTCAATATAATTGCACGGTTTGACCTTTCTACCATTTTTGAATCCATTAAACCTACAAAAACACTAGACATGCTGCCAAAAATTTTCTAGACAACCATGAACACAAAAATAAAGATTTATTCATAACTTCCAAGTCTGAAAATGGATTCTAGTGAAATTTTCTCAACAAATCATCATCCAAGGAACCTTTAGGAATAATTTATTACAAAATTGATGATACCCTAGTTTTTTAATAGTATAAAACCTTAAACCCTCTCCCTAGAAGTTGATTTTTAGTTTTCAAGATTTTTCACTTGATAGATCACTTTGTGAAAATTGGAGCATGGGATCTGGAGACTAGTCAAATATGATAAGGGTATTTTCATTCCAAGCGAAAGCTAGAAAGTAAACATTCTAAAAATATTATGTGTTTGATTTTTCCACTTACTAAAAATATCAACCCCAAAATAATTGTAAGCTCTGATCATTTGGAGAATCCAAAACAAGTGAGGAACAATAAGCAAGGTAAAAACGTAATTTTCCAAAAGTAGGGTTGGAAAAAGTAACTTGCTAAAAATAGAAACTTACTAAAAAGGTAAAGCATCATCAATGGAGATAAATTTTTTGTTCTAAGAGATTCAAAAGGAATAATTTTAGTAAAAATGAAAACATTCCAAAATAGCAACTCCTGGTCCCACCTACCAAAAATAGAAAGTTTCAGTTTTTAGTGTAGAAAGTTGTAGTTGGTTCCCATTTAACTCAACTTACTCCCATTTAACTCAACTTACTTATTTTTTCCATCCTTGTAATGGTTGTAAAGTTTTATCTTATTCCAAACATGAAATTCCACCATCCAAGAGGATCTTGAAGCATCATTTGATCACAATTGTGTCCGAGAGTAAAAGCAGAACATATCAAGGCGCAACAATATGAAAGTCAAGGACACATTTGTATTATTGGAAAGGATTTGAAAATTATCAATGGCCCCATTAGAATCCAAGATCATAAAATTATGTGATCATAGTCATAATTAAAATGAGGAACTCATCAGAATCATCTGAACACAAAGGTATGCAAACATCCCAGGTCTAATCTCATTCAAGTACCTGAAGTAACAAAGGCTAAAGAGGTGAGTTTCATGTGTGGCATCCTGAATGTAAGAGAAAATAATCATCCCAATTCTAGTTGGATGTCATAGTTTTCTTAAGAACTCAATCAAGAACCTAGTATCATGATCAATCCATCAAAATAGGTCATCGTAATTCATCAGAAAGGTGGAAACATTTTATCTAAAATCCATCATCTTTTCTCTGAAAAAGAAAATCAAGTGAGTTAAACAAAGATTTTAGGCACTTAGGATCACCTTGTGCAAAAATAAAGGACTCGCCTCATTTCATCTTAACCACTAGTCACTTCTCAAGAATATCATTTAGGTATAATCTCCTCTCCGTAATGTGAGGGTCTATTTCAGTGAATGAAGGTTAAACATCAAGAGGTGTGTGCATCATGGATATGATTTTTGATCACTAAGGTCAATCATGAAAGTATAAGGAATGAGATAGTTACCCTCACTCTCACTTTGAAATAATAATCATGAGTGATTCCCTTAGTCATCTGAGACTCACATCAAGAGGTCTCACAATAGTGTTCCTAAACACTCATTCGATAGTCTGAAGTGTTTGTGCATATTACGAAGGAGGAGATTGTGATCATCATGCTTCAAATCAACAAGATCTTCATCAGCAAAAAATCAGTCAATTCATTTACTTTCACTCTTCTATCACTCTTCATATCCCAACTTTTAATTAAGAATATACTTTTTGTTATTTTTTCCTATCTACTTAAGTGACGATAAAATGTTTGAAAAATGTAAAAGTATTCTCTCAAATTATAAGAGAGGTACTTAATTTGTCTCTTCTAAGGGAAATTAAAATTTCTCAAGTGATGGTATATGAAGAGTCATGTGAGAGGTAGATGAAGAGTTTCATTTTAAAGATATAAATTGGGAGAGCCTCCTCACTTCAAAGGATGGTTATTCTTGTTTACTAGCTCTCATATTATCTCTAGGAACAAGTGATCAAATTATTCTATCTCCTTTGTCTATGTTTCCTCTCCATCTCAACTAATACTATAATAAAACATTGTAACCTTGAATAACCATGGAAATATGATATCTTTAAATGGATATAATTCAATTGAAATTGGTGTTGATTGTATTGTTTGTCTCACTTTACATATTGTTGTATTTTTATATAACTTTTAAATGCTTTGATTTTATGTCAATAAAATTTGTGTGTTATTTATTGAGTAAAACCCCCTTCTCACTTTCTCATATTATCTCACCTCTCATGAAAATTCCTCCCTTTTACTTCATACAAACACTTTTCCATAGGTTTAGTGAAGTACCCATGTGTGATTCTCAGTCAAAAGACTACCCCTAGTTGATAGAATAGTGTAAATATTTCCTTGTTTTCAATAAATGGAGTTTCCCCATTTAAACAGAGGGACTTAATACTAGAGTGTTTGTGAAAATCAACTAATTATTCCTTAAAAAAACCTTTCACTAAAATTTTTAGTGCTCACCATGGTGTAGATTTTGCACATCTGCACCCAATATAAATTCCACAAAATCCATAAAAATTATATATTCAAATAAACCAAAAAAACCATAACTCTAAAATTTGAAAATATCACAAAAAGAGTGAGCATAAATCTTCCTTCAATTAAACCTAACATTTTCCAAAATTGGATGAAAGAATATATACCCTGAGAGCTAATCATGTATGTCTGCGTTGATCCAATATTTGAAGAACAATTGCAAGTGAATTTCTTACTTCCCATTGTATAAATAATAAGACAAGCTCTTGAAAATGATCTTGAAGGTCATACTTGAATAACATGTTGTAGAACCATTAGTATTCATTCCATAATAAGAAGAAAGAGAAGAGGAAGAAATGGCAGGAAAAACACTGTGTCATATGGGAAAAAACACTAGTCCATTGGCTTTGACTCCACCACTTCATGAACTTCCAAAAGGGTTAAGAAATAACTTTCCAAAATTCTACAGAGATGGAAAGCAACATGAATTTGGATGATCATATCATATCTTTTATCACATCTTGTAGCATTCTTGGGGTACTACATGAAGATTTTGAAGTGTGTTTATTTGTGGAAACATTGTAAGATTCCATGGTGGACTGGTTTTAATATTTTCTATCACGCTTAATTGTTGATTTCAGCCAAGAGATTTAGACCATGCTCAAGAAATTTCCAATGAATTATAAGATGACCTCATCTTATCTAGAAATATAAAGAGTCCTTTAAAGGATAAGGCCAAGAATTCCAAAGATGAGAGAGATGATTCCTTATTGCATAAGTTGGCTAATGACTTGATAATGTTAAAGAAGTAAGTTTCTCAACAAGAATCCTTCATAATCGAACAAGAACCATATTGCAAAAGCACCTAAAGGATTTCCTTGGAAGCTCCACTAGTTAATGCAATATGTGGAACTCGAGAAGATAAAGAAGAACTTGTAGAGGCGAAACAAGAAAGTGAACACAACAATTCCCTAGAGATTGAAGAGGTGGAGAACGATACACAAATTAGACTCCTTGGATATGCACAAGGTGAAGAAGAAGAAGATGATGATTGAACTAGCTTCTCATGTGCGGTGTTCACCCACTCCTAATATTAGAATGGAAATTCCTTCACCATTGATCCAAAGAAGAATAAGATTGAATATCCTCCTATGACAACTCTACAAAATAAAATAATCAAGAGAGAATCTCCACTACCACCTTCCATGGAATTTTCAAAGGATAAGTTGGATCTCGTAGCAAGCAATATGTTATCTATAGTTATGAGTAAGTCTCTCAATGCTACTCCTAATTATAATTCTTCTCATGTAAAATCTAGTCCTTCAAAAGCTTCTAGTACACTTGTAAAATCAATCATTTCTCCTCAAACATCAATTCCCATTTCCAAGTTTATTCAAAATCCAAAGGTGTATACCTCATCCACATCCACCCCTTTTGATATCATAGAATATGTGAACAATTCTAAGGTGTAGATTTGTGAATATAAATATCGGTGGACTCACCTGAAACAATGCGATAAGTTTGTCCATTATATCAAAGGTAGTATTTCAAATCCTAAAATTTCACTCCCTATTTCCAAAGGACTACCATTAACTCCACCTACTCCTCCATCCCATAATATGTTTACTATGATTGCATCTAAGATCAATAAGATTGATCCATTCTATACATCCTTTCTCGTTGGAGGATATAAAGCTGAAAAACTACATAATCGATTTAGGAGCTTCCGATAATATAATTCTCATTAAATTTTCCAATTTTATCAAACTTACCTTGACATGCTACTTCATAGAGTCCACAGAAGTCCACATGTGGGAACTATTGAGGATGCATAGGTGGATCTCGCTGAATTTATGGACAAGGTGTTGTTGACCATTTTAGTATCGATATTCGGAACCATTTTGAATTTTCTAAGAAGAAGTTTTTATTAGGACTTGGGAGGTAAAATCCAAATGAATTGGTCTTCTACAACCATTCTAGTTAGGGGACAAATGGAAAATTTACTTCCAATATGAAAGATGAAATACATGGTGCAAAAATCAAGAGATCCAAGAACTAATATCTTGTATCGGGACAATGAGATTGGAAATCATTTCATAAAATCCAAGGACAAGGCTGAAATTCCTATAATGATAGGATAAATCATTCGTTTCTGGTTGGGTATTAATAGTGACAAAGAATGGAAAAAAATTTATTGGTAAGAGAACAATTTAGAATTCCCAAATGTTGCAAACCACAAAGAAGATGAAGTGATTATTAATGAGCTTAAAACTAAAGAATCAACCAATGCATTTTTGGTCATGAAGAAAGGTGTTCTTGTTTCCATTTGAAGAAGAAAACACTATTAGTAATTAGTGTATTGATAGAAATTATTTCAATCCTCTCATTGGAGATATCATCCATGAAGAAGGGACACTAATTTATGATGAACTTGTGGAATATTTGAAAGAGGAATCTATGCAAGAAAATTTAATAGTTGAAAAAAAAACAGAGGATCCCAAATTTAGCCTAAAACTCATAATAAAATCCATGAAATTACAAGATAGGTATGAATCTAATTATGACTTCTCAATTGATCTAGGAATTCTCATGATGAAATAAATCAAAATGAGAAATCTGATATCTATCTCGAGGTAATGGTTAATGTGTGTTATAATGAAATTGATTTTTTTGTTTCCCATTCAAAGAGGAATATTATCTCAATGATGAAAATGTTGAACAAATTTATTTAATTATTTTGGAAACGATACCTCTCATAATAAAGAAGCAATGAAATTCAATGAGCTTTGGGATGATGAATCAATTTCTCCAAATTATTTCCGAGTTAAAAAAAAAGATTTTCCAAATGTATGTGAAGATGAGATCTTGGCAGTTTCAAAGAAGGATTTTATGTAATAAATTTTAAAAGTTATGGAAGGAACAAAATATCCAGATCTTAGTCTTGATATCTTGGCTCATGCCATGGATGTGCAAGATAGGTATGAAGCTAAGTTTGATTCTTCATTCAACCCAAATGTTTCATGATGGTATAAGACAAAAGAATGGACTAAATGCTTCTAAAAAACTTGTTGAGAAGCATGAATGTGGAAAAGAGAATCACTTGGAGAATTTTAGAAATCCAATAAAAAATCAGCCTTGTAGGAGTGATGAGATGAAAAATGGGAAATCAACAATGTGGATGAACATAGAAGAGAATTTGCAATCTAAGAATATTTTTCAAGATAGTAAGAATAATAGACTTTTGGGTGAAGCTCTGAGCATCTAAGTAATTATGAAGGCTCACTCTTCATAGGTATATAGACATTCATGAAAGCACATGACTTTCATAAGTAGTTAAGGAAATGAGGTTACTTCCTAGAACTAGTAAATGGCTGTGCAGAACATCATCACCCAATGTTATCCATTCAGGGGTAACATCCAAAGATAATTTTCTACAACGAAATGGGTTTCCCCCACATGTATCATAGGTGATTTTAGGCTATGTTTCCTGCCCTAATGTGTGTTTTTTTCTTGTTGTGTTATTTTTTTCCTTTTCTAGTGTGTTTTCCTACTCCTCATAGTGTGTTGAAATGGTAACTCTATGCCCAACTAATAAAGCTTAATTGTATATATTTGTTGTGACTCTCTAGCCCAATGAATAAAGAATTAGTCTGCATTGTGACTTGAGATTATGGATTTGTTTATTGTCTTTTCCTCACTACGTTCAATCTATAAAAATTCCCAAATTGGGATCCAAGTGTTATCATGCATTTTTTCAAGTACAAAAATTCAAACTTGAACCATGACAATTAATCCCAAATGTGAAAATTTTCTTAAAAACCTCCATAGAACCCTCTCTAGAAAAATTTATCTCCTAAATCATGCTTATCTTGACCTTGCAAGTCCTCCCATTTTTTAAAAATATATTTCCCTATTATTTGAAATTATGTAATGGGGTCATTCTATTCATTCAGTAAAGTGCTTTTGACGGCTAGCTCTTGATAAGCCTTAAAAGATCAACTTATGAAATTTCAAGGAGGGTGTGCATCCTCTAGGAAGGTTATGAAAGCCCACACTCATTTGGATATATTATTGGAGATATAATAAGGTGTTGGAAGTGATTTAGGGAAGTTTTGGAGGTTTAGAAACATTTTGTGTAAAAATAGGTTTTCGGGTATATGGAGTATGTAGTCAAAATTGGTACTTGAACTTCACTAGATGATTCCGGGAGCTCCATAAGGAGTTGGAAGGAAAACATTGGAACTTTAAATATGAAAAAATTATCTACATGTTTTAATCATCACATATTTCATAAGACATGATGATTTCTTAGGGAATCTCATTTTTACTTGGAGACACCATGTTATCCCAAAGAATAAAAGGGTCCAAGATTTACATAAAAATAAGAATTTAAGTTTAAAATATATTTAATTATTCTTGATATGGTCTTGGGGTTCAAAATCATATAAAATTTTATGTGAAAATACCATCTATGAGCTTCTGTAATTGTAACGTCAAGTTCTCTCTTGTGCGAGGTAGGCTTCTCATAATTAGTTATTTTTGGGTGACACATGTCACCTTATGGCTTCATGGCACTTTTTGTGTCCCTCTTATCCCTTTCTAAAGGGTATATAGGGGAAAATAAATTTCCCTACCTCATCCCTTCCCTATGGTCCCCCATGACCCATGACTTAACCTAGTGGAGTGTTTATCGACTAAACTCATATCCCTTTCCTCGCACCACATAGTAACACTTGGCATCATCTCAAGTAAGGTAGCAAATTTTCTTATCCCCCTTTTCCCCATTCAAAAGGTTACAAAAGGGACACAACAATGCACCCCATCCTATCCCCTCATCTAGTTCTCCATAAAACCAACTTTTAGCTCTCCTAGGTGTCAAAGCATGCCTTTCTCCATCTCTCACCATCTTGCACCTCATGAGTGACACTTGTCACTTGTCATCATCTGCTTGAGGCACCATTTTTGTCCCCAATCCCAAGAGGATAGAGGGGAACAAAAATTCACCCCATTCTCATACTTTTTAAATCTCATTTTTTAAATTATATGTCGCTTGCACACTCGTGAACAAAAATAGATGTCATGTAATCAAAAACACAAAATAATTACTTCCAAGCTCATTTTTCTACATAGTTTATCTTCATTCCTTTTTGAATCCATTAAACCTCAAAAAACATGAAAAAAACTAGACACGCTTCTAAAAATTTTCCAAGTTAGCCATGAATACAAAAATGTAGATTTATTCATAACTTTCAAGTTAGAAAATGGATTCAGTGAAATTTTCTTAGCATGTCATCATCCATGCACCTACAAGAAGAATTTTATTGAAAAATGATGACAATTAACTAGTTTTTAACATCAAAATACCTTAAAACCTTTCCTATAGGAGTTTCTTTTTCACCTTTCAAGAGTTCCAGGAGATAGATCACCTTTGAGAAGATTGGAGCGAGGATCCGGAGACGAGACAAATCTAATGAGGATATTTTCATTACATACAAAAATTGGTAAGTGATCATTATAAAAAAAATTATGTGTTTTATGCTATGACACTTACTAAAAATATCAACCCCACAAAAATTTCAAGCTTCGATCACTTAGAGCATCCATAAATAGTGAGGAACAAGTAAGGCAAACAAGGTAATTTTTGCCAAAAATAGCAAGTTGAAAAAATAACTTGCTAAAAATAAAAACTTCCTAAAATGGTAAAACAACATCAATGGAGGTTAATTGAGTGTTTTGGGATATTTATAAGAAATAATTTGAGAAAAAAGGAAAAAATCACAAAATAATAGCTTTTGTCCCACCGCCAAAAATAGAAAGTTTCAATTTTCAGTGCAGAAAGTTGTAGTTGTCTTTGTTTTCACTCATATCATTTTTTTCCCTCCTCACTAGGTTGTAAAGTTGTCTAGTAGGCCAAAAATAAAATCCACTCTCCATGATGATATTTAATAATCCTTTTGATCACAATTATGTCCGGGAGTAACACTAAACATATCAAAGTATAACGTAGGTGAAAGTCGGGGACACCATGCAATTAGAATTGGAAAGGATTTGTAAAGCATCAAAGGCCCCATTATAATTGAATATCATCGAAGGATGTTACAATAGTCATAAGTAAAATTTGGAACTTATCAAAATAATCTAAGCATAAAGGTATGTAAGCATCTCATGTTTGATCTCATTCAAGTACCTTGAAGTAACAAAAGCTAGTGTGGCATTATGAATGCAATAACAAAGAATCATCCCGATTCCATTTGTATTTCATAGTGTTCTTAAACACCCAATCAAGCACCTAGTAGCATGATCAATCCATCAAAAGAGGTAATCATAATTCATCGGGTAAGTTGGAAACATTGTATCTCAAATCCATGATCTTCACTATGAAAATCTCTCCTAAAATATCAAGTGAGCTAATCAAAGCTTTTAGGCACTAAAGATCACCTTGTGTAAATAATCAAGGACTCACCTCATTTCATTCCAACTAGTGGAAAATTCTCAAGAATCTCATTCGGGTGTAATATTCTCTCCACAATGTGAGGGTTTGTTTCGGTGAATGAAGGTTAAGCATCAATATTTTTTTGCATCATGGAGCTGATTTGTGATCATTAAGGTCAATTGTAAAAGGCCAAGGAGGGAGATAGTGACCCTCACTCTCACTATGAAGGAATCATCATGATTGATTCTCGTATTCACCTTAGACTTGCATCAAGAAGTCTCACAAAAAAGTTCCTAAGAACTCATTCAAAAATTTGAAATGTTTATGCATCTTGTAGAAGGAGGATATTTTGATGACCATGCCTCAAATTAGCAAGTTCTTCATATGAAATAGATCATTCAATTTACTTCCTTTATCTCTTCTCTCACTCTTCATATTATAACATTTAATTGAATGTGTATTTATTACTATTTTTCATATCTACTTAAGTGAGAATAAACTATTTGTAAAATGTAAAAGGAATCTCTCAAAGTATAAGAGAGGTACTTAATTTTCCTCTTCCAAAGGAAATTGAAATATCACAAGTTACTGGACATGAAGAGTCATGTGGGGGTTAGACGAAGAGTTACATTGTAAAGCTATAAATTGGGAGATCTTCCTCATTTCAAAGGAGGGTTATTCTTGTTTACTAGCTCTCATATTCTATCTAGGAACAAGTGATCAAATTCTACTATCTCCTTTTTCTATGTTTCCTCTTCATCTCAACTAATACTCCAATAGAGCATTGTAATCCTACACAACTAGGGAAAGATTATATCTTTTGATGAATATAATGAAGTTGAACTTGGTGTTGATTGTATTCTTTTTCTCACTTTACATATTGGTATATTATTTTTGATAACTTGGAAATTTTATGATTTTTGTCAATAAAATATGTTTATTATTAATTAAGTAAACCCCCTTCTCACTTCCTCAAATTATCTCACCTCTCATGTAAATTCCTTCGTTTTATTTAGTACAAGAACTTTTACATAGGTGTAGTGAAGTACCCCTATGTGATCCCCAGTTGAAATACCACCCGTAGTTGATATAATAGTGTAAATAATTCCTTGTTTTCAATAAATGGAGCTACCGCATTCAAGTAGAGGGACTTAGTCCTAGAGCATTGGTGAAAATCAACTAATTTGTCCTTGAGAAAAATTATTTTGCCAACAATAACATACATCACGTCACGTCAAACATACATACATCAAATGTCTACATAAATCTCATCTACTTTCATATAGATATGTTACAAAATTTTATACTATATAATCATGATAGCACATGTCATACAAAATCCAAATGTCAATATCCACATATCTACTAACATTTGATACAACAATGATAAATCAACTATATAGAGGGTTTAACCCTTCATTTAGACACTAGTCATCCTCCTCACTACTCTCCACATATCTGGGGACCCATAACGTTTATGCCCCTCCTACACCTCCACTATCCCTAGACCATAACATCTCTCTATAGTGAGCCAATCACTATAACAATATCACATTCTCTGCAAACACCTTAGCATACTAGACATTAGATTCAATTAATATTTTAATTAGATCATGTGTCACCTCACTACCAAGACATGCCTCAACCTATATATTATGCTCTATGCAACTCTCATCTTGGTGACTTTACAACACTATGCATGTGGTAGTTATAATTGTAACTAGATTAATTAGATAGGAATGCTCACCTACAACATTATCAATCCACTCAAGTAACCCACAACATTATATCTATTGGAATAATTTTGATTAATGTATGAGCTGATGCATAAAAATTTGATTCTAATATGTATCACCTAAAATTTTTAAAACTTATACATTGGCACCAATACATTCATTAAAATCAAATATGCAAACCATTAACTTAAATAAATACTTAAGTTGTGCTACTATGACAACTATAACATCAAGGTCTTATCCCACACCTGTTCCACCTATAGGTGGAGGACCATGTGAACCACCTACACCGCCAGGTGTTACACCCCATCTTGTCCATTAACCACTATAAGTAATAATAGAACCCAACAGTTCTTAGCCCACCATGTTGTATAGGTTGTTGTGCTCCCCTGCATCATCTCTCGTCATTCAATATCACCTCAAGATATACCTCCCATGTAGGTGGTGAGACCAACTCAATTTTATTTTTCCTATGATGGACCCCTCTCTCCATGCCACATGTATCGACCATATCCACCGATAGGCTAGCTCTGGGGAACCTCCTATATAATCCCAAACTAACGAGTCACTCTATTATTCTAGAAAATTTCTCCTTGTTGGGAAACTTGGTCCTCTAACCACATGGTCTAGATAATCATGTGCATCTCTATATCATTCTTATGTCATCACATATACTCTCTATAAGGTCTCAATATGATATCCCTAACTATCACACTATCTAGAATAGATCTATAATCCATCGTATCAAATCCCCACCGACATGGCAAGACCCATCTAACCTCACTACAACAATCTCTAGGTAGGCCCAATATATCGATGGGCAACAAGAAATGTACTCATATGCACGTACATGTAACACTATAATCACCAATATGCCTCCAAGATGAAACTCTTAAGTAAACCTATACGAGATCCTTGTACAAGTGTTCTAACATTCTTCAAACCCATGCATATTAGGTCCCCTAATCCCCTATAGACTAACATATATTGTAGTCATTTTTGCACCCACAAAGAATAAGGGAACCTCATGTGCACGGCCTATCACCCAACAGGTGTTGGCGCTCACCCGAGACACACGAGAGGGATCCGAGTCTCTCTTTATGTGAGTTTAGTGGAAGGCATCATTCATGATCTTGAATTAGTGATTTAAAGGACATGAAAAATCTATAGAGCTCAAAACGACTTCATACCCTTTCTATCGTATCAAAAGTAAAAGCACTTAACAGAATTGACAGAACTAGGAAGTTGTAAATCCACAAATAGACCTAACATTCAAATAAGGTTCATGATTATACAAGAACAAAAGCATAATAGAAATATGCAGATAATATAGAGAGAAGATCTTAGTATAAATTGTCATGGTAACCTTATCATATTCATTCATAACATTACTTATAGAATATCACAGAAGGGGAGACCATAGTCATGCGTCATATCTAGATCCATACATGAAGACTTTCACAAAACAAAACTTACATTCCCCATTCCCCTATTACATCCTCCCTATAATCATCTACCCCTTTTATCCCATAGTTCTCGTAGTAATTCTACAAAGCTCCACTTTTTCCTCATGTTCTTTTTTTTCTTTCTAAGGGCGCGCATATATATAGGCATATGATCTCAATAAACTCCTCTCTGAACCTCGAGATCGGCCCCAGTGTCAAGGTGTGGATCGCCTCAGGCGCATGCCTCTCCATGTCATGATTAGCTTTTTGGATCTTCTTATCGCAAGGTATATTCCTTCCTAGGACACCCTGTTGCAGGCTGGAACCTTATCCAAATGGAACACGTTCTTCATGTGTTCTATCCAAAAGGCCGAAAACGGCTAAGTCCCAAATTGTGCTTTGTGGGCACACATCCTTGGTTCTCCAAGAACCCTTTTTGAATCCTACCTTGCGTGCCTTAACTTGTGTGCTTCCTCCGGCCGTGTGCACCTACACACCTTTAAGATTTGGTAGCTACATTAGGGTCCCAACATTACCCCACACTTCACTGTTCTCCACCCTCGAGAACCTTTTCAAAGAATGTAGTAAAAAAAAATGCAAGCCCTTGCCTTGGAAAAGAATGGAGGGAAATAATAAAGAATTGGGAAGAGAGAGAATAGAAGGAAAATTGCCTAAAGAAGAAGGGGAAAATTCTACCATAGGTCAGCCTCCAGTGTATTCCAAGTGTTGACTTCATCCTGTGCCCTCTTGCAAAGGTCACCAACCAATGCGCTCACCTCGTCGAAGGTTAATCCTTCCCCCTTTGTGTTTATGGTATCTACCGCCATTTCCAATTCCTTAGCTTGATCTTCCAAGGCATCCATCTTCCTTGTAATGACCATGTAGAGCTCTTTAAGCTAGGTTTTGATTGAGACCCGAAGGATCTCAATAGCTTCATATTTTCTTTCTACTTCAGCTAGAATCTTTTCTCGCTCTGCTCTATTGCCTTTATTATTTTCCCTGAAGTCCTTTAGCTCGGCCTCGTCATTGCTGCAAGCAGCATGCTTGTCACCTTGTCCTAATCCGCATAATGGTCGTATGTGACCCCAGTAGTTTGTGTAGCTATTTTTACATCAGCAAGCACCTTGTTGTAATCAGCTACGAGTACGATGAATTTCAACTTTTCCTCCTGCTCCAAGCACGCAGCTACATCCTCTACCGACTCTAAGGCCAAAGGCTACCTTTCCATGGTGAGGATCCAAGTCAAGTCCTCAAGACACTCTAGGGAGGAACCATATTTTTACGCGGGAGGGTTAAGGTCTGGGTGCTTCATGATAATAGCCTGGGAGATGAGCTCCACCTTCTTGGAAACTTCACGCACTTTAGCTTTCTCCTCTTGTAATTCTCGTTGTAGTTGAGTGTTGATCAGCTTTCAAGGCTGAGTTCCTTTGTTAGCTTAACTATTTCTTCCTTCCTCTTCTCCATCAGGTCCTCCAAGACTTTAACCCTGTCATTTCTATAGAAGAGCCTTGCCTCTACCTCCATGGAGACTTTGTTGAGCGCATTACATACTTGCTCATCTGACAATTGTTGTGTGTTTATGATGGGGTTGACCCCCTTTGTCTCGAGATAGCTCTAGTATCACCCCTTGGTTAACCTTGAACTCGGGCTCATCAAGGTGGGAGTCAAATGCCCATGATAGCATCTTTCTTGTGCGCAGTATCCACCCTCAGGATCAAAGGACTCCATGGCGGTGAGCTCCTTGGTGGGCACGGTACTCTGGAAGTGTGCACGCAAAACTTTTCTAGGGTCATTAACATACCCCATCATTGATTTTCCTTCCTCCACACATTTACTTCCCGTGTGCACACCCTTTCGAACAATCACTGAAATAGTTTGGCCATTTGTGCTACTCACACTCTTCTCCCTTTGCTCTTTCTTGAATTCACCAAGCACGAGCTCCGTGTTGCACTCCAATTCCTTGTTGACTAAGGTATTAATCATCTTCTCCACCTCCCTTTTCACTTTCTCATCCACCTCCTCTTGAGTGAGCTTGGGCATATCTAGACTCCTTAGTACTTTCCCCCTCACTCCTTTCTTCATTCTACGTGCCTTCCTCCCCTTGGGTGCCCTTCCTCCTTACAAAGATGAAAGCATCATTTGCATCTTCTGCTTCCTCTCCCTCCGAATCATGGACATCAATCAGCTCCTAATTTACCTCCAGATCTTCCTCTTCATCATCATCCTTTTCACCTATATAGGCATTCGGGTCATCTATATCCTTGGACTCTGGTTCTTCCATCCCCTTTTCTTCTTCCTCTACTGAAAACTCCGAGTCGGGGATGTGGTCTTCTCTCCATCTAAGGGTTCCTCAGGGGATGGTGGCTTCACAGGTTTTGGGGTCTTCTCCTTGACCACCATCCTCTTCTTCTTCCGGACGTAGGTACTTGTCCCCACAGTACCTACATCCTACTTCTCCACTACCCTTTTTCCTCTTTCTCTTCCCTCTCCTTACGCTTTGGTGTGGGCTTCTTCCTCCCCAAGATAGTCATCGGGATGGATATCTCATTCTCCACGTATGTGCCCTTTTCAAATTTTGGCCTTATGCGTAGGTAAATCCTTACGGCATTGCTCCCAGCAATAGGTAAGGTCAAAGGCCTTACAATATGCACATCTTGTGACACATACCTTTCAATGTACACATGCTTCTCTGGGTAGAACAACTTCTTCCTCATTTCCCTGTGCTCTCTATCAAGGGTGGACAAGTCAAGGTCTACTTTCTTCAACTCCTTATATTTGTTTACTCTCGCTTGGAAAAATTGGGTTGTAAACGAGAATGGGATTTTACACCATGGACTCTACTTCCATTGACCAAAATGAACCGCCAATACATAAGCATTGGTAGATTGCAAACTTTGATTCTCCTTCTGGTCATCATGGGGAGTTATTCAGGGATCTGCCATTCAGCCCCGAATGTGTTCCTAATGTGCTTATACCATTTTTCTAAGCGTGCCTTGTGTGCCCTTGTCATTGATTCACATGTGTATTTTTGAAACCTCTCCGTAGGTGAGGGATCTTCAGTAGGGTACTCCCACATGAAATTTTCGGATGCATCTGGCACCCCAACTTCTAAGAACACAATTTTCAACATAATGTTTCCAAATAAGATCTTTCCTCCCTTCTCCGCGCTTATGATTCCATCTGCAATATATTGGGAGAGGTTGTATATGGTGCCCTCTATGACTTTCTTGCAAACATTCAGCCAGGGCTTGCTCACCTGGGTCCACCTTTCTTGTCCATTTAGCTTGGAGACTAGGTGTGTGGCCATCTTCATCACTGGATTGCTGATATCCGAGATGTCATAGTACCTTGATCCCTTCTTCAATCCCTGGGATGCTATGGTTTCTTTGATTACCTCCTCATCTAGGAGGTCATATTTGAGCACGTCCCTTTCACAGTTTAGTCCTATGAAGCATGAAATTAGTTGGGGAATTATGCACATTTTGTGCCCTGTGAAGCAAAAGAAGTCTTCATGTATGTGCGTCATCAACCACTGGTACAAGCACTCGGGCTTCCCAAAATATGGTAACTCAAAAATTTGGAGAAGCCCTACCTTCTCCATTTTCACCTTGACCACGTCGTTGTAGATCAAGCAACCTGTCAGGTGTTCATTTATTTGTGGGGTGCACCAACTCCAACACCATTTCCTTTGCAATTGTACTTGATCGGTGATTGTAGTTGATCATGATCATCTTTCTTATGTGGGACTCCCACTCTTGCCCTAGAAAAACCCCATCGGGTATTGCATCTCCGAGTACCATTCCTCATTTGTATCCAAGGGTATTTCTTCTTGTTTTTTCTTTCCTTTTCCTTTACCCTTTCCCTTCTTGGATTATTTTGTAAGTTTATCAACTAGTTTCGTGGCCACCATTACACCCTTTTGCTTTCATTTGAGTTGTTTGAACATTTTCCTCATGTGCCCCGTGCCCTAAAACACAAACCCTAATCTCAGATTTTTCTCCTTTGATCATGGTGCTTCTTCACAACATTCCTCACACCCGTGAATCACTTCTTCTCTGGTTTGTAGATCCAATAGACCGAAAGTTCTTGGGATTTTCCTTCGCACGAGTCAGTTCTCGAAACCCTAGCTCTTGAAAGAAAATCACTCTTCTTGTGTTTGCAAAGTGAAATAATGAAATGCCCACTCTTGTATTTATAGCTTTTCCCACTTTTACACATTTAAGGCTAGGCTACCTACCACCATACGACAATATTTAATGTGGTGTTTTCAAACAAAACCTGACTTCAGCGCTTCTCCTTACATGCCCAATCCTTGTGCAAAAACTTTTCCAAACGCGCCCAATCCTTGTGTGAAAATTTTTCCAACCTTCTAGTGTGTGCAAACAATCCATCTTGATAGAAGACTCTTACACATGTGTTACCGGCGCCAAAGGCACTTCTTCCATCCTCATGATTCTTGCTTTCACCTACCTCATGTTTTTACACTTTTTCTCCTTTGTACGTGGATTTCCAATGTAACCTTATTTTGCCACCGACCCAAATCCTCCTAGCAAAATAACTCCAAGTTTCTCTTCATCATCTCACCCCACACTAAAATGATGCACGGTCCTCTGCACATTCATAAGTAAAAAAGTAATAAGGTTATTGGTGCCCAAGGCGTAAAACAAAACAACAACGCAAAGGGAAATACAAGAAAGGAAAAGCATAAAGGAAAAATCTAAACTAATGACAAAAATGGCTTATTTACAAAACACCAAGAAGCATTATTTATAGTAGGGCTTGACCTACTCCCATTGAAGTTTCTAGGTAATTTTGTTCCATCCGGCTCAGGCTTGTAACTGGCACATGCTCGAATCAAGGATGTATGAAATTACATAAGGACCCAACCAATGAACCTTCAACTTTCCAAGATGGCGTAGAAATTTTGAATCATATAGCAATACCATCTAGCCAACCTCAAACTGTTTGTTCTTAATATGGCGGTCATGCCATGCCTTTTGCTTTGCCTTTTCAGTTGTTTGGATACATCTTGCTAGTGAGCACCTTTCATCCAACTTTATCAATTCATCTATTCTTTCTTTTAGCACTTGCTCATCATCCAACCCTCCTGCGTGCGCTATACGCAGAGATGGTAGTATGAGATTGATCGGAAAAAGCGCTTCGCGCCGAACACCAATTAAAATGGTGTGGCCTTGTTCAATATTTTATACGTTGTTCTATATGCCCAAAGAACTACTGACACCTTGTCATCCCAATCCTGCCTACCCACATCACATATCTTAGTTAATATGTGACTAAGGATTTTGTTGAATGCCTCTGTAGTCCCATTTGCCTGAGGGTGATAAGGGGTAGTCTTGTGATGGGCTACCATGAATTCTACCAATAGAATCCTGATAGTTTCATTTAAGAAGTGAGTGCCCTTATCACTTGTTAAACTTAATGGGCACCCATACATGCTGATAATGTTCTCCCATAAAAATCTAGCAGCTGTGGCTGCGGTGCAATCCTTAGTGGGTGCGGCCTCTGCCCACCTTGTTAGATAATCAATACAAGTAATGATATACCACGAGTTAGTCCTTCGTGCAACTAGTGAGATTGGTCTGACAAAATCTATTTCCCATTTCTCAAAAGGTTTCACGCTGGCGATGGGGTGCAAGGGCATCTCATCCCTTCTTCCAAGTTTTCCAAGGTGTTGGCAGTGGTCACAAGCCTTACAAAACTCAATGCAATCTTGGTGAATCGTCTCCCACCATAGTCCAGTAATGGCTAGGATCTTGAGCATGGTCGCATTCCCCGCATAGTGTCCTCTAACAATCCCACCATGGGCTTCTTCTATTATGGCCACACATTCATGTTCTAATACACACTGGTGCAAAACCTCATCGTGGCCCATTTTATAAAAATCCCCATTGATCAACATGAACGGCATGGTACATATGGCTAACCTTTTCCTTTCCAAAGTGCATTCATCCCTTCAACCGCCACACCTTCCTTGAGAAAAACAACAATGTCCTCTAACTCCGAGGGCACACTGCTGACCTAAATAGTTACGCATCGGCATGGTTTCCTAGATACTTTGCTCATCCTCTCTTGAATCAATCCTTGATAAATAAACCGGCCCACAATTGTTCTTTCCAGGTTTTACCACCACTCACGAATTCAAATTCTTGACATAAAACTAACCAACGACATATGTGCCTTTGCAACACTACTTTCTTTACTAGATAAGTCAAGGCCATATGGTCAATGTAGAATATGAAGGGAGTCGCTAGCAGATATTGTCTAAATTTGTGGAGCACGTAGATCATTGACAATGCCTCACGCTCGATTGTTGTATAATTTTGTTCTGCTGGTGTCAACTTTCTACTCACAAAACACAAGGGATGATCAACAATCCCCTCACCTAGTTGAGCAAGAATGGATCCCATTGTTGTACCAGAGGAATCCACATCGACATGGAAATTTTTATCCCATGATGGGAATCATAGAATGGGTGTGGTGATAAGACTTTCTTTTAGAGTGTCAAATGCCCTTTGTTGTGCCTCTCCCCACTGAAAGGCACTCTTATGTCTGAGAAATATTTCCAAAGGCGCAATGATCTTGGCATATCCCTTAATGAACTTTCTGTAGTACCCAGTGTGTCCAAGAAATCCGTGCATGACACTTTAGCTAGTGGGCTCCCCTAATCCCACAATAACTACAAATTTTGTGGGATCCACCAAGTAAGCCCTCTTTACATATGATATCCCCAACAACATTACAAAAGGAGTTGCAAAGACACATTTTTTGATGTTGAGGGAAATCCTCAACTGTCGACATCTTTCAAACATCAATCTCAAGTTATCACAATGGTCCCTGACCAATCCATACACTATCCAATCATCCAAATATACTTGAAGGAACTTATGGATGAAGTCCTGAAATGCTTGTACCACTATGCATGAAAATACAGTGGGCGCATTCCTCAATCCAAAGGGCATGACCGTGTATGCAAAACTTCCCCACTCGATGGAAAAAGTTGTCTTTTCTTGGTCTTCCTTAGCAATCCTTACTTGGTGATATCTCAAGAATCCATCCATGAAGGAATAGACCTCATGCCCAACAACTCCTTCCAAAATCTCTTCAGTGAAGGGGGTGGGAAAAGGATCTATGATACAAACAGTGTTCAACTCCCTGTAATCCACACATATCCTAATTTGCCCATCCTTCTTTATGTTGATCACCATTGGACTTATCCATTCTAATTCCTCCACAACCTCAATGATACCAGATGCTATCATTTTGTCTAGCTCTTCTTTAACCCTTACGCGTATGTTGGGATTCATCCTGTAAGGCCTCTTCCTGACCGGGCATGCGCACCATCTTTCAACTTTATCCTCATTTCCCCAATGAATGGTGGACACCTTTCAACTCATGGTATCCATGCGGGAATAAATCCTCAAATTCGTGCAAGAGATCGATGATCTTTGATACTTCCTTGTCTGACCAATAGTCCCCAATGATAGCTTCCTTGGGCTCCTTCTCCGAGCCGATGTTAACTTTCTTGGTTTTGAGTGGTTCATGATACATGTGCGCACATGTATTCGCACTGTCAATTACCTCACATTTCCCAACCAAATGGTTGACATTCAGGCTCTCCATCTCCTCTCCATCAACAATGTATACCATCTTTCCTTTCTCCTTTTTAGCACATGCACGCTCAAATTGTATGTCTTCTGGTTCCTCCTCTTCGAACCGCGCTTCCAAGCTAGGTCCACTAAGTAAGTCTACTAATCTATCTTCCACCATGTAAAAATCCCCCAAAGTGAGGCATTTGACATCCTAGAATGCCTCATCAACTGGTTGCTTGGTACTTTGGTACTCGAATGTGTGAATTAGGTCATTCTAATTTCTGCCAATTTCTCGATCTAACGGTGAGTTTAGTGTTAAGAATGGATGTACCAAAGCGCACGTAAAACCTTGTAGTGTTGAATAGGAGTGTGGTCATAAATTAAATTATAATCTCTTTTAATAAATAAATCTAGATTCTTAACGAGAAATAATAAGATGGTAGAAAAATAGAATTGAGTATGCTTTTGCACCCAAAGGGAGGGTGGTAAAGCTTAAGGTGCCTTCTAATATGACCCTCTCACACATCTGGATGTGGGAAAAGGTAGGTTCATTTCCATTGTAATCCTTGATAGTAAGTAATGGGTATATTACTCCTTGAGAATATTATCAATTGAATAATTAGAGGTAGAAACTATAATTAAGGGTATTCTTTAATACCCTTGAACGCAGGACATTGAGAACAATTCTAACTTCACGCAGGTGAGAACAATTCTAACTTCACGCCATTCCAACAATTTTTCACTATGCACGGCCCACCACCTCACTGTTGTGCCTATCAAAACATAACCCAACATACCTTGTCACTTGTCCTCCCTCCATTGAGCTTCCATTTCTCTCAAAAATACCTCAGGGTATACATCCCCAAAATACTTGGTTATTGCCTTTCCTCCTAGGTGCCAAACTATATGCGCCATGGTTACCTTGGTCACCGATCCTTTCAGATGTCACCCAATCAATTCATAAGTCCCATGCACCCAATTATCGCATGCTATACTAGTAGTATCACTGACAGATTGAGCATCATCAAACTGGATGACTCCTTCTGTAGGGTGGATGGTCTCTAGATCTCTTATAGAGCACACATATATTCTTTCCAGGACTTCCTCTCCAAGGGGTTCAGTATAGGTTGTGGAATTTCCATCAGCAAGCAGTATAATCACCCTCTCTTCCTTTTTTTCAAAGCTTATGTACCCCTTGTTAAACTAGAAATATGCATTATTCTTATAACACCATGGGCGCCCAAGTAACGTTGGGGAATTATCTGCCTCGGCAAGCACCAAGACTTCAAAATCCCTAGTGAACTTAGTCCCCTGAATGGTAATGGTCACATCCTTCAAGACACCTATGGGCATTTCCTTTGTCTTATTTTCCATATATAACACATTTGAAGATGGCTATAATGTAGGTCTTCCCATTTGATGCCAGGCATCTAGAGTGAGAACATTAACCTCCACGCTTGTGTCAATGAGGATGTTGCTAAGTAGCCATCCATCCACTACTACATTCAAGGTGATTTCTTTGTCATAATCAAGGCTATGAGGTGGGAGGTTTACATGTAGGATCTACCTTTCGTGCTCTTCCCAATGTGTGGTACCTTTTCTCTCAACCATGCTCCTAGTAGGGGAATAACATTCTCTTGCCTCAATAGTTTACACACCTCCTTAACCTCATCCAAGTCATCCTTTGGTGCTTCTATTGGTCTTCTTTGCTCATCTTTTCTAGTTTTCTCTTTTAAGCATTGGATCTCCCCTTGTAAGCTTTGAATTACATCCATGGTTTCCTGGTAGACTTATTTTTGGTGAGTTGGGTTTGGATACTTCCCATGTACTACTTCTTCCTTGAAACCAAAGGTCTCTTCTTAGGTGCTTCCTTGCGTGCATGGACTCCGCCCTTGTTGTTACCATAACAGGCTCTAGTTATGATTCATGTATTACTCGCGGGAGCCATTGCACGTCAGCCTTCTTAATACTCACCATGACAGTGCCCTTATCCTTCCGGTACTGCTGACTCATATGTTTGTATAACTCCGGGCACTCTTCGTACTTATGTTTTTTTCCACACCAGGAGCATTGTAAAAGATATGAACATTCACACTTATAATGGTATGTGGCTCCACAATTAAAGCATGTTCCACATGGGAACTCACTTCTTCCCCATAGTTACCACGACCATGAAATCCTCCGTGAAATCCCCTCCCGCGTGCACCTCCATCTCCACGTTCTTCATACCGATGCTCATCTCCTTTGGAATTGCTTTGACAATGCCGATCAGGTGTACACCAAGATCAATTGCCTCATGAATCTGGTCAATCAATCTACAATCCTTGGTGTCATGTGTGGTTGAGGTACATATCTTGTAATAACAAGATACATTTTTCTGGATCACGCGCTATAAAAGGGGGCACCTACTTGCATCATGGTCCCCATGACATATTTCATAATTTATTGCTATGGTGTGTACCACCTTCAGAGTACATATCTCGGCATTATCCTTCATGTGCCCTTCTATATCACAATTTGTGCACCACATCCCACCATGAGTCTCTGTGTTGGTAGATAATTTCTCCAACTTCTTAGCCATGATAGTGATTTGAGCCTCTAGAAATGGGCTAACACCAGTGTTAACACTACCAACTGCCTCAGCGTGCAAAGTAGCTTCCAACGCTTCACGTGGGTCCGTGAATGTTTTATGAGACAAATCCCTCCTAAAGGGTGTGATCAACCCTCCGAAAAACCACTGAGCATGTTGTGAAGGGTGGATATCATAAGACAATTTAGACAATAGAGTTTTAAAGCACACATCATATTCCCACATGCTCTCTACCATTCCTTGTTGGATTTCCTTGAGAGAGTTGATGCTCTTCTATTCAAACTCAGGTATGTGGAATTCTACCAAGAACGCATTTTTCAGCATGGTATAATCCACAATAGTCTGATGAGGGTCATACTTTCTATACCAACTATGCGCGTGTCCTTACAAGGTTGTTGCAAATTGACTAGCCTTTCGATCTTGGGTCATGATCCCCTTCGCGTGCCATAGTAGCTCACACTTATGCACATGCTCTGCGGCATCTTCTATCCCACTATAATCTGGTAAGTGTAGAGACATCTTGAAAAATACTTGAGGAGGTGGTTGAGGCCCTTGTCCTCCTGACCCAGTCCCTCGATTTCCTCCAGTGTTTCCTCCTCCACCAGATCCACTAGATCCTGAGCCACCAACTCCACCACTTCCACCTCCAAATCCTCTTGTGTTAGGTATAGGGCCTGTGTTTGTCATGTTGAATGTTCCCGTCATCCCACTGAATAGCACGCCAATAGTTTATGAACTAGTGCCACTCCTAGTTGTATTTCCTCCACCACTTCCTGACGCACTCCCAAAACCACATATATATATATATGCCTTGCCCAAACATTCCACCAAATATTGGAATAGTGTGTGAAGCCATAAAAGTCCCAAATGAGAAGTTATATCTTCTAGGTGCCGATCGGTTGCTTCCACTGATATCAAATGGATCAACTATACTTTTCCCTCATTCGAACAAACCAAGTGCCAAGGTTCGGTCACTAGGTGGGGTCAGATGTGTGCCAATGACTCTTCTTTCTCCATGCGATGGGCTCTCATCAGAAGCCGAGGGGTTCTCTCTTCCACACTTGCCAAGATGGGGTAGCACAGACTGTTCAGGCTCCACATCCTCCATGTGAACCTCTTCTCCCAAAAACGTCTGCCTCCATGGATCCATCGTAAATGTAACCTCACCGTCTCGTAATCTCCCTCTCTCATGCATCACCATACTTGAGCCATCTCTCCTCCCTTTCTTTTTCAATCATTATATCAGCCATATTTACCTAACTTGGCTTCCTTGCCAAGTGCTCATAGTGGTTTAGCCAGCCATTGGGAATGCCTCTAAACTCATGGTTACCATCAAGATTTTGATTGCTAGGGGATAGCCTGCAAAAATGATCCTCTGGGCTCCTACAAAAATTCAAACTCAGCAACTTCCAGACAAGAATACATGGAAATTACATATTCAGTGTAGCTAGCTAATACTCCCTTCCACCAATGATCTATAGCATGGGTCCATGTTAGATCAACATCTTGTAAGTTCTGATATGTTTCTTGGGTCCAAGGGTGTGATTTATAATACCACCCTGACCTAGATGCATATGCCAAGAGCCACTCAAATAAATCTACTGGGAAACAACAGAAGAAGGTTTCATATAACTCATGATAGAGAGTGTCTTCCACCCATCTTCACGTATCAAACTTAGGTCCAGTACTGAATCTCTGAGAAAACTCATCCTCCGTGATTTTAAACCAATTTTCAACACCTTCAAGTGTTAAGTGCTCCATCATCACTTTTTGCATAGACCACTGATGTATGCCATGTTCCACTACAACTTTAAAAAGAGGTCCCAGCAACAAAACCAAGATGTAGTCATTTTTACACCCACCAAGAATAAGGGAACCTCATGCGCGCCAGCCTATCACCCAGTGGGCATTGGGTGCTCACCCGAGGCACGCGAGAGGGAGCCAAGTCTCTCTTTTATGTGAGTTTAGTGGAAGGCATCATTCATGATCTTGAATTAGTGATTTAAAGGACATGAAAAAGCTATAGAGCTTAGAACAACTTCTATACCCTTTCAGTCATATCAAAAGTAAAAGCGCTTAACATAATTAACAGAACTAGGAAGTTGTAAATCCACAAATAGACTTAACATTCAAATAAGGTTCATGATTATACAAGAACAAAAGCATACTATAAATATGTAGATAATACAGAGAGAAGATCTTAATACAAATTTTCATGGTAACCTTATCATATTCATTCATAGCATTACTTATAGAATATCACAGAAGGGGAGACCATAGTCATGCGCCATATTTGGATCCATACATGAAGACTTTCGAAACAAAATTTACATTCCCCATTCCCTTATTACATCCTTCCTATAATCATCTACCCCTTTTATCCCATAGTTCTCGCAGTAATTCTGCAAAGCTCGCTTCCTTCCTCGTGTTCTTCTTTTTCTTTGCTAAGGGCATGCATATATATAGGCATCTGATCTCCAAAAAACTCCTCTACAACCTCAGATCTAGCCCCAAGTGTCAAGGTGTGGATCACCTCAGGCGCATGCCTCTCCATGTCATGATTAGCTTTTTGGATCTTCTTATTACAAGGTATATTCCTTCCAAGACACCCTGTTGCTAGGCTAGAACCTTATCCAAACAGAACATGTTCTTCATGTGTTCTGTCCAAAAGGCCGAAAACAGCTAAGTCCCGAATTGTGCTTTGTGGGCACACGTAATTTGTTCTCTAAGGACCCTTTTTGAATCCTACCTTGTGCACCTTAACTTGCGCGCTTCCTCCAGCCATGTGTGCCTATGTGCCTTTAAGATTTGGTGGCTACATTAGGGTCCCAACATATATACCACATCTTATATTATATCGAGAAACCACATCCATCCAAGACTACAAAAATGTTAATGATACATCAATATACTTTTGTAACTTTGGAATAAGAATTATCACAATCATGTTTATCCTAATAGTCGAATCTCCCACACTACACTTCCCTAATAAATATCCATGTTCTTGTCACATATGAAATATTGTATCATGTAGCAATACCTCTACCCTCTCTCTAATAATAGGTAATTGCAATATCAGATATACATCCTCTAGAGTCATTTTTATCTCCCTTTTCAAGAGCCAAAATTTGCACGTATTAGCATTCCAACACTCATAAAGTGTTGTGATCGGATGTATTTTTAGGGTAGCTCCCCAATATCAGTACATGATGTAGCCCAAATCTATCCATTAAATCCAAATTTACATCATCTAAACCCAATGCAAATAATGTATCCATATGTCTCCTATTACAAAAATCTCATGTGTGTAAATCCCATTGTAAATAAAAAACACATGCAATCAACATACCAATATCTCTAAATAGCCAAAAAACATCACCTATGTTTCAAATTTAGCTCAAACATATTCTATATTCCAATACTAAGCAAACTATTTCTTTGGGTCAATAATTTATGGAATAGGTCAAAAGCTGTATGATTTTGGGTCCGAATCATAAAAATTTGTATGGTCTTTCCCTTGGTAAAAAAACTGGACTAATCGGTTCATTTTCAAATTTTCTACACAAAACTTCCAAAAATAATTTTTTAAATGTCAATACCATACAAATATACAACATTAATGAAACTCACCAGATCCTCCATCCGGATCCGGATGGACTCTACTACATGCTCAAACTATGATTTAATCACCTCCGTGACTCATGGCATCATCACACTCTCAAAGCTCTCATTTTCACTTGTTCATAATTACAAAAGAAATCTACATTTCACTTTTCAAATTTACTATATATATTAAAAACAAACGGAGGCATTTCCTCTACTAACATATGGCCTATGGTACTCATTTACTAATCCTTTTACAATGGTATGGACCATATCTTTGGGCCCATTACTCCATTTTTTATGTCATTTGCGGCATTAAAATCATCTTTCTCTTCTCCCTTTCATTTCTACATCGTTAATCAATATTTCATTCATCATGCATTTGTGTACTCAATTATTTTCAATGCATATATCTTGGCACATTTTAAAACCACTACCTATTATTGATATCTCACTCAATGTAACAACTACAATTACATACATCTCAATCATCTTCGATGCATCACTATCTTCATGAATTTTTCATAAATATTTACTTTAGTCTCAAACATTCGTGTCTTACACTCTCCCTTTCATCAAAAGGGGGGAAGATATATACGGATAAATGTGCAAAGTAATCATCTTCTTCCCTCTTAAATGCAAATCATTAAACAAGCACAATTGGCTAGCTATGTAAAGATACCCACTACATGAAATCACATATAAATCAATAAATTTGCTTATGAAAATCCAATTTCTTTCATCTAGTGCAGCACCATCTCAAATACCTAAGTTGTCACTTGTGATTACACAAAATAATCCAAACACCAAAGACCTCTACATTTATTATGAATACGGGTAAAATTACAAACATTTAAACAAAATAACAAGTACCCACATTACATAATCTATTAGTAAACGTATATAATACATGGTGGGGGAAATGAGACATCATTCCCTTTCACCTTATAATGGTTTCTAGATATTTATGAGACCTAGATCCATCTATAGTGGTGTGGTCCCATTATTGGGAAGCATTATCTAGGGGCAAGCTAAAAGGCACTATGAAACTCTTCTCTCAAAGTGTCAATAACATCTATGTCACACATTATTAGAAAATAAAGTACTCTCTTGAGGATTTTATCACCCCAACTCTAAAAACTTGTTAGGTGTGAATCTTCATGTTTACAAACAATTCTCTCTCAAACCACAATATTCCCTTATGACATGCTTCTCCCTTATCTCCACATGGGGGGTTGATGACCCACATTGTTAACCATGATTGGTTAGCTTCTCTCAAAGCACACTTATATGTTTCTTACTTCAATATTCTCATAGGTATGATCCTAATTTCCTTTACACTAGTAAAGTTCATTCACTAACATAAAGGGGAAGAAAATGTAATACTAAAATGTTCACAAAATCACTATTAGATTATGTTTTACTCAAAAGTGTATGTACATGAGTTTTAAAAAATGAAACAAGATCTTAGTGACATCAATCCTTCAGATTATTTTCTCTTTATTTCTTGATTGCACTCAAATTATTACTATTTATCTTCTTTAAATGGGTTTTGAGCCTTTATAAAAAGTATCTTTGACACCTTAATTTTATTTCTTATTATTATTTAATCTTGGGTCAAGACCATACCATAGGGTCATAAGCTGTGCATATGGTCTTGACCCCCTTTGTTTTCATTCATTTTGTCCATACAGGACCATTTGTCACTCTTTTACCTTTTGGTTTATATATTTTGGGTTGGCATTTTCGCCACTAAGGTCTTAGCTTCAAAGTAAGAACTCATATATGTACAAGGCTAACCTAAGAATTTATCATCTAGAAATCACTTATATATCTATCACATACTAATTTAAAAGGAAAATAACACTTATACATACCGTATACACAACATAAGATGGTATATCTATGGTTTTTCTCATCTTGACACAAGGGTTTGATTGGGATTACGTATTCTAGCTTGTTATTAGTGTGGAAACACAATGGAAAAGATAGGATAAGAGATAATTACATGCACATTGGAAAAAAACACTAGGATAACTACATGGAGTTTAAATTGTAGTGCAACACTTAGTAACATCATAAAGGGGTGACTTATGAGGTTTGTACAACTCAAGTATTTGTATTTTTTTAGATGATGTTTTCTTGAATGTGTTAAAGGATATATAGGGTTTATTTTTAAGGTCTAAGTGTGAATCAGAGGGTTTGATGTGAAACCAAAGATTTTACAAGGTAACAAACAATGACACAGAATGAAACTAAAGTTTCCATAACCCCACTTTCTATAAGGTAAAACCATATACTAAGGTCAAGTTGTGTTGTACAGTCCTACTCCATTTGTATATTCTTGACCAAAAAGGCACATAGGTACATGACGTGATTTTCACATTCTCTAATGTTTTTTCTAGTTTCAAATCTAACCCCAACATATCTAGGTTGTCATTTAAAATAGCTAAGTAATTCTTTCTATCCCATTTATACTTATGATTACTTAGATATTCTATTTAGAATGATTTCTATATTGTGTATGCATCGTATTTGATCTAAAATATGATTCTAAATGCATTTGTAACACTAGTTTCTACATTATAAAATAAAAAGAGCTATATTAGTTCAATTAGGGTTGATATAAGTATAGCCAAGGATCGATTTCTATCCATTCTTTTGTTATAGTAAAGTATAAACCATATACCAAAATAACATAATAAAAATATTAAATCCATGTGATTTCATAGGTATAATGTATTATGGGGTAAGCCCAACAATGTGTAACTCCACCAATGTACATATATTTGGACATAGTTGTATTGAGGAGGATATGTTCCTTATAATTTTTGTGTATATAAAGTGTGTACATGAAATTATCAAATCTAGGAAACCTACATGCTTCCATTGTATCAATAGGTATTATTTATTTACTTATATTGAGTCATTGTGAACTATTTCAATTGTACCATCAGATTTGAACACATATATCCTATATATTATTGCTCGACAATGATTATCATAATGGCTACCAACATGATAGTAATAAAAAAATGGTTTATTAAATTATTTGGAAACATTATTAGATGTATGATTCTACCTATAAGTCAAGGTTAAAATATTGTGCTCTAGATATTATGGTAGTATGTTCTGTGTGGTATCTTGTTACTTTGATATACTATGAGAAGAATAACAATGTTGATAACACTAGTTGTATTAATTGAATAGTTTTTTATCACATCATGTTGCGTGATCTATTTAGATTTTTGTAAATCTCACATTTGTTCAACCATGCACTTAGAATCGATGGTGGCCCATATTGAAGTAATATATTCTATATGTATAGTTTGTGTTTGTGATTCCTTATTGAGAAATCCCTTTATGAAAATGGTGTTTATGTGTCATATACTAGGATTTATTTATATTTTTACTAGGTTCCATGGTGGGAGGGGAGTTACAACCACGACCTTATAAGAGTCTATTTGGTATTATCATAGGCATCTAGAGGTAAAAAAATGGAATATGGATTTTTCATTGTCAATAAAATCAAATTTTAGCTTATGTAAGTCTAATTCCATTATATCAGATCTTTCCTCATCACTATTGTACCATTAAGTAACCATAGCATCACCATATTCATAATTGATTAGAAATGATAAGTCAAGAATTTACACATAATCTTTCCTTGTATCTCCCCTAAGTGCGCTAGTGGAATAATCATCCTAGATGGATGTGTATTTTGTGGTAGTTTAGGTTTTGTTGTCCATGTTGTGAACTCTTTACGGTGAGTCATCATTATATAAATTATACTTATATTTATTTTAATTACTTCTTAGCTGATTGTAATTGTTGTAACTATTCACTAAATACTATAGATATTTTCTCTTGTAGTGATTGTATGATGTTTTCATAGCTACACTTTTTATTGATTGTTGAATTTCATATGTGTGTAATTTATTAAGAAAAATTGGTTGTGTTAGAGGAATGGATGAATTTTCATACAATGAGGATTAATAGATATGAAAATATTTAAAGGGTTCATCATCAATTGAAATAGTGTATTCATGTCCATTATGTCTCGAATTTGATGCATCGGTGAAGTTTTGAGGGTGTAGATTTCATATTATGAATCCATTGTTTTCCTAATAAAATATTGTAATAAGAGGGCCATCTAAGACATTAAATTTGGTAGATATTATTTTGGGTCCAAATAATATGTCCATAGTAATTATACCTAATGTGGTCCAAGAGAGACTTTTCAAAATATTTGATAAATTGGGATGATTAATGAATAGAACTTGCATTAATGATTATATCAAGGGTAAAACAATTATGGATCAATAACCACTTGATTAAGAAGATTTAGAGTCAAAATACAATGTGAAGGGGGTGTTTTTGATCCCATATACACTTATGAGGTAAATTTTTACCCATGAAGGTAATGGACCTTCCGCTTTCGTAAGTGCATCTATGATAGAAGAAAAATCCACTAGTGGAATATCACTAGGGAGGGTAGTTAATGCCTTTAGGAGTACATACTTATATGTTGGTTATTTTTTTAATAGCTAAAGAATTAAATTTTTAGCGAGAGTATTTTTTAATTGATCCAATCAGAAATATCCTATCAATTAATTTACTTGCTACTAAATAGTAGTAGGAGGTGGTAAAGTATAGATTGATTTTCGCCATGTTACGAACTTCCTCACCTTGCATTGAGAGCATGGATTGATGATCCCAATATAATTTGTGGATTAATAATGGGAGCATGATAATATCTAGTACAACATGAAGGTCAAGGGGAGGTGAGATGAAAGGTTACATATAAGATCTATGATGTTGAGTATTAGCAGGGATTATTTCATATTTAATATTATTACACATGTAGGTGTGGATAAGATGTTCCAATTTATAATGAGAACTATAATTGTATCAAGGTTATAGAAAATATTTATGGCCGTAGGTGTTGAAGACTGTATACATATGTATTTTGAATTCAAATAGTATGAGTATCAAATGAATCTTGGGTAACTTGTTTTATCTTAAAGCATAAATTTTTAGAATGAATAATATACAGATGATAGTTGCAATATGTGTGAGCAACAAATGATGTTCATTAAGGTTTACACATTTCAGCCTCTAAGGAGGGAAGGAAAGTTATAATTTTACACTCAAGTAATCCTCTAAGCACAACATGCATAGGTGAAGGTATCTTTGTGAATAAGTACCAATTGATGTGATGAGTTATCTTAAGTTGAATATGATGACTATGATAATTGACAAAAGGAATATATTGGGATATTGGTAAAACATGGGTGTTGTTGTTACCTTAATTGGAGGTTCATTAGCCTAATCCCTATAGAAATAAATAATATATTAGAAGAAAAAATCTACATACTAAATAAAAACACTAATAACATATAAGGTTTGAGATAATAATCCCATAGAGACAGAAGAAGAAACAAGTATATGCAAACTATAGGGTAAATATGTAAATTTAGATTTAGGATACATAAATTAGAATGAAAAAAAAACACTAAAAGATAATAATGGAAAACAAAAATGGTAAAATAGTGTTATTAGATCAATAAATGGGTTCACCAAATCATTTAACCCTATATAGAATTATAAAATCCTATAGATTGGAATTTTTAGACTAATTGTCAATCATATTTTATGAATATATATAACTTGACATTTTGATATGATAGAACATTTAAGTGAAATAAATAAATATTATTCTATTAATAAAATCCTATAATAAAGTACTACAAAATAAGATACGTTGACTTGGCTTTCTCAATATTTTTGTAGTGCCCACACTTTAACACACACAATTACAACAGTAAAATACCAGGATAATTTTTTTTTACTAACATTGCTCATTGCAAAACGCCACAAGGACTCCAAGTAGGAAAACTCAACAACATATACGACACTTACATCAGTTATCAATTCACATAGACACATGACAACACCATATACCTATCGATGCCACACTTTCCCCAATGAACGAATGCTAGAAATAACACGACCACAATAAAAAGGGACTTAAGGATTGACAACCCACACACAACATTACCATGGTTACATCTAGAGTATGTTAAACATCCAATAACATTATTATGTAAGCATAATTTTCTCCCTTTTTCCACCTACATGTTCTGAAAATTCGTTTCACAATTCACTTGTTGTTCAACTAGTTAATTTTGCTCTTTACCCTTTAGACAATCTTCATAACTTACATAAGTATTTTCCATATTTCAAATTTTCATATAAAATTCTAATTCTCTCATTCTTATGTTAAGATTATGCTTCCCAAAACGCTTATTCAATGTTTAAAATTTAACCTTACTACATAAGTGAACCTAACGTGGTGTCAAGATGAAATCTTGGGATTGAGGGAGACATAGATTCGAGATAGCCTTTTCCCAGGAACATCCATCGATCACAGAATAGTTATTTCACTACCATGGTTGTTAAAGTTCAATAACTTATGGACTTCCATTTATATTTATATATCTTTTGTTTTCTCAAATTTTGGTCACACCAAGGCAATTTATATTCTTTGTAACACATGAAGATGTTTAAATTAAGTCATAAGGACTCCCAGTGACATTATTCCTAACCTCAAATTTTGGTTTTACTCTCATATGATTTACTTTTGCGTCACACTAGGGTCTCATTATTACTATCGTTTTAAACATAAGAGTTATGAAAGTACTTGTCTGACATATTAAAGAAGCACATGGTTAAGCTTAATTCCAGTTTCACCTGGGCTTCAATCTCTATTATAGGTGTGATTAAGGTTAAAATGTATTTACCCTATAATCCTTTCGTGAAAGATCAAGGCACTAAATTTTCACAAGCCCAAGACAAGACATTTATCTACGAGGGACAAAAGGGTTCACTAACGAGAATGCAAGACATAGAACAACTATATCGTGATCTTCATTTAGGTCATTTGGATCTAACAGGGATTTCATTCACTGATGAAGTTAATTTCTAGATCTAATTTCGTAAGGCCGGAAATCTAATAGGATACAAGGGAGTAATATCTCTACCTACTCCATAGATGGGAAGGTTACACCGCATAGTCATTCCTTCTAACAAGGACTCACAAGGTGACTTCCAAGGCGGTCTTCACCACTCAACCTGGTGTCAAACTGAAGAGAGGACATTCTTCTCGCGATTACCAAAACTAGAAGGAAACCGCATACTCTGGATAAAGTTGGACCATGTCATTCCTAAAATATGGGTTCACGACAATGTCGCTAAACCTAATGACTATGACGGTAACTGCAACTAGGGGTTTTATTTACCTAACCTAGGAGGTCTCATCGAGTGCAAAGTTTAAGGTTGTTCTACGGTTTTAAATTTCTTATATGGTAAAAAGGGATCACACATGCAGGAAAGCTATGCATGAATATTTTATTAAGGTTGAGTGTTTCCATTAAAAAAATAATCTTTATTATGTTTGCAAGGTAAGAAGATAACCCAGTAATTAATTTAATCATTTATTGAATACTGAGAAGTTACTACAATATATTAACTTCAATTTCATTTACTATAGATAAATCAAACCCTTTTTCCATACACAACTAAGAATCAAATTGAACCGGTGATTAGATGCACATTTCCTAAGATATCCCTAAAACTAGCATCTCCTACATATTAACAAATTTCAATTATAACTTTTCTGTAACAAGAGACTACATTAGACAGTTATTCATTTTACAATGACCTGTAAAAATTACAATAATAATAATTAAATTACACATCACCTTTTTCGTCGTCATTCTTCCATCCTGCAAAACCCACGTGAGCATGATATCAGTGATAATTCACTGGCATGGCATCCACCCTAACCTAACATAAGTATCATTTTTTAGTTTCCCATTTACATCTGACAATAATTACAATTTGCAATCGAAATAAAAAAGGTCTAGAAACATGTATTCATTGCATTTCATTTTTCTTCATTTTGTAAACCTAGGAGAGAGAAAGAGAAAGGAAGAGAGAGAAAACATCATTTTTTCAAAATTTCTAATACACACACAAGTTTCATTATAGTGTTTTAAACAGTTATTTACGTGTGTTAAAAGTTTCCAGGGTGATTTGGCAACCCTACGAGGGTCCACAACTTTCTACTTTTACATTTTCTTACTAGCTACAAAACATAAAAATGGGCTCAGAGGCTAAGAAACCACTTCCAAAAGTTATCTTCCGATGAGAACGCACACCACGATTAAATTTCCACGTGTCCCCAGATATACCAAGAATTCATAGTAGATGACATATTTTAAAAAGAGCAAATAGTTTGTGTTTGGTGGCTAGTTTTCTAGGGGCCACTGATCGTAGTTGACCCAGTTGTAAAAGGAAAAAAGTTAGCTTGAGGGCTCAAAAAACCATGTCCAAAACTGACATTCGATGGATGCACACGCAATGAGACACTTCCTACTAGTTCCCCTATATAAGGAGAATTCATCGAGTCAACAAGGCGAGAACTAGAAAACTATTTCCAAACAGTGATCAGTTTTCTGGAGCGACAAGACAAAATTGATCCAATTTGACCCTATCAAACCGTGACCGAGGCTACAAAATGGATTCACCAAACTATCCGAAAAGTACTATTTCCTATCTTGAATGTTCCATGCAATTGTCTAGTATAAACACTAGAGGTTTGCGAAGATGGGAAGTAATTTCTCCATCCAGTTTCAAATGGCGGTTCAAAGCGAAAGCCAACTTTCTAGATTCAATGACTTTTCTACTTGCTGTAAACCAATGTAATAAGGCTCCTATAAGAGCATCAAAAGGATGTCTTATGTTCGTTTCAGGTCAAACTACAGATCGAGGTGACTCCTCGTATACGAGGGTACATGAATGAAACTTCACATCTCGCTTCCAGAGTTACGAAGGGTACTTAGTGAGTCTCCAAAAAATGTAAAATTTAACTATTTTAAACAGGAAGAAGGTCAACTTTATCAATGGGGAGTCAAATTCATCTGGTTGATAAAACAATATTGGAGCGATCAAGACGGGTAAGAGTTTTCTAAATCATCTCGAAGTGAGGGTGATAGTTCATGGTTTAAAGTAGATGAGTTATAATGACTTCGTGAGTTACGATATGACACTTTATTGTTTTGCAACGAGTTGAAGGTAAATTTAACTGTATTAAAAATCCTAATATTATAAAATTCTATTTAGTTGCAAAAGATAACTAAAATATGAGAATTATGAGAGGTAAGGGAAGATGAACCATGCATGGAGAATGAAGTGGTCGAAACTACAGGACTTCGATTCAACATCTTGCTTGGGCACTTCGTCAACCAGTTCACGAGCAACCTCAACTCCACCATTTTGCATACACGTCTACCAGGGAAGTTGCATTGCAAACAAAAACATCTTGTTTTCTATGCCTTGATAAAACAGGTTGATGTGCATGCCAAACATACCATATTCCAACGTGTGCAACAAATAAACTCTAATCAGATTGGAAACTTGTTTGTTGCATTGGCTAGGGAGGATCCAAGGCCTTTTAAACAACCCATCTGGGCATATAGAGCAACCAACGTTGTCCCTCCAGCCACCTATATACCATAACACTTGCAACTCCAAAAATATGCCATACGTCTTGTCCCTTCCCTGTATCAAAGCTCTTATTTTAACATGGGCTAGAGTACGCTGGGAATGAAAACTATCAGGTTGGAGACCTATTTGTTGCACACGCCAAACAAGTGTGACTGTCCCACGAGGAAAACCGTGTCTCCTATACACTACCAAAAATGCATTTCTAGAGAGCTGTTGTCCCATTTTTTTCATTTGGTCAAACGTTGTAACAGCGTGCATAGAGCATTGGCAACTACAACATCTGACAAAGTCCATCAATATTTTATGCTTTGATGGAAGCCCACACAGGTCTAGGCGTGGGTGAGGATGTTGGCAAAAAGGTTGTGGAGTCTGGCTTAACACGTACCAAATGCATTTTCTTGAATGTTTCTAAAGCCTTTTCAACAAACTCATTTTTTGCACATATCCCTGTTCCAAAGCTTCCACATTTTGCACGTTGGTCTGACAGGGCACTTACAACTAAATTAAAACTAGTAAAATCCCCCTTTTGGCGCAGCTTGGGAGGAGCTGGCATAGTGAACAAAACAAAACAAAAAAATAACATTTCCATTATGTTTTCTTTGGATGTCCATATGTTGTGTGAGCTTGAGATTTTAGCATAGTCATGCGTGTGCTTGCAAATGTAAACTAATTGGGTTGGAGAACTGTTTGTTGCATGGTGAAATGGTGTGACTGTCTCTTGAGGAAATGCCCCCACGTTTCCTGCACACAGCCGTGACCACGTCCATGAGAATTTGTCTTGTTCTTTCATTGGTGAAACATTAGTAAACCACATCAGTCCACCCACCATACAAATCCCCAACCATACTAATCCATGACCACGTGGAAGGAGGTGAAGTGGTGTAGGGGGCGTTATGCCATGCATGGGTGTCTCCACAAAAAAAACTAGACCTCCCTTCAATATTTGTGACTGCAACAACTGTCAAAGAACCCACTCTCTCCCATGGCGGCAACGCTCACCTCCAACAGCAAAGAAAAAGCAAAAAAAAAAAACAAAGCAAAAAAACAAAAGCAAAAAGGCAATAAAAATACATGGAGCTCGAGCCCCCATGCCGTAACTCACCCCAAGAAGAATATCACGAGCTTTTATATTAATTTGAATCCTTTTATTTTATTTTATTTTTATATTTATTTTTATATTTTATTTTTTTATAAAGGGAGGCATTACATTCTCCTCCCCTTAAGAAGCATCGTCCTCGATGCGACATACAATGAAGAAAGAAATAAAAAAAGTATGCAACAAGGGACGAATGTGGTGAAGGTATGCTCTAAGGTTAAGATTTCAGATCCAAAATCATGGTTACGGGGTGGCCCTAGGAACATTTGGTAGAAATTTTAACTTTCAAGGTTCTGTGAAGACTAGTAGTTCTCTCTTATTCATTATTTCATTAATCTCTTACCATTAACATTATTCTTAATTCAAGTCCTTTAAAATTTCATTTTTATCGAATTTTAGTTTATTTCTTCTGTGGGTTCCCATCATGAACTATAGTCACAACACCCTACCAGGGTCATACACAACACCAAATTTTCACAAGCATACTTTTACATACTTTCATGACCGTATCACATCACAAGGGTTTCACCAAACCATGGAATGACAACAAGTAGACCACATAGCAAATAATTTCCAACAATTACATCCTAGACATAGATCTAGTACACACATATGACTAACAACAAAATCAACACGCTGATACATATACAATGGGTATCACAAGCCCCAAAAATCCATGACTGCACCAACATAGTGCCAAGACAATATCCAATAGTCCATACCAACCAAGAGGAGAGTCAAGCCTCATACATAACAAGGTGTCAAAAAGACTCACACAGGTATACATAACTCACTATACCAATCTCCACACATCACAAGGCATCACGAAACAACTCCAGATATCTCCAAAAGAAACATAATACAACTCCATATACCTCCCCAAAGCATCACCAGATAATCTCCATATACCTTCCAAGAGGAAGAAACATAGTGCCAGAACCAAGTCGGGTCACTCAACCATAGAGCCCCATCAAAAATCTCAGGTCACTCAACCATAGAGTGTCATAAAGAATAACAGGTCACTCAACCATAGAGGCATGTCTCCTTTCTCCTTTTAATGAGGCCAGGTCACCCTATTTCCTTGGGCACATAGAGCCCCGTCACCCCCAAACCCAAGTGACATAATAACTCGTGGTTCAACAACCCGCTAGTTATTTGTAACTCCTTGGGGCATACCCCCATATAATGAAGTGGGTCCATAGGTTCCACCACTCCATGGTGAATCCCATGACCCTAATCCAACACATTACGACATTAGAACCAACATAACAATCCATTCAAATGTCAAGTGGCAAAATCAAAAATCCTTGGGCTAGGCTACAAAACTTGTAAATATGACAAGAAAGTTTTAAACCAAGAAAAATCAAATGGCTAATTAGCCTTGGTTAGTGCAAAATCCAAATGTTAATGCAACAATCAAATAAATGCCCAAAATATAAGAACATGTCAATCAAGAAAAATAGTTGGTTCTAGCTAAAAAAATAATGATCAATTTACGAATAAAAAAAATGTATTGAGAAATTGCACATTACAATCACTATGTGGCCTCATACCGCCAACAAAGAGGTACTCATCAAGTTGTTGGCACTCAAAAATCGAGCCTCAACTCGTGAAAATATACATGTAACCAGAAATGAGTAAATCAAATAATGTATCTGTCATCATCTCTGCTGAATCATAACTCCAAACTCCCACAAGGATCAACATAGTCAAAATCACATAGGATTATTCAATGAACAATCCAATAGGAAAGAAGCAGGGAACTCTAGTCGCATAAGTTGAGCCTAAGGTGGTGTGCACCCACAATATACTAAGCAAGCTCAAAGTATACTAAACAGATAGAAGTGGATTTTCAGTCTATATAAGACTCCACTTCCTCACTCGTACTCGACTCAAGATTATGAAAACCTAGTCCATGCCTCCTCTCTCCACACATACACTCTTAATAGTTTATCCCCTTAGGGTCGTCTAGTGTAAGGTCCACAACATACACATAACTACATCACTAACACAATGGTGATTCACACACCATAACCATAACATCTTATGCATGATATAAATATACAGGGTACAACACAATCATTACCTTCACGGGTTACAATACATCACATTACCACATCCTGCACCCAAAGTGCAATCACTGTATGCTAGGGATCATACTCCCATATGCCCCTAAATCACGACATGAACCATCACATATAACATGAATTATATGTATGAGGAACAATATGTATAACATTATGACATATAGTTGATCACAAAACAACATGATGATGTACACAACTAATCACAATACGGTGTCGAAATCACGATAAAATTCCATTCACTTTATATAAATTTTGTCATGCAATACATCACTACATCTTCACATCACATAAGGTCAAAATGTTCCAACACTCTACAATTCACAATATTATCCCATTCACACAAAACAAGGTGATACATCACACACAGATTCCTCATTGAATCCATGAAAAGGAGAGTCGATACTTTCATCACAAGCAGTAATTCACACGTGAATTTTTCATAGAATCCACATGAAGGAGAGAGAATACTCTCATCCCCAGCACATCAACATGATAACAAAAGTGCACTAAGTGACATACACATCATGTGTATTCACATTATCACAATTACGACATAGATCACATCACTCTTAAAAGACATTACTCTTCCAATATTTATCACCATCATGAAAATCATCACAACTCCAATCCATCCCAGAGGTTCGAGAGCATGAGCCTCGCTCTGATACCATATGTAGTTCCCACACTTTAACACACACAATTACAAAAGTAAAATAATAGGATAAATTTTTTTTTGACTTACATTGCTCATTGCAAAACGCCACAAGGACTCCAAGTAGGAAAACTCAACAACATATACGAAACTTACATCAGTTATCAATTCACATAGACACATGAAAACACCATATACACGTCGATGCCACACTTTCCCCAATGAATGAATGCTAGAAATAACACAACCACAATAAAAGGGACTTAAGGATTGACAACCCACAACACATCATTACCATGGTTACATCTAGGGTACGTTAAACATCCAATAACATTATTATGTAAGCATAATTTTCTCCCTTTTTCCACCTACATGTTCTGAAAATTTGTTTCACAATTCACTTATTGTTCAACCAGTTAATTTTGCTCTTTACCCTTCGGACAATCTTCATAACTTACATAAGTATTTTCCATATTTCAAATTTTCATATAAAATTCTAATTCTCTCATTCTTATGTTAAGATTATGCTTCCCAAAACGCTTATTCAATGTTTAAAATTTAACCTTACTACACAAGTGAACCTAACGTGGTGTCAAGATGAAATCTTGGGATTGAGGGAGACATAGATTCGAGATAGTTTTTTCCCCAAGAACATCCATCAATCACGGAATAGTTATTTTGCTACCATGGTTGTTAAAGTTCAATAACTTATGGACTTACATTTATATTTATATATCTTTTGTTTTCTTGAAGTTTGGTCACACCAAGGTAATTTATATTCTTTGTAACACATGAAGATGTTTAAATTAAGTCATAAGGACTCCCAGTGACATTATTCCTAACCTCAAATTTTGGTTTTACTCTCATATGATTTACTTTTGCGTTGCACTAGGGTCTCATTATTACTATCATTTTAAACATAAGAGTTACGAAAGTACTTGTCTGACATATTAAAGAAGCACATGGTTAAGCTTAATTCCAGTTTCACCCAGGGCTTTAATCTCTATTATAGGTGTGATTAAGGTTAAAATGTATTTACCCTATAATCCTTTCGTGAAAGATCAAGGCACTAAATTTTCACAAGCCCAAGACAAGACATGTATCTACGAGGGACAAAAGGGTTCACTAACGAGAATGGAAGACATAGAAAAACTATATCGTGATCTTCATTTAGGTCATTTGGATCCAATAGGGATTTCATTCACTGATGAAGTTAATTTCTAGATCTAATTTCGTAAGGCCCGGAAATCCAATAGGATACAAGGGAGTAATATCTCTACCTACTCCACAGATGGGAAGGTTACACCACATAGTCATTCCTTCTAACAAGGACTCATAAGGTGACTTCTAAGGTGGTCTTCACCACTCAGCCTAGTGTCGAACCTGAAGAGAGGACATTCTTCTCGTGATTACCAAAACTAGAAGGAAACCGCATACTCTGGATAAAGTTGGACCATGTCATTCCTAAAATATGGGTTCACGACAATGTCGCTAAACCTAATGACTATGACGGTAACTCCAACTAGGGGTTTTATTTACCTAACCTAGGAGGTCTCATCGAGTGCAAAGTTTAAGGTCATTCTACGGTTTTAAATTTCTTATATGGTAAAAAGGGATCACACATGCAGGAAAGCTATGCACGAATATTTTATTAAGGTTGAGTGTTTCCATTAAAAAACTCTTTATTACGTTTGCAAGGTAAGAAGATAACCCAGTAATTAATTTAATCATTTATTGAATACTGAGAAGTTACTACAATATATTAACTTCAATTTCATTTACTATAGATAAATCAAACCCTTTTTGCCATACACAACTAAGAATCAAATTGAACTAGTGATTAGATGCACATTTCCTAAGATTTCCCTAAAACTAGCATCTCCTACATATTAACAAATTTCAATTATAACTTTTCTATAATAAGAGACTTCATTAGATAGTTATTCATTTTACAATGACTTGTAAAAATTACAATAATAATAATTAAATTATACATTGCGTTTTTTTGTCGTCATTCTTCCATCTGCAAAACCCACGTGAGCATGATATTAGTGATAATTCACTGGCATAGCATCCACCCTAACCTAACATAAGTATCATTTTTAGTTTCCCATTTACATCTGAAAATAATTACAATTTGCAATCGAGATAAAAAAGGTCTAGAAACATGTATTCATTGCATTTCATTTTTCTTCATTTTGTAAACCTAGGAGAGAGAAAGAGAAAGGAAGAGAGAGAAAACATCATTTTGTCAAAATTTCTAATACACACAACAAGTTTCATTATAGTGTTTTAAAAAGTTATTTACGTGTGTTAAAATTTTCAGGGTGATTTGGCAACCCTACGAGGGTCCGCAGCTTTCTACTTTTACATTTTCTTACTAGCTACAAAACGTACAAAACGGGCTTAGAGGCTAAGAAACCACTTCCAAAATTTATCTTCCGATGAGAACACGCACACCATGATTAACTTTCCACGTGTCCCCATATATACCAAGAGTTCATATCAACTGACATATTTTAAAAAGAATGAACGCGTTTGCGTTTGGGCTAGCTTCGGGGGCCACCGATCGTAGTTGACCCATTGTAAAAGGACAAAAGTTAGCTCGAGGGCTTGAAAACCATGTCTAAAACTCGACATTTGATATATGTGCATGCAATGAGACACTTCCTACTAGTTCCCTTATATAAGGAGAATTTGTCGAGTTGACGAGACCGAGAACTAGAAAACCATTTCCAAACGCGGCGAGCTCGGAGCGACAAGATGAAATTGGTCCAATTTGACCCCATCAAACTATGACTGGAGGCCTACAAAATGGCTTCGCCAAACTATCCGAAGAGTGATTTTTACTATAATGAATGTTCCATGTAATTGTCTAGTATAAACATTAGAGGTTTGCAAAGACGAGAAGTAATTTCTCCATCCAGGTTTCAAATGGCGGTTCAAAACGAAAGCCAACTTTCTAGATTCAACAACTTTCTACTGTTGTAAACCAGTGTAACAAGGCTCCTATAAGAGTGTCAAAAGGATTTCTTATGTTTGTTTCGGGTCAAACCATAGATCGAGGTGACTCCTCATATACCAGGGTACACGAATGAAACTTCACATCTCGCTTCCAGAGTTACAAAGGGTACTTAGTGATTCTCTGAAAAATGCAAAATTTAACTATTTTAAATAGGAAGAAGGTCAAATTTATCAATGGGGAGTCAAATTCATCTGTTTGATAAAACAATATTGGAGCGATCAAGACGGGTAAGAGTTTTCTAAATCATCTCGAAGTGAGGGTGATAGTTCATGGTTTAAAGTAGATGAGTTATAATGACTTCGTGAGTTACGACACGAAACTTTATTGTTTTACAATGAGTTAAAGGTACATTTAACTGTATTAAAAATCCTAATAATATAAAATTCTATTTAGTTGTAAAAGAGAACTAAAACACGAGAATTATGAGAGGTAAGGGAAGATGAACCATGCCTGGAGAATGAAGTTGGTTGAAACTGCAGCTTGATTCAAAGATCTTGCTTGGGCACTTCATCAACCAGTTCACGAGCAACCTCAGCTCCACCATTTTGCACACATGTCTACCAGGGAAGTTGCATTGAAAACAAAAACATCGTGTTTCCTATGCCTTGATAAAATAGGTTGATGTGCATGCCAAACATACCATATTCTAATGTGTGCAACAAATAAACTCTAATCAGATTGGAAACTTGTTTGTTGCATTGGCTAGGGAGTATCCAAGGCCTTTTAAACAACCCATCTGGGCATATAGAGCAACCAACGTTGTCCCTCCAGCCACCTACATACCCTAACACTTGTAACTCCAAAAATCTGCCATACGTCTTGTCCCTTCCCTGTTTCAAAGCTCTTATTTTAACACAAGCTAGAGTACGTTGGGAATGAAAATATCAGGTTGGATACTTGTTTGTTGTACATGCCCAAGCAGTGGACTGTCTCGCAAGGTAAATCATGTCTCCTGTACACTGCCAAAAAAATACATTTCCAGAGAGCTGTTGTCCCATTTTTTCATTTGGTCAAATGTTGTAACAACATGCACAGAGCATTGGAAACTACAACATATGACAAAGTCCATCAATATTTTATGCTTTGATGGAATCCCCGCAGAGAGGTGGGTTGGTTTGGGAGGATGTTGGCAAAAAGGTTGTGGAGTCTGGCTTAACATGTACCAAATGCATTTGCTTGAATGTTTCTAAAGCCTTTTCAACAAACTTATTTTTTGCACATATCCCTGTTCCAAAGCTTCCATGTTTTACATGCTAGTCTGACAGGGTGCTTACAACTAAATTAAAACTGGTAAAATCCCCCACCTTTTGGCGCAACTTGGGAGGAGCTGGCATAGTGAACAAAACAAAACAAAAAAAAATAGATTTCCAATATGTTTTGTTGGATGTCCATACGTTGTCCTAGGCTCAAATTTTAGCATAGGTCAGGCGTGTGCGCTGGTGAATGTAAACTGATTGGGCTGGAGACCTGTTTGTTACATGGTGAAATGGTGTGACTGTCTCTTGAGGAAACACCGCCACATTTCCTGCACACAGCCGTGACCATGTCCATGAGAAGTTGTCTCGTTCTTTCATTGGTGAAACATTAGTAAACCACATCAGCCGCCCACCATACAAATCCCCAACCATACTAAGCCATGACCACGTGGAAGGAGGTGAAGTGGTGTAGGGGGCATTATGCCATGCATGGGTGTCTCCACAAAAAAAAACCAGACCTCCCTTCAGCATTTGTGACTACAACAACTATCAAAGAACCCACTCTCTCCCATGGCGGTGACGCTCACCTCAACAAAGACAAATCCAAAGAAAAAGCAAAGCAAAAAAAAAAATCAATAAAAAAACATGGAGTTCGAGCCCCCATGCCCTAACTCACCCCAAGAAGAATATCATGGGATTTTCTTTTAATTTGAATCCTTTTATTTTATTTTATTTTTATATTTATTTTATTATTTTAATTTTTTTTATAAAGGGAGGCATTACAATTTCACATATGATCTATATTGGGGATTAGGCACTCATGTAAGCATGCATAAAAAAACAAGTTTTGAAGATCACTATTGTTAAAGGGAGAAGCAATGATTCCAAAGGTAAAAAATGATGCATTGTGAATATATGATGAGAGAGTGTCTTCAATTGTATAATGGTTTAATAGGGTTAGAGAGGTTAGAATTAGTATGAGGTAAGGCCCTCTACCAATAATATAATTAAATAAAAATTGAATGGAAAATTATTGCATGTAATTTTTTTATGATTTTGAACTATACTTTATGTCATATAGAGGAAAAAAATTGTAATTTTGAATAGGAATAATTGTATACAATAAATGTTCTTATTTATATCCAATATAGAATTATTAAATGGGTAAGTACATGAAAATGAGGGACCAAAAGGGTTTCAAAAGTGGAATTTTTTTATTTTTTCCTAAAATTAGTAAACTATGAAATTTAACAAGTAATTTGACATATCAATGATCAAAATTTAATAATTTTTAATAAAAAATTGTAGTGCTCACAATCTAGTTTCTAAACTACTATGTTTTTAAAAGTTGTATAGATTAAGAGGTTTATTTTGGAAGCAAAATTGACTAAGAGGGGGGGTGAATCGCTCTACAAATTTATTACTTCATTTACCATTAGTTCCAACAACCATTAACATTCATTCAACCATATACATTCAATGAGATCTTATTAAGTGTGCACCATACATTCAAATGAACATAACACATGAGAGAGAACACATAGACACAAGATGTAAGTGGGAAACCATAAAGGGGAAGAAAACCCACTAATTTTTTTTTTTGATATTATACACAACAAAGACTCAAGTGAATATTACACATCACAAGAGATTTCTTTAGTGAGGCACCAACCCCACAAGGAGCACCAACCCCTAAACCCTTGTTGATATTACTCAAAACAAGAGACTCATATGAATATGACTCATCATAAGATATTTTTCAAAAAAATTATCACTAAAAATATGTTGATACCACAACTGATTGTGATCCAAAAATTCAGCTCCAAATTCCTTCAAACCCTCATCACATGCTCTCTCCTTCAACTCACTCTATCTTGATCTTATTGAACTTATCTTGGCTCTAAAACCTTTCACACATGATCTCAATCAGTATTAAAATTATAACACACATCCTTATCCTTAAAATAATGCATTCATATCTATCACACCCTCACATATGGGTCGCACTTTTCACCCATGCAAGACTCATTCACAAATGAAATCAAAACTATGCTTTTATATGATTCTCATATTTCAAACTCAAAGGAGGTAAGTCCTTAACATTTTTTTCAAAAAATCATCATAAAAACATCCCAATAAATTCATTACAACATTCACATATGACTCGTATATGCAGCCATGCCTAAAACCACTAAACAAGCTCAAAAAAAGCTCATAACCCCATCACTAGGATGAGCTAAAACCACTAACACTAAAATCATGATTAATCAATCCCAAATTTTTCATCCCAAATGTGTAATATATCATAAAAACATCATCCATTATCGTTAATTATCTTGGACCAATCAAATAATTCATAACACAAGCCAAAAGGCTCATATCCTTCACCAAACAGTTATTTCCAGCACCATGTCTTCACCTTTGGGCCTCAAGACCACCCAATATCAACTAAAATATGGAATATAACCACTATATGGAATTATTGGGACATTTACATAACATCTATGCATGATATACCTCTTGAAACATCCATATGCTCAAACCACAAAAATTTCCTCTTCACTAAATTAAGTTGCCCATAAACCAGTTTGCAAACTTAACTAGTTTTCACCCTTTCTACCACTTTAAATACCTAAAAATTACTTAAATATGAAAAATATAATCCATATTCACTCTCAAACTAATATCAAGAATCAACTCATTCATCTCATTCCTCATTCACTTCATTCTTTCAGACTAAGAAATCCTATCCTGGAAAACCAATATTTTTCTTCCTCACAAATTGACCTAGATGACCCATCAAATCTCATAACCATGAGAAAAAAATATACCAATGAAAATATATCTGAATACTCTTTCCATAACATATTATAACTACTTCCAAATCCAAGTGGAAGCCCTTCAACCAAGACCATCTCTACAAACTACCTGGAACTGCCCCAAAGCCGCCCTTTGACTAGTCTTCACAAATAGGGTACAATTTATAATTTAGATGAATAAAAATGACCTTAAACAACCATTAACATCAATAAACAGTCCCATAGTAAAAATAATGTCATTTATTTTGCAACTCCTTTAGACAACCTTGTCCCAAACTGAAATTCTTCATAAACAAGAATTTTTAAGTGGGGTCCACATACACTCACATGAACTAATACAAATTTATGGAATTATGGAGGAGTCTTATATAACATCCAATAATAAAATTTTAAAAATAAATCAAAACAGACTCAACATACCTCTTTTTCTCCAAGTCACTTTGAGCTAGGGTTTAGCTAGGGTTTCAAAGCAACTTATCTTCTTAACGATTGTTCATAAAAACATGATGATAAAACCACCTAATTATTTTTATAAACCTTAATAAATGACCTAATAATATATTCCAAATATCTCAGGTCCTCATGTAAGGCATGCAGCTCACAACGAGCATCAAAAGGCCCACTTTTGTCTCAAAATCACATTGTAAATTACCCGGTTTTACCAAAATTGAAGTATCTTGCAATTCCTTCTTCAGAATGACCTAAAACTTGTCATGAAGCATCATGAAAACATCCTATAACTGACCATACTCACCATCTATCCCAAATATCTCTAAAACTCTCCATCCATTAAGACTTACATGTGCCAAATTGTTTGTTCTCACCTTCTTACTTCCCAAGGACCTCATAAAAGCATTGTATCATTGAATGTTGACCTAAAACTCACCATACACCTGTTATACCATGTCACAACACTATTACCATTCTTGGATAATATTTATCATCTCCAAAACACATACCTCCATCTCATTCTTCATGCATCAGGGCTAATAATAGGCCTAGAATGACTTGACTTAACCATGACACCTCATGAACTTGATCATGTTGACCTCTTATAGACTCATTTACACCTATAACACACCTCATGACCATGTGTGACCTCATGAAAACATTCACTCACTTGGGAGGACTCAAACCATGACTATGTAAGCCAAACCATGCTCCAAAACAACATAGGACTCCACCAAACTTGACACTACCAATCAACCTTCATGTTTGACACTTGATTAACACCTCATGGAGACTCACATGACCTCATGACACCATTTTCCATAAATTGACTTGAAATCAATTACAACACTAACACACAATGGCCAAAAATTTAAATGTGGTTTACACATAAATTGGTCATGGTTTTGTTTTAAAAATATAACATAGTGCCATGTGTGTACCCCCTCATTATTTGAGCTACATTAATTATTTTGAAAGTACTTAGCGTAGGCCTTTATCTAAGATCATGAAATAGATCTTTTTTTTCTATCTTCATGATGAAGATATTATCTTTTACTAATTTATAAATGGACACATCCAAAAAAATGGAAAATTTTTGTACTCCCTCTCATTTTGAGAAAATAATTGAAATATAATTTTCTTGAAATGTGTGTAGAATGAAGCATAGATTTTGAAAATGTGATTATTTTTAAATTTTGATGAGAAGATAAAAAATAATGTAGAAAAAACAATAAATGTGTTTTTGGCAAAAATTGAGACGATGATAGAAGTAATTGAGGATCAAAACCTTGACCTATTCAAATTTTAGAAATATTTACATGGTCATAAAGCTAAAATGAAGCTGACATAATAGTGGTGTTTCTTTAGAATATTTTCATAAAACATGTTTGAAAATGGAGAGAACACTCAAGATTTGTATGATTTTTGATATTTTTACAAAATAAGGATTCACACATGGAATATAACGTCCAAGTTGTAGATTAAATATCCAAGCCAAATCAAAGGCAAAGGGTGGGTATTTCTAAGCCAAAGGAAAAATAACACTAATGTTTACATTCTCTATGAAAAACTAAATAACAAGTGTAAAATAAAAATGCTTGATCTTAACTAAGCTTTACTTTTAACATAATAAATATGTGCTCACATTTTAACTTCGGGATTGATTAATGGATTAGAATTACCAAGCCATAACATGCTCTCAAATTTATAATACGACCACGTTATAAGAAAATCAATCCACTATGTAAGCATGTTATGTTTAATATGCCTCTCAAATAATGTTTTGGCCACATTTTAAACCCCCATCTCCTTAAAATTACCCAAATCTTAGAAAATGTCCAATATTCATAGGGTGTTAGTTTTAAGTAAGACTATAGATATTTCTCAAATAATATGATAAGTTTGGTTAATAAGTTAGTTAGCTCCAGGATATTAATAGCCTCAATAAAAATGGGAGGTGCCTATTTTAGTATTCAACCCAATAATCTACCATTATGGGATGGTTAAGTGTTTCCATACTATTATAATTTATCTAAATTATAAGATAAGAAAATGTATACACTTCATTTTTTACACTTGTTAGTTGTTTCTCTTATACAAAGATTGTTTATGCATTTTCCTCTTGAGTCAAGATTGGGGTGTGATCAGATTTGTTCGAGATAGGATATAATGAAAATTTTGAGAGATGTCACTATTATGCCATAGTTCCCTTACCGTATCCTCGTTTTCTCCTTTTGTTCACAAATTATACCCATTAAGTCTACTTATCTCATGATATTTCTAGTTTTATGCTCATTTAATCTTCTTATTCCCATTCAATCATCTTAGAACTTCATCATTATCCACCATTTATATTTTGGATTTGATTCCTCATTATTTTACACCCCATGTCCTAAGGGTTCTGTTAGTGAAAAATTACAACACCCTTTGAATGCTTGCAAGTGAGTTGTTTGGGAAATCATTGCAATTTGCTAACATGGGATTATCTCAAGGTGTGGGACCCTGGAATTGAGAAAAACCTCTAGAGAAGGCTGGTTCATCCGCCTACTCTAATGCTAAACTACTCCTAGAAAGGGAAATAAACCTATTACAATGCTAACCTATAATTCTAAGGGACCAGGGAGAGATAAATATGCATAAAAAGTAAATCCTAAGCTAAGGGAGGTGATAGAACTAACAAAAAAGGGGTTGATATATTCTATGTGAGTGAAAATAAGGAGTAAACAAGGTAGGATAGGGTAGATAGAAGTGCCACAATCCGAAACAATATTCAATTCCCCATATTCATGGAGCACAAAAATCAAGGGTCTTGTAAAGAACACAATATGTGTAATATACTTACAAATGTAATGAAAGGAAAAGAAGGCAATACAACTTGAGCTAGGGAAAGAAAAGCCACAAAACACTAGTTTTATTGCTTAAAATGATGCAAGGTCCATTACAATATAGGAACAAGGAAAAAATCCTTTACAAAATTCCCAAATTCGAGGCCTGTAACTCACAAAATTTACGGAACAAATTTGTGAGTTCCTTTACATTCCATAATGGATTCGCTCAAAATGAGATGAATTTTACAATATATAGAAGATGAGCCTTGAAACTACCTCACTAACTAAAAGACTTCATTCAAGAGGTATGGGGGCCATATAATTTGGTACTTTTCTTGTATAGGTAGTCATGGGAACCATACCTCATTAAACTGGTATTTGAACAACTTGTTACTACTTTCATTAACGCTTGGTTCATTCATGCATTCGGATGATTGCATAATTTTTCTGGTGTTGGTCGGTTGCATAAATGCAACCAGATAGTAACATGTTTTCCCGCTACCATCTAGTAGGTTAAAATCTATTTCGGCTAGTAGCATCTCAGTAAAAATGCTATCGACACCTTTCATGTCACTCATATGCATCTCTCACATCGCTTTGTGTAACCAAATGTGGTAACAAAAATAATGATACCGGCCGATAGCATTCTTGACCATTTTCAAAGTTGTCACTTTCTATGCTACCATCTAAGTAGCACTTAAAATGCTACCATGTACCAAGAGCATCCGCATACCATGAGCTACCCCTGTTTGCAAACCGATCTCTGTTAATTGCTAATTCCCATACCGTAGGTTAGTCCATTTTACAAGGGTACACTAAATGAATAATGAGTTCCCCAACTATGATACCATTTCCCATGAATGATGGTGTCGGGTCGGGTTTTTCCATAGCCCATGGGTGATGATGGCATTTGGTATAGATACCCCGATCCTTTTTCATTTACATCATTCACTATTACACAATTTCAAAACACTTAATACTCTTACACATTTTACATTTTCACATATTTTCACACCTTGTTGATATACTTGATGTTTTGGAACTTTCCATTTTGTATTTGGGTCACCATAGTGAGATAGGAATGGTTTTATTTTATATTTTGCCTTCTCCACCCATAGCTAATCTCTCTTGTTGCTATTTTCTCTGGAGATGATCACGCATAAATAGTCACACTATAGGTAAATATTTCAAGCCTTCTTCATTCCTTTATTTATTTTATATTTTTATTGTTTGGATGGTTTCTTATTCATTGTTATATACTAGAGTAGATGTATGTTTTGATCTATTTCTTTGTCTTATTATATTACGCCCTAGGATTTATCCATCTCTTGACTTACCCATACCCGAATCCTAGTAATATACATATATTGATCATAGATATATTCCTTGGAAACCTATATCTATCCTAGGGTTAGGGTCATTATCATCTAAAATCCTAACATTATATTTCCTTGAGCACCTTTGGTATCTACATTGTGTGTATAGACTTAGATTTAATCCCTACAATAGAACCCAACTAGGAACCTATATTTTCCTGTCATACACTATGGTGAACTTGATGTAAATCTTAATCTACCCTAAACTATGTTATATTCAATCTTCTTTTCAATTTCCTTACTTTCCCTATGTGATCATCTTATTTCCGAACCCTACCGCATGTCAAATCCTATTAATGAATTATTCACTCTTTCTCGATGTCGTTGGCCTATGTGTAATATTTCTTCATGGTTAATCCCATTCTAATTATCCATGATTTATCACACTTTTTCTTCCTAAAACTATCAGCCCCTATGCAAAATTTTGACATGGTCGATCCCATCAGAAAATATTCTCAAACTCTCTCTCTTAGGAATCCTTTCTTCACAATGGAATACATAATTGGTGTCTTTGTCACTTAATCTACCAATAAATATTTTTTTAACTCTAATAAAAGTGATTTTGATGATTTTCCTAAGTTATTTCTTCATTACATTGATTATTTTTCTATGGGGATATTAATTCTAATAAGCCAAAGCCACCATATTGTAATGATTAGACCAAATGTATCATTTGAAACATTTTCTTTGAGTTTAAAGAGGAAGGGGAACTCAAATATGTCTCTAAATATAACTATAATCCTAATATATTAAAAAAATCTCTAATAATCCCTTAATATGTAGGAGATTCACTTGACATGTGCAAAAATTCATTGAAGACTACTTTCTAAAAAGTTGGATTCAGATGCTAATCACATTGAGCCTCCTCTAAATGGAGATAATTTTGATCCAAAAAGTAACATTAAACTTCCTCTAACTAAAAATCCTACTCAAATTAGCATGCAACTTATTTATTATTTAAGTTAGCAACTAACTATGACCACAAATTAGTTTATATAAATGTAAAATAACTTAGATCATCTTACTATTTGACTAAAAATAGTCTCTTGGGGAATGTTAGTTAGTATTAATGGGGAACCCATTTCACAACCTCCCATCCATAAAAATTTCCTTCAAACCATTCAAAGAGATCCTCTCACTCCATGCATTTCTTCCATATACCTTGGAGGATTACCCCTTCCATCTCTTATGAAAGTTTTATTGACCCTACCCCGCATGGTAAAGACTTCAAAACCTCTACAAAGGATTTGGTTAAATATTATTCCTATGCCACCACTAAGTATTTTCTAAGACTCTTATAAGATAGGATTTATATTGGTATCATACCCTTTATCCAACTTTAATGTTGAACTTCAAATATTGGTGATTACCTTGGTAAATGAATCAATATCATGACCTTCCTTAAACAAACATGCATTCTTTCATAAATTATAAATAAGATGATAATTAATCTACCTAAGATTTCATCAAATGTTGGAAGACATTATCCACCCAAGAAAAACTTTAGATATTTCTCATCAAATGTGGGAGTTTATTTTAGTTGTTTCTCAAATCCGTTGAGCATTGCTTTCAATACACAATGAGATCATTCTGTCCTAATTATTTAGAAGAAGCATACGACAAAGAAAAATGAATATATTACCTCATGAAGGAATCTTAAAATCCTTCCCCTAAAAAAAACCTAACCAAATTCATGTCCTTATGAACCATAGAAATAATAATTCCATTGAGGAAACATTCACTAACACTATTCTTCAAGGAAATTATTTTAATAGGACCCATCTATATCATCGAACAATATACTTATAAACCATAAGGAAATTCCCTCACTTCCTCTTGTTCGACCATTACCAAACTCTTTATAAGGAGGATTTGAGATTACACCTAACCTATCCATTCACCATGGATATATAACCCTCTTGACCTCTTCTACTACAGTTGCATGATGAAAAAAAATTACTTTTATGGAATTCTAACTAGGGTCATTCATATGACAACTGTAATGACCTTTGATGCTTCACTTTTAGCTTCCTCACTGGTATTTTTTATTATCATGAAGCCATTGTGTTATAAATTTTATATGAGGATAAAAAGTAATATGAAAAATATCAACAACATGGTCCGCATGAGGTGGTTCATCACTCCAATGAACATCTTAAATTCTATTAAAAACCAATCCTTAATCATTCAAAATATGAACAACCTAATCCTAGTCCTACCCAAAAAATTAACACCACCACTAATGTTATTAACACCTCGTATACCTTGACTAGTACACCTAAATATAATATTGTCAACATTCAAGGTGTCAAATGAATCATTCTTGTATTGAACTATCGTATCCTTGTTTATTCTAAGGATTAAAAGGTTATCTATCCATATTATTTGAGAAAAACCTTAGATGAACAAAAATCAAATCTAGATTCCAATGTTGAAATAAATTTCATTGATGCTTGTGTAAAAATCCATACATGTATAACCAATCCATATATGGATTCATCACTCTCTTTAGACACCATTGAACCCTATTCACCTACACAACTTATCTCATCTGATATTCCCTCACCTATTCCCTCTTTCATCAACCCATGTGAAGATCCTTCTGCCATGGCCAATTCCGTATAAATATCAGAAAAAATAAAATCTAGAGCTCTATGTATTCCCCATTTCTATATAACCTTATATGACTAGTAACCCCTAGGTTCAAACTATTGTATAGTTCATTCCTAAGGATTGAGACCCATTGTACAACTATGGATCCCAAGTCAAATACCATTTATGGAGCTTATTTGTAGCTTACCTAAATACCATGAGTGTATTATGACACCACTCTTCACCATGAAAATCCCTTTTCCACCCACTTTGGGGTAATAACATTCCCTACATGGTTTCGGTGTATGCATCAATGTGAAGAGGTATAATTTTCTACCAACCTTTTATGCTGATGATTTTTCATACCTCCATTTCCCTCTTGGTTCCATGATTCCCAATGATATTTTATTTATTTTAGATGACCCTCACCTCTTTATTTTATTTTGGATTGACCACACTATGGTTAAGATATCCCTCATAGATGAAGGTTATGGTATACCAATAACTTCTCTCAATTTATTGAAAACACTTGGATACTCCATCAAAAACTTTAAATTCACTTGGATCATATGTCAAGGTTATGATTATAGATAGATTTCCCCAATGGGTTTCATTTGATTCCTTATATTTGTGCCTTCTCACACCATCCATGTAAAATTCATATATTTGATTTCCTCTTTTCTTATTATATCCTCTTATGTATACCATGGAATCATCACATGTGAACAATCACATCATTCACTAGTGAATGTGTTAAGTTTGTACACCTAGGGGCTATAACAAAGTATAAGGAAACACTAATCCTTGTAACTTTTACCTCTTTCAAAAATGTGGAACATTCAAAATTAACACTCTTGAGGAACACCTTACCATCCCATTTTGATAATATTAAATCTTCAACTTTCATGAGGATTCCCTTCATGGATATAGTAGTCACCCCAATGTCATGGGACATACTCTGTCAGCCTTATTAACTCAAATGATGATGATACCAATGAAATCAACCTTAGGTTTAATGCTTCTAATCTACCTAATGTCATTATATCATGATTTCCTCATAATTTATAATATTTCCCATACAATAATGATTCATAATGATTCCCTATCACTATCACTAGCACTAGGCATCCTCATGTAGAGTATCTTGTCCAGCTTGAGACAATCATCAAATCATGTGTTATTGATGTTACTATATGTAATTATAATGAGGGTTATGTTATTTAATGATCCCTTCCTAGTAGACTACACCCATGGAAAGAATTTGGATTTATTTATTATTAGGAATCATTAGAATATAATTCTAGTTGTAACATAACCAACATTATAATATCCTTATAAATAGGGAAAAATTTAGCGGCAAATATTTGTAATTTGGTGAATAGTAGGAATTCCATAATTTGATTTTGGCAATTTTTACAACCATGAAAGTTCCCAAGTTTCACCCAAAAATTCCACAAACAATAATCTGTCCCATGTGAATAGTCAATGAATCTCCAATCGAATGCATTTTTTTATTGAATCGCTACATAATCAACTAGGTGGGATTTTAAACATTCTTGGATCGCCATTAAATCCATGGAACCTTATTGGTCCTTTGGGCTCATTCACCGACATGTATGGGATTGTTTAAAGAATTTTATTATATATATATATATATTATAGAAAAATTATATATACATACATAGATGTAGATTGTAAACGTAGAATCACTAAGCATTGAGCAAATTTCAAAGGTTTTTAATATTTTTTATTTTTCAATATCAAATTTGCGAAGTAGTAGAAAAGGATGCAGCCAATTAGCATATTGCAATTTACTTACAAAAATCAAATAAATCAAGGTATTGTCACTATTGTGTTGTAGTTTACATCCTAGAAGCACTTACTTTGTAGGTAAATCTGTTTGAAACCTATTTTCTTTCGTGTTGCATTGATTTATTTTATTTTTTAAGTTATATATGTCATTTTTTTATTTTACGGTATCACGAATGTCATGAAAGCGTAATTTTTATTTGATTTTCATCCCATACCTCTGCCAACTCAAAAATTATCCTTATAGGATTTAGGAAAATGAAAAATAAAAATAAAATATCATGAAAAAAATATATGCTAACCCCTCCTAGTAGTAGTACTGACATGTGAAAAATAGCATCTTATTTTGAGAAAGCTGTTTAAGGAAAACCATCCTTCTCTAGCATGACCAACACAATCAAGGGATAATGATTGCATTCGAAATGAAACTCATAATGAGTTCATTTTTATTTGATGACTGATGTTTTTAATGACGATGACAATGAAATGCCTCCCTTGATGGCATTCTATTGAATGAAGTTGTGTTTGACACTCGCATCACCTACCTAATTGAATTTTTGAGGTGAAACTTCCGGTAGTCAACAAAATTTAAATTCCACCATGGAAAATCCTTAAGGGACACCTATTTCGAAAGAAAGAGAAATAAAATAAAATGGCACTTAGGAAGGAGTTTCAGGTTAGAGTGGGTTTCTAAGTTTCAATTTATTAAACTTGTTGAAAATGAGAATAAATATGAACCTCCCAAAGAATAAAAATGTATAACCTATAGCTGGAAATTGGAAGGGATGATACAATGCAACTTAAGTTGGATACTATTGAGAAACATGTAGGAAAAATATATGAAAAGAAAATTGTAGATGGTGTTGTGAATAATGTTTCCATGTGGAAAATTGTGGATGATTATTTTCATATTAGGTATGAAAAATAATTTTAAGAGCACAAGAGAAATGGAATAATATTTGCATCAAATGGAGGGACAATTACTTCTCAATTCAACAAGGTCATTCAAAACAATATTTTAGGTAAAATAGTTTAGCTTGCTAATTTTTCTCACATTATGAAAAGAGGTCATCCTATAATATATTTTCCTAAGCAAAATAAGATGTTGTATTTTCTTGGTGTCCCACACTTTCCTGATTCTCACTAGTCTAAAATTAGTGGTTAGGATTGGGAAAAATTCATAGCTATGGTCAAGAAAGAAGACTTGAAAGAGATATCGAAGTCTCGCATGATACATGTCTTTGTCTATTGATGAGGTTATAATAGTAGATAATAATTATTGGGTTTGTATGCATGTTTATACTATTGAGAATCATGTGAGATAGCCTCACTTTCCATTCACAAGATGAGAGAGAAATCCAATGTTGAAAATCGTGTGAATTGGTGATAAAACTTTTGAAGGATATTGGTGGCATGGATGATGCTACAATTACATCTAATCTAGTATGTTTCGGTGTAGATGGGGCATCGTAATGCAAGGTCATCGTAATGGTATTTTTGTAAGACTCCAAATATTACATTCCTTGTATATGATTTTCATTCATTGTATGGCTCATATAATGAATCTAGAATAAAAAATAGTTGGAAAATTTAAACCGTAGCAAAAGTTGTAGAAAATTTTCGAGAGGCGCATGTTTATTTCTATTGTAGTCCTAAAAGGTTCATAGAATTCCAAATATTTGTAGAACTTGGACTAAAAATGGTCATAAATTGTTAAAATATGCCAACAACAGGTGGATCTCATTGTATCAACCGGTTCGTAGGGTGTACGATAAGTGTCAATCCTTATTAGGAGTAATGTAGCAGAATCGCATGGAAGTGGGAAAGGCACGGGATTATATACATCATTTGAATGATAAAGATTCATTTCTGATGTTGTGTGGTATCCTTCCCATGTTAGATGAAATGCATTGTTTAATTAAATAATCCCAAGAAAGAACTGTCTATGTTGCTGATTTTTCTAGTTCGAGGAAACGAGTTTGTATGGCAATAAAATATTTGAAATTCAATGACACTTCTTTTTCAAGTCCAAATTTTGATGGTTGGAATGATTTGGTAAAGACTGTAAATGCAAGTATCTTTCTGAATTTCAACTTATTTGGGGAAGTATGTGCTTGTGTACATGGATATGAGATACCAATGCACATGTTTTAAGTAGTAGCCGGTAAGGTTGAGAAGGTAAATTTCACATGGATGTTGTTTGATTAAATAAAATTGTATCATCAACAAAATGCTTAAATTCACTAAATCGAGACTTATTCCAATCTAAGCTAGAAAAAACTCTAATATTGGAATCCAAAATTACTAGTTTTGGATTCCAAAATGTTAAATATTGGAATTATCTGGACTCCAAAATCACACATATTGGATTCCAATATCACATATTGGAATCCAAAATCACATATATTGGAATTTACTGCACTCCAAAGTCCCATATACTAGAATCCGAAATTCAAAATATTGGAATTTGACATTGATCTACAAAATAATAAACAAAACATGTTTCTATTCTAAGCGGGCTAGCAGCTGTGTGGCTTAAATTGTTCCTTTCGAATAAAAGTTCTTATCAGTTTTACAATTTATTTAAGATTAAACTATGTAGTTATTGGAAAATTATTTAATGATTTCAAGGAATCCATGCAAATCTTGGGAAAATATTTGAATGAATTAATGGAAGCCGACATTTCTCAGAAACAATAAAGCTGGTCATGTTTATTTTTATACGAGCTAAGGACCGCTAGACCCAATTGAATATGAGAATAATATTATCATAACCATAGGAATTGATCTTATTTATATCTCTCTCGAGCATCCTCCTGTTGAAAAAATTAATAAGACCAAATCCCCTTATAATCTGTCTTCGATGCATGACCACGTAGACACGCGTGATGTGTCCAAACAACTTGAATATCTCATGTAGATTGACATCCCTCATGGTCCTTAGATAGAATGATAAATCAAATAGAATTTTCATAATTTTAGTGATGCATGTTATTTCCAGAGTGGTCCACGCCATTGTTGACCCTTGGAGGTTCCCATCAATGGAGGTAGCACCTGACCCACTGTCAGCGATGCTTCCGCTAGAGGTGTGGCCCTCAAAGACCTTATCCCTTGGTAAGGTGTTTGTGGCACAAATAGGGGGTAGATCCTTGTAAGGGATTTTTGATGTGCATTGATTTCCCTTCTCACTATGGATACAAAAATATGAGCACCATAATGCCCTTGGAGCGAGAGAGGCTAGAAAGTGCATCTCTGTCGGACTTGGAATCGTTAGCCTTAGATTCCAATGGGTGGGGTTGCTCTAGTAAGATTCCTTATTGGTAGCGACACCGAACTTGCACCACTCACGACAGTCAAGAGCGCACTTATTAAGGCATGTTTTGGTCACTTTTCCGATACCCATGGTAGTGGTGTGAGCCACCTTCTGGCCCTACTAATTGAACTTGTATTTGACAATCCTCTTCGTCCAGCTCGATGATATTTGATGGTGGCAAAATAAATTTCACATCTTCACTATCCTCCTATTCAAGCTCCCCACATATCACACTGGAGGATGTCATCACTTTCGTTGCTAAGCGAAGAAATGGGAAAATTTAGGAAATCCTCACGCATCTGGAGTAAATCTTAAGGGTTTTTCAGACACTCAAATCACCTTACAAATAAAAATAAACAAATGTTTCCATGAGAAAAATGTCAAAATGAATTTAAAATATTAAGATTTGATAGGTTTTATTTAGAAAAATAAATAAATCATTATACTAAAGGAGGAAAGTCAAAAGAAAAGGAGAATCATTGTGTTCAAGAAAACACAAATTATCCTATCAACACTAAAAACCCTACAAAACCTTAACCGGAAATAAGTAAAATACTCCATAGAAAGATATTTGATGATCTTCTTCATCTAACCCAATGATATTCGGTGGTGGCAGAAGAAATTCTAGATCTCCATCATCCTCCTATTTAAGCTCCCTACATCTCACTCTATTAGACGCCATCATTGTCATCCCTAGCTCAAGAAAATGGAAAATCATTGAAATCCTCACTTGTCCAGAGTAAATTTATCACTGGTTCGCAAACACTCAAATAATTGGTTATCATAGTAAAACCCTACAATTAAAAATAGGAATATGTATGCTTGCATAAACTTCTTGTCAAGGGAGGAAAACACATCTCCACCAGATTTACAATGGTTTTACACCTACTAGAAAAATATGGTACAAACATTTACCCTACTTTGCTAAATGGACTATTCATGGAATTAGGTAAATATATAATCATCACTACTGCACTGATGTTAGTTGTAGCTCATGTTTGTTCATAGCTACCTGTTGTTGTCATTATTTTGTTGAATTTTCTGGTCTTGGAACCAAGACCTCTTGATTTTAGGAAGTTGGTTTATAATAATATGTGTATAAAAATGTATAACTTGTTCCTATAAAGATTGTAATATGTATCGCTTTTCTCATTCTCTTTAATCATAATCCAGCATGTGTGTGTGTCATGTATATTTTAAGAGTTTCATTCAATTTATTTTTTTAATTTGGTTTAATCCCCACAGATCTGTCAAATCATCAAGTACCGAACAACATAGAATAACACTAGATAGCACAAGACACTCTCTTATGAGAACATGTTTCTTAGAAGAACAAAGAAACCAACTCAAATCCTTTGTATCATCATTTACATTAAATTTAGTGGAAGACATAAAAAAATACAAAATTTCAACATCTTGCATTGTCTTAAGGGGTAAAAAAGTAGAATACAAATCATCTAGAAAAATACCACAATAGTTAAATTATCTTCTTAGATAGAAAATTAATCAAGAAAATAAAATGACCCACTTGCCTTAACAAGAAAACTCTCCAAAATAGAAAGTGATATCACCTGCAAGGATTCAAATATGAGTAGAATAAGTTCAAACAAATATTTGTTATAAGTACAAAAATGATTTCTCAATAGTAAAAGGTAAAATTAAAAGTTTAACTCTAAATTTTCCAAAATATACCATAAGAACAATGTCAAAATGTTTTTTTAATCAAACGGCCATTAACCAATTAATGAATTTACTTGGCTCACAAAGATCCCACCAGGGTTCAATTCTTGTTGAGGAGCAGGCCCAGAGATACCATAATAAGGGATGAGGTCAAGATCGTGCCCCAAAAAATTTGGTAGAATGGATACCCCTCAAACCTTGGCATCTAAGCCTAATAATTCTATGCACCTCACCCATGCAGGCATGATATTACCTGCCTAAAAAATAGGTTCAACAAAAAAATGATTTTAAAAATTAAGATTTGATAGATTTTTTTCTGAAAAACAAACTAAGCATTATATTAAATGAGGCAAGTCAAATAACAAGAGAATGGAAGCGTTCAAGTGAAACACAACACTAAAAAGCTGTAAAGTGGGAATAAAAATAATAATCCATAAAATGAATTAAAGATATCTCGATTTCGAGTCTTCCTTGGAGTGTCCCATTTGACTATGAGAATAAGATTATTATAACCATAACCATTGAGCTTATTGATAGCTCTTTGTGTTTCCTCCCTGTTGATAAAATTAACAAAACTAAACCCCCTGCTAACCCTTGTATTCTGATCCATGGCCACGAGACACGCGTGATGTGTCCAAATGGATTGAAAATATCACGTAGATCAAGTATCCCTCGTGTCGTTAGACAAATTGGTAACTCAATCAGAATTTTCATCATTTTTGTGGTGCATGGTGTCACTGGAGCAATCCACACCACCTCTAATACTTAGAGGGGCATAGGTTAATCACCCAATAATGGAAGAAGTGGTAGTACCGCTAGTGCTACTTCCACCTGTCATGATGCCCTCGGTGGCCTTATCCATTGTTAAGGTGTATGTGGCACCGGTGGGGAGAGATCCTTGTAATTACATTTTGATATCCAGTGATCACCATTCTTACTATAGATATGGAAAACCATGAGCACCGCACCACCCTTGGAGCCAGCCTAGGGTGCACATTGCATCTCCACCATATTTTGAATCATCGGCCTTGGATCCCAGTGGGTGAGGGTGCTCTAGCAGGATTTCTTCTAAAGAGATGCCTGTAAAGTTCACTGAGGGTTCTTGGTTGGTAGCAACGCCGAACTTCCACCACTCACGGTGCTCGAGAGCGCACTTGTTAAGGCACACTTTGGCCACTTTGTGGATGCACGTGGTAGTGGTGTGAACCAACCACGGCCCTACTCATTAAACTTTTATTCCATGATATTTTTTATTCCATTTTAGTCTGGCCCATTGATATTCAGTGGTGGTAGAAGGCAATCTAGGTCTTCATTATCCTCCTCTTTAATCTCCCTCCATCTCACTTTGTCGGATGCCATCACTATTTTTGTTTTATACTAGCTAATGGCTGCTAGGATTTATTTGTTGCTTTGGAATAAGGTTTTTAATAGTTTTAAAATGTCATTAACATTAAACCATGCAGATCATGGGAAAATAATCTAATGATTTCATGGAGGCCTACATTTTTCCACAAATCAATAAACCAATCATGTTTCCTTTTTATATGGGTTATGACCACTATGCTTAATTTTTGTTTGGGAATAAGTTTCTTATCAATTTTAAAATGTCCTTAAGATTAATCTATGTAATTGTTGGAAAGATTGTTTAATGATTTCAAGGAATCCAACATTGATCTGCAATACAATAAACATAAAATGTTTTTATTTTATAAGGGCTAGTGGCCACTAGGCTAATGAATTTCAAGAGATGTGAGACACTTCCAGGTTTAATTTACTATGATGTGATTGAACCTCTGTGTAACTAGATAATTTATGAATATATTCTAAAGAAACTAACAGAGGGTGACAATCCAGACTATGAGAATATAATAAAATATAATATGTTTTTGATGTGCATGGTAGTGGTGTGAACCAACTTCTAGCCCTACTCATTGAATTTGTATGGAAATAGTCCAGTGTAAATTTTTTGGGCTATCTGGGAGTTAGGTGTGCTCTCACACAAGTGTTGATTCCTCCTCTTTTTCACTTTTTCTGTGTAATATATTGGTTCACGACATACACTTGCATCGTTATAAGCAATTGCTAGTTGATAGCTCTCGAGATTCCTCCCTGTTGATGAAATTACAAAACCAAATTCCCTTTTAATCTATCTTCTAATCCATGGCCACGTAGACATGTGGGATGTGTCCAAGCGATTTGAAAAGATCATGCATATTGACATCCCTTGTAGTCCTTGGATAGAATGGTAACTCAAATAGAATTTTCATTGTTTCTACACCACATGTTGTCATCGAGTCATCCATGCTGCCCTAAGACTCGGGAGGTTCCCATTAGAAGAGGTATTGGAAGCCCCATCGGTGATGCTTTTGTTAGATGTGAGGCCCTCGATGGCCTTATCCATTGTTAAGGTTTTTGTGGCATGGGTGGGGGAAAGATATTTTTAGGGGCATTTTTATGTGTAGTGATCACCCTTCTTACTGCAGATATGATAAACTATGAGCACCGAACTACCCTTGGAGTGAGAGAGGTCGACAACGCATCTCCGCCGGACTTGGTATCATCGGCCTTGGATCCCAGTGGGTGAGGTCACTCCAGTAGGGTTCCTTCATCGGCATCGAATCCAAACTTGCACCACTCATGGCTCTTGAGACTACACTTGTAAAGGCAATGAGCTAAAAACCTAATTTAAAGAGAAATAAATGTGCATTAACATCCCCTTAATAGTTATAAACTTGAATTCCAAGAGAGGAATAAACCTAGATTCCAAGAGAGGAATAAACCCGGATTACAAAAACATTAACATCCCCTTAATAGTTATAAATGTGTGATGAAATTCATCATTAACCCCTGCATCATCTTCCACCATCCTTACGTGCCTCGAAATAAGGGACATGAAATCACTGCAGAAATTTTCCTCCCATTCCTAACACTTTAAATGAAAATTAAAATTGTCCTTACTCCCCTTGTCAAGAGGATATCTTTTTGTAATTAAATATAGATATGAAATAAATTAAAACTCCTTTTGTCTTTTGTAAAGGTAGAATTATGGTAAATCATTTTAAGAATTATTTGAATTTCATTTTAAAACTATTCATTACATTGGAATCCCATATTCACAAAATAAATCATAACAAATTAAAATTATTTTCACGATATCTATGAACATGTTGATTGTTGACGTGATTGATAACTTTTCAATTCTTTTATTCCTTAAACTAATGTGAACAATTTGTGTAGTGGACAATGAAGTTGATAGGATAATATGAATTTGGACAAGTAAGAGAGTTAAAACTTAACACTCGCTAGGTAATGCCAATGTAGCTTATCTAGTTAAATTAACTTTAATCAAATAAGAATTCACCAAAAATAAAAATTTTATGTACATTATTTATATATATTAACATACCTATTATCATTTAAATACTTTATTGTATTATAAACTTACTAAAGTAGTCACACATATTATACATATTAACATTATTAATATAGTCACACACATTATATAGAAACTTATTCTAAAAAAGTTAGGGATAAATTACAAACTTCTATGTTTGATATAGTTAAACACTTTTGATCAAAGCTATGAACCGAAGGGTTGATGGTTCCCCACCCTACAAGTATAGAAATATTTGATCGATGAAGGGCTACATACAAAAACCAAAAACCATTAGGAAAGATTGTAAATAATGAGGCCAAAATGTAACATGAATGATAGAGAAACCCTAGGGTTCCACCTCTAATTTGGTCCACTAAGCCAAGAATTACAATCTTATTAAGAAAGGAAAAGGATGAGCCGTAAAAGCTTGAGTTCAACTACACCACACAATCAAGAAGGGGTGGGGTATTTTTGTGAGCGCGACTAATTCTAGGGATAATACTTTAGAGATAGATTCCCCATCGGATCGATGGATACTTTGAATAGACTTGGAAAATTGAAGGAGGGCCCAAATTTTCAATTCCAAGGAATCACAAATCTTGTTGTCAACCCAAAAAGGAGGACAAGGATATAGATTGACAAAGAGAATAGGAAGGCATACTTCTACCATATCTTTGGCCAAACCCACACGATGACGTGGGTAAATGAAATTTTATGCGACCACCATGACCACTTCCTTATTTACACACAACACTAGGAAATTGAACACAAAGACGTCTGTAATCTCAAAGTTGACATGAGCTCTCTCGATACTCTAGAGATAATCGATGCCCAAGAATTTCTCAATTACATTTAGAATAGGTGTGGATCTTATGTAGAAGACATTGCGAAGACAAGTGGAAGACACAGGAGAGAGGAAATCCATTTCCGGCTTCTTTCTATGCAAGAGGATGAAAGGAACATAGGTAGATTCCATGAGAGGGAAGGGGAAAAAATAGAGAGAAATGTGAGAAAATGAGTGAGGGAAGGTGAAAGTACAACCCAATTAAGTAGTCCCTTGACTCGTGTGAGGGTGGTTGGTGGAATAAAAATGGATGGCGTCATCAATATTTTCCCATGCATTGGATAGATTATGAATAAAGGCTTCCACTAATTGATAAACACACATTATAGAAAATAACATTACTAAAGATAGTCACACACATTATACAGAAAGGTGTTATCAATTAAATTTAGGGACAAATTACATAATTATAATTGGGTTATTGATTTAATAACATCATAGATGTCTCCACATCATCTTCCACATCCTTCAATATTTGCAATATAGGCCACAATTCATCTATCAAGTAGAATTGTAATATGCATTATAGGCCACAATTCATCTTGAAATAGGTGTATTTTTACAATTGTTACATGCATTACACGGTTCATTTTAAGACCCCCTCCAAAAAATTAGTTTAGAATTGATGGAAAATCTCCAAAATCGACTTTCACCTCGATGGTGAATTTCTCAAAAACCATTTCGTGGCAAAGTCGAATGGGTTGGATGGTCGTCCATCATCTTTCATATAACCTGGGTTGGACGCCATCCAACCCAGGTTATACGGCAGATGATGGAAAACCATCCATTATGGGTTGGATGGCAGACAATGGATGGTCATCTAACCTAGGTTAGATAATGGGTTAGATTTAAAGACAATGGACGATCATCTAACCCGATTTGGACGATCGTTTATCATTATCGTCATCCAACCTAGGTTAGATGGTTGTCCTTTATTGTCCATCTAACCTAGCCATAAAACCCGGGTTGGAAGGCCGTTCATTATCTACCATCTAACCTAGGTTAGATGGACCGGGTTGGACAACAGACAATCAATGACCATCCAACCTAGGTTGGACAACCATCCACCATCTGTCATCCAACCTAAGTTAGACTGGTAACCACTCTTTATTGGATGTCTGTATTAAATGGGTAACCCCCTACAACCCCCAAGCTATGTATTATACCTCGACGAATACATGCATAAGTTAATTTTTACATATAAATAGTAGGTGAACTGGCCCATACAAATGAATTTTTGGCCAAAATTTTCAGCAAATTGGGTGGTAATCGATCACTGAAAATTTGCCATTTCTAATTTCCAAAATCCCTAATATTTGCGAGTTTACAAAAATTCACCACTAATTTTCCCCGATGCATTACACTTGCTCTAAACCTTGCTAATATTTTTGAGAAATATATTTTGATTCCTATATCATTGATAAACAGTTCATTTGGTCATGATGTAATCTTCATGTATGATCAAGATGCAATCTTCCACACAATAATAAAAAGAAAATATTTAAAATAACAATCTACAAAATGGTAAACAAAAATGTTTGATTCTATACGTGTTTGAAGCTGCTAGGATTTATTTTTATTTGGAACAAGGTTTTATCATTTTTAAAATTTCATTAAGATTAACATATGAAGATCAAGTAAAAATCATTTTATGATTTCAGGGAAGCCTCCATGGATCGAAAATCAATAAGCATAACATGTTTCTATTTTATACGGTCTAGCGGCTGCTAGGATTATTTTTTTCTTGCGAATAAGGTTCCTATCAATTTCAAAATGTCTTTAAGATTAAACCATGCATAATTGGGGGAATAATGGTTTTTTTATTTCAGAGAAGCGAACATCGATGTGTGAAATGATAAACATTATATGTTTCCATTTTTACTTGATAGCGGTTCTAGGCTTAATTTTTATTAGGAATAATGGTCTTACGAAGTTGTTTAAGTTTAAACTATATAGATCTGTGAAAAATCGTTATTTTATTAGTCCATGATCCATGATTGTCTCTTCACCCAAGTTAGAAAAAATTGTTTTTCTTTCCCAAAAACAAAAAAATGATTACGCATACAATGAATTTTTAAGAACCTTAAGAAAGTTATTTTATTCCATAAATATGCACAATATATTGTTGGATTTAGAAGTAAAGTCTATAATTCAAATGAAAATGGTGTGTTTGAATGTTTTCAATGATCTACACATGTTCTTGTATTCTCCTACATGTTTCAACCATGTACATAATTCAAAGTGTAAATTTTCAAATCAATCTTATAGTTTCCATCAAATCTCCAAGTATGTTGGGGTTTTAAGAATAATTTATTCTTTAACCTTGTGTGACAAGAATCTTGTTTCATCGTTCAAAATTATATTGTTTTCATTATATAAATTACCATAAATGTCTACTATCCATTGGCTTGTATTTGTTTTGAACTTACATTATTGGCATCCCTAAATGAACCTGAAGTGGGTTTCTCGTAGGTGACTAATTTTTTTGATAAACATGTACTTCAACATTGTTGAATCCATAGATGAAGACCATACGAAAGTGTCAAAATATTTTTGACGCATACTTATCAAGTCATAACTAAAATCTTGTTCAAACTATTCAATAATCCCATATCTAAAATCTATAACCATATTATGAGGTATTTTGTCAGCTAATACCAAAAATTCCAAACACCAAACCTTAAACTCCCAAAACTAGTAATTTCTGAGGATTCTTAATAGGATCTATAAAAACAACTCAGAATTAATGTAAGATTCCAAAAGTGATTAAAAACAAGGCATCAAAGTATTTAATCACAACTCAAAAACAACTTATAAAACTATAATATCAACTCAATCACAGTGAAGATATAAATATTGCCAACTTTTAAATTTGTAATCTCAACATATAAAATAAAGAGTGATCATATGACTATACGAATGAATATCATTATAAAAAAACATTTTGAAATAATTAATAGTTATATATTTTTGTTTGCTGCAATTTTTTGATGGCCTCTGCAACACTCAAACCCTAACATAGTATCTGTGATATGTTTGTGTACAAATTGGTCATCAACCACTTATCTTTGAAACAATTTTCTTCATTAGATTTCCTCCCCACCATAAAATTTTCTGGAGGGTTTCCCTTTGGACCCATTGTAATACACAATGTGTCTCTAAGATTGAAAACAATACCATCTCTACTCCAAATATTTTGGAGATATTTTATTGCAATTTCGTCTTCTACACAACAATGTTCTTTACCCCAAAAAAATAGGTTTGAATTCAAACACTATTTTTTTCATAGCCTTAATCAGCCTTTTCAACTTGCGCTAGAGAGATAACTAGACAAAAATCCCACTTCAATTTTTTTCGCTAGTAAATTTAAAAATTCCTTGAACCCACCTCGCAAGTTGAGAGTCTCCTTACCGAACTTAATTGCCAACTCTTTATTATATTGGTTTTTATCATAGAGTAATCCCTCCAAATCTAAAATAATTAAATAATCCTTTTGGCCAACTACACAGAAGTAATTTTTTCTCAATTTTCCATAATTTGATATTAACCAATTCAAATAATCAAAATTTCATTATGTTAACACTTATTGATTGAGACTCCATCTTAGATTCCCTCACACTCCCCCTCTGCAGGTTCTTGTGATGTTCATTCTATTTTAAAAAGTAATCAATTCAAAATAAATTTTAAGTCGATGTAAAAAAATACATGATACAACTTGCTTTTATACAATATTACATAGATGTAGTTGTATATTAGTGACTAGTAGGCGTAATCCATTAATGCCTAGACTATGTTTGGGTTGACAATCTACGATGGGCTTAACGACCGCTAATGGCAAACTGCAAAGAAGTATTTGTTTTTCAATTTTCAGAAACTTATTGTTAACCAATTAGAAAAAAATTAATCAATTGAAAGTAAATACATGGTGACATAATTAAATTCATGATATAACTTGCTTCTATTTAATGAAAAAACCTTTAATGGACTCTAGGATAACCCATTATTACCTGGACTATAGTTAGTATGACATTCTTTGATTAGCTTAGTGGACACAAATAACCACATGTACAGAAGTAGTTTTTTTGTTTCAATTTTCCACAATTAAATATTAACCAATAAACTAAAAATTTACTCAATTCAAAATAAACCTAATTAAAAGATGTATGTTATCGATCTTAGGGTAATAAATATAACAAATAAATGACTTTGTTATAGGTTCCTTCAATTATGAGGGGCTTATAAATGGTTTTATTTATAATTATATATGACTATCATACCATTTTATGTCTGCAAGTTTGTGCATGATGTACCAACAACCTCCCCATTTGGCATAAAATCTGAAAAAAATTGAAGTTTTATTAAAAATATGTAAACAATGACAATAAAAACTTCTTGTAGTGATAAATTTATAAAATGAGTATTTCCCACTCACCTTTTATAGATTCATTGGATGGATGGTCAATGACATATGGGGAAACAAGTTGAATTGGTTGTGACATACTAAGAATGACATCGTCTCCATTATTTTTATGTGAAGAGGAAGATACGGTGTCTTCCTCTATTGTTTGGTTTTTTGCATAAATATTGTATGTATCAGTTCAAATGCATTAAACTAAAAAAATGTTGTAAAGTGATCTTAATCAACGTACCTTTTTCAAATGACAATAGTAATTTTGTAAAAAAATTCTTGATCATGTGATTCAACAATAAAAACCATAGATAGACCTGAGTCAACCAAAGCATGCACTACAACACTACCACCATACAACACTATAACCAGAGAATTATCAGAAGCGAGTCGAGTGAACATATGAGACCAAAACCCATAAGATCTCTTGTAAAGAAAAGGATGTTTCTTTCCTCATAGGAAAATTTCACTTGTAGTCACAATTTGCTACGGAAGTTGATCCATCCAATCCATGGCGATTTTTGCTATATCCCCATCATCAACATCAAAATTATGCACATTAGTTATTGTGTACATAAGACACAAACTCTTAAATTTTCCACTACTGTCATAAAATCTGTAACATCCTTCCACAACTAATTCCCCTTTGTCTTTGAATTTTTGCATGTATTTTTTTATTTTCTCTCTTAAGATTTTTGAAGAAGAAATAGGTAAAAACATAATAATTACACAATTCAGCAAACTATATCCGACAACTGTATAAGTAGGTCCATTATTGCATTGGAAGTGAGTACATTAGACAAATTACAGAAATTTTTGATCACACATTTGCATTGAATGGATTAGTTAACAAAATAGAAGATATTGTTGACTGGAGTTGGAAGGGATATGCACATTGACAGGTAAAGTATTTGGTGTCTTCCATCCTTGCTAGAATATTTTCTTCCATTGAAATCATGTAGTTGTCTATAATTGTTTGAGTTACCACTAGGAGAACCTCTACCACTTCAACATCAATTTTTATTTTTTCTATTTTTCACTTCCTCCAGAATCATATTTTATTTTTCCTTTATTCTCTTCTCCCAAGAGTACACACAACTGGTGGTAGTGAGAATCATGCAGACCAAATTTTTCAACAATATTTTTTTCAGTGCATTATGCCAATACAATATTACCTAGATATTTACTTTTCATATATTTTAGAATTTTTTTCATCTTTTACTCTTTGGCAGTAAGAATCTAAAGTCTCCACTACAACGCTTGCTTCAATAGAGAAAATTAGCCATACATTCCTTACTTTCACCGTATCTAGTATAATTGATATCTCCTCATCAGAAAATCCTCTCACGGGCCTAAAGTAATTCCTTATGAACCTTTCCAAGGAGTTTAGTTGAAATTTAGGTTGGTTATCCTTAAAAGGAGAACAAGCCATCCCACCCGATTTAAATAACTCAATGGTTGTTGTCAATTTTGTCCATATGTCCTCAGGTAAAAATAGAAATTTCATTTTATTAGAAAGGCTCTCAGCTTTAGCCACTTTGAAAATAGCAAGACATTTCTTCTTGAAACACTACATTGAAAGAGGAAATAGTATATTTACTTTTTACATATTACAAAATTAAATTTTAAGAACAAATGCGTTAAAATTAAGTTTCGTTACCTTCAAATCGTCTGACTTTGAGTTTCCTGCTCCGGGCCTCCAAGGACATCCTAGGGATCTCCAAATCATTTGAGCCTTATAGAGTACATCAATAAAATTGGTATCAATCCAATTTTTGTTTACATCGTTTTTCTACTTGAAAATATTAACAATGACTTCGTCAGGTGTGTGTGAAGACATAATGCGAGCTTTTATAAATAACATCTTAGTATGTAATGACTTGTATTTTATTTCGGACAAAAAATTTTTTTGCACACAAATGGTATGTTGGTCATCAAGATGTAGAAATGTACTTCATCCCTTTTTAGGTCATCTAGATCCTCAAGTTACACAAGTTCATTTGTAGAAGGTAAAAAGGAAGAAGAATTACATCCCTTAGTGTAGGAATAACATTAATCAACATTGAATGGACAAGAAGGTCAACATTCTCTTTAGACACATCATGGAATTGAATTTTCAAAGGAGCCAAATGGCACCTAGAAACTTCAACTGGAAAAACATCACCATTGAACAAAAAAATTTAATTGTTCAGCGTTTGAAGATTTTGTTTGCTCAAATATACTGGTCACTTTATTCAACAACACATCCGATTTTTTTATTCTTTTTAATCCCTTGCAACATTAACTTAGATGGATTTATTTGTAATTTAGAAAAATAAGATCACCTCAGCATTGTAAATAGCTTTGCATGTTTCGATGGAGAAAGAAAAAAACTTCTATTCAAATAATGACAAATAGAAGAGGTATCCTCACTTCTATAAAACAATTTGAATACCAAATTCACGTTATTTTGAAATTTAAGGGCATTTTCACACTGCTTTTTTTCTGAATGGATGAACCTCCCCAAATTCCAACCATATTTAAGACAAGAACATGCCTTATTTTCTCTAGAATCCTTCATTTCCAATTTCTTGAACAATGAAACATCCAACTCCATGTCAAGAATAAGGCACTTATTCAATGTGATGTCAATGTGTTCAACCTAAATACACAATGTTTTCTCATCAATAAATTTTGAAGTTAGTACCATATCGACTTCATTAACAACATCCTCATCAACAAAAATAACAGATCACCATGGTAATTTTCTGGGAATGCATTTCTACAAACCATTCATCATCTATCTTTTTCATATCCTCTTGCTCCTTCAATCAAAGGAATTTTCATGAATGAAGTGTGACCAATGGAAGACATATTACCTAAAAAAAGGAATTAAAAAATTAATATTTCGTAAGTAATTGGAAAGGATAAATATTGTTTCTCAATAGTGCAATAGCAACAAGATGTTGTATCTTGATGTCATTATTTTCATAGAGTAAAATTCAATAGGAATAAATATTTATAACATATCGGTACGCTGAGGACATACTTCAAACCCTCCTTTAGTTATAAATAACAAGAAAGCATTAATATAAAAAATTGTTGTGTTTCACTAAGAAATTTAAGCAATTAATCGTTATTACATTTTGTTTGTTTTATGCGGTGAATTTTTTGCTATAAGTGAAGACTAGTGTCCACAAGCATCTATGTATTCCCATAATCGTAAAAAAACATATTTGAGTTACACTACTTATGTGTGGAAACATGGAATCCAACATGGGTGATAATGGTTGAGGATCGAATATTTAATAGTAAAAATCTTACATGTCATAATGTGTTTTAGTGTTATAATTAGGTCCCTTTTATATTTCTCATAAGATATATCGTGTATATCACATAATTGAAATCAGCTAGTATAAAGGAAATTCCTAGCAGTTGATAGGTTCAATTAGTAATTGAAAGTAATGGTTTCCCAGTATCAAGCCTTAATAGTTTCTTATTTTAAAATTAGTGATTGAATGACAAACAAATCATGGAAAACCCGGAACTGCTAGGATCCTAGTGGTGGCTAATCTACCTAGTGGGCACTAGGCTTAAGATTACGTGTTTGACTATGTGTATTGTATTATCTTGAAATTACATTTTGAATTACGTCTATTCAGAAAAATTCATAAATATTTTTCTTGTCTTGGAGTATTTGTTTTCTTCTCTTGTCTTGAAACATCAAAGAAATGTAGTAAGCATCCTCCCTCATGGTCGCTAGTCTTATAAAATTTAAATACAATAATGGAGCTTAGTTAGTTTTCAATGGAGGCATTACTACTTGTCCCGTATAAAAGACAAAAATATCCTATCGGCCACTAACATCAAGATAGTATGTTAGGCTAGGAATAACATGTAATAGACTTTGAATATTCTTGTATTAATTACATGTATTCAGAAAAGTGGTAAATATTTTTAATTACGTGTATTCAGGAAAGTGGTAAATATTTTTCTTGTCTTTGAATATTTGTTGTCTTCTCTTGTCTTGGAACATCAAAGAAAGGAAAATTCTCGGTGACCACTAAGTTGCATGACTTCCCTTAGGTAGTTTCCTCTACATTGACTTCCCTTAGGATAAAGCATTATGTATTACTAGTTTGTATCAATGAAAAATTTTAGCATCCGCTAAGCTACATCAATGAAAAATTCACTGTCTACATTATCGACAAATATAAGTGTTAGAGCATAATAATAGAAGTACATATTTTAAACCTAAAGACGTATCCTGATCATCTTGGCCCTGTATATTTTCATAAATTACCCGTTAAACAAAATAGTCCAAAAAATTTACTAAACATCGAGGTTGAAGATGAACACAAACCATGCTCAGAACAAAGGATCAAAGGCCATGAAAGAAGCAGTTGATTGTTTTATTTTCACCAATTATTTGTTGATGAGAAGGCTAGTGGCCACTAGCCTCTACAATGCCGGGGAATCCATTTTAATGATGCAAAAAACAATCTCAACAACTTTTTTTTCATTATCTAGAATTATTTTATATTATTTGGACTATCTATGGCAAGAGCCAAGTCCTTAAATACATACCTTCAAGAAGTCTTACGCCTTATGTAGTTCTCATTTGATATTTTGTGCATAAAACATAATCCATATATTTTCATATAAACAAAAATGATTTGCAACCGGTAAGCGTTGTTAGTTAATGAAAGGTAAGTGTCGTTAGTTAAGGCTAGTAATAAATATAGACACATAGTTAGGCAAGGTTAGATCATAGTAGAAGAAGTATCCTTGAAGCTTGTATGGCATGGTAGCCACAAAAATAATGGGTGACTAATGACTAGAAATTTAGTAAAGTATTAAATGTATAAATCAAGTAATTTTAAGCGTTGGAACGTTATTTTTCCCTGGTTAATGACTCGAATAGTAATGAATTAATTATTAGAGGTGACTCTCATATTATTTCCAATGTTGTCTTAAAACAATAAACCTTATCGGGTAAAATCAATATTGTGTGATTAAAATTCCCTTTGTATTCTCTCATTCACTCCATATTGGACCTTAAATATTATCTATTTAGATAGCTACTAAATAGGTAGATTTTTTTATAAGATTTGCAATAAATATGTCGATTAGCCGGACTCATCACCTTTTCCAATAAAGTTTGATATTAAATCCATTGGCAAGTTTGTATTAATTTCAAGCATGCGATGGCATATTAACTCCATATATTTATCTAATCACTCCCCCTAATTTTTACACCTTTCAAGTTTCTTTCATGAGATTTCATTTATACCATTATGGTCAACCCAATGTTAAATTTCATGCAATTTTATACCAAAACTTCACGTCGGCATTTTAAAACCATTTTTAGGATTGAATCAGAGAAAGACATGGTTTCATTTAAGGTATTTCTTGGAGATGATTATCTTTCACTAGAGGGACATCCGAGGGTAAATGCAGAAGTTGCTTCAACATTCTTTTGTCATCTTCTTATCATACATTCAACGAAGTATTGGGCTTTGGAGATGGGTCTTTACTGGATCAAGCCAATGTATAGGGTTGGCATGGAAGCGGAAATGGACAAAACCTTGAGTGCATTATGGCCCTTGCTTTCTAATGCTCCCTATAAATAGAAAGGTTTAGTGGACGTGGATATTTTTATGAGTTTTAAAAATGGTTTGACATCTTACATAATTTCTTGTATGAAGTGGAAAAATTGGGTGAAACATCATCGATGGGAGGTAGTTTTCTCCACTTGCTTGACTGCATTGTTTAAAGATTCAGCATTCTTGCTAGAAAATACCATCTTTTTCCGGAACCACCATCAGAAACCATTTTCATACCCGTTAAGTTGGAATTTATCGAGATGTCACCCGATTCAAATAAATAAGTGGTTCTAAAATCATTAGGTTGTATCTTTTTTTGTTTATTATATAGTGTTTCAGTTCCATTGTTATTGATTCATATTGTCTTACTTATCGGTCCTGGGGTTTTTGTATTCCCAACCACTTGTGTTTTTTGTCATTTTCCCTTACGTTTTTCACCAAAGTATTATTGGATCATTTAGGGTTTTATACTAATCCTCTCATTGTATCTATAATGTAAAGGGAAAGGGATCCTTCAACCCTCCTTTAATTATAAAATACAAGAAATAATTAGTAGAAGTTTATGTTACGTGTCACACTAAGCAATTTAAAAAATTAATTGCTATTAAATTTAGCTTTTTTCAAGTAGTGAATTTGTTGATAGAAATGAATACTAGCAGTTGCTAGCATTAAAATATTCCCATCACTGTAAAAAAAACATATTTGAGTTACACTAATTCTTTTGGAAACTTGGAATCCAACATGGGTGATAATGGTTGAGAATTGAATACTTAATAATAATAAATCTTATAGGTCATGATGTGTTTGGGTGTTGTAATTAGGTCCCTTTTATATTTCTCATAATATATATCGTGTATATCATATAATTGAAATCAACTAGTATAAAGGAAATGCTTAACATTTGTTAGGCTCAATTAGTAATTAAAAGTAATGGTTTCCGTAAAAAAGTATTAAGCCTTAATAGTTTCTTATTTTAAAATTAGTGATTGAATGACAAACAAATCATGGAAAATAGTGGCATTTTCTATAATCCCGTTGGTGGCTAATCTACCTAGTGGGTGTTAGGCTTAAGATTACTTGTTTAACTATGTGTATTGTATTCTCTTGAAATTACATTTTGAATTACGTCTATTCAAAAAAAAGTCATAAATATTTTTCTTATCTTGGAGTATTTTTTGTCTTCTCTTATCTTAGAACATCAAATAAATGTAGTAAGCATCCTCCCTCACACTCACTAGTCTTGTAAAATTTAAATAAAATAATGGAGCTTAGTTAGTTTTCAGTGAAGGCGTTATTACTTTTCCCGCATAAAAGAAAATGAATATCCTATTGGCCACCCACATCAAGATAGTATGTTAGGATAGGAATAACATGTAATAGAATTTGAATATTCTTGTATTAATTACATGTATTTAGAAAAGTGGTAAATATTTTTAATTATGTGTATTTAGGAAAGTGGTAAATATTTTTCTTGTCTTTGAATATTTGTTGTCTTCTCTTATCTTGGAACATCAAAGAAAGGAAAATTCTTGATGACCGTTAAGTCTGTCTCGAATTCCCTTAGGTAGTTTCCTCTACATTGAATTCCCTTAGGATAAAGCATTATGTATTACTAGTTCGTATCAATGAAAAATTTTAGCGTCCGCTAAGCTACATCAATGAAAAATTCACTGTCTACATTATCAAAAAATATAAGTGTTAGAGCATAATAATAGAAGTACATATTTTAAACCTAAAGACATATCATGATCATCTTAGCCCTACATATTTTCAGAAATTACCCATTAAACAAAATAGTCATGAAAAAATTTACTAAACATCAAGGGAAAAAATGAACATGAACCTTGCTCAGGAATAAAGGATCAGAGGTCATGAAGATAAATGTTTGTTTTATGTTTACTAATTATTCGTTGATGAGAAGGCTAGTGGCTACTAGCCTCTACAATGTCGAGGAATCCATTTTAACGATGCAAAAAACAATCTCAACAACTTTGTTGTCATTGTTTGTAATTATTTTATATTAGTTAGACTATCCCTGGTAGAGCCAAGTCCTTGAATACATACCTTTGAGAAGGCTAACGCCTTATGTAGTTCTCATTTGATATTTTGTGCATAAAACATAATCCATATATTTTCATATAAACAAAAATTCTTTGTAACTAGTAAGCATCATTAGTTAATGAAAGGTAAGTGTCATTAGTTAAGGTTGGTAATAAAGATAGACACATAGTTAGGAAAGGTTAGATCATATTAGCACAAGTAGATCATAATAGAAGAAGTATCTCAAATCTTGTATGGTGTGGTAGGCATAAAAAATAATGGGTGGCTAATGACTAGAAATTTAGTAAAGTATTAAATGTATAAATCAGTAAGTTTAAGCGTTGGAACATTATTTGTCCCTAGCTAATGAATCAAATAGTAATGAATTAATTATTGGAGGTGACTCCCATATTATTGCTAACATTTTCATTAAAAATCATACCTTTTCAGGGAAAATCAATATTGTGTGATTAAAATTCCCTTTGTATGCTCTCATTAACTCTAGATTGGACCTTAAATCTTATCTATTAAGATAGCTACTAAATAGGTAGATTTTGTGATAAGATTTGCAATAAATATGTTGATTGGTCGATTCATCACCTTTTCCAATAGAGGTTGATATTAAATTCTTGAAAATATTGTATTAATTTCAAGCATGCAATGGCATATTCACACCATTTATTTATCTAATCGCTCCCCCTTATTTTCACACCTTTCGAGGTTCTTTCATGAGATTTCACTTATTATGTCATTGTCATACCAATATTTCTTTTCATGAAATTTTTCGTGGCTATGCGCAAAATGGGATTTTATACCAAAATTTTGTGTCACCGTTTGAAATCTATTTTTTGGATTGAATCAGAGCAAGACCTAGCTGCATTTGAGGGATTTTTTGGAGATGATTATCTTTCTCTTGAGAGGGATATCCAAGGGTAAATGTAGAAGTTACTTGTGGTTCATTTATCATCTTCTTATCATACATCCAACAAATGATTGGGATTTGGAGATGGTTCGTCACTTTGGATCAAACCATCGTATAGGGTTGGCATGGAAGCAGAAATGGAAAAAACCTTTAGTGCCTCATGGCCCTATATTTTTATGCTCACTAGAAACAAGAAGGTTTGGTAGACGTGGATTGTTTTTTTATGAGTTTTACAAATAGTTTGACATCCTAAATTATTTCTTGTATGAAGTGGATAAATTGGGCAAGACATCGTTAACGGGAGGTAGGTCATTCCACTTGCTTGAGCTGGATTTTATGTCTTCTCGCTCGCAACAAGAATTGACACATTGGGATGTTCTTCGCTGGAAAATTCGTGAGGCATATTATTGGTTAAAGAAACAGGCTGCTGCTGGAAAAGAGAATATTTTTCCGGAACCGCCAATGGAAACTGCATTTTCATGCCCGTTAAGGTGGAGGTTACGAATATGTCATCTGATTCAGATAAATAAGTGGTTCTAAAATACATTAGGTTATATCTTTGTTTTGGTTGTTATATAGCATTTTTAGTTCCATTTTTATTGATTCATATTGTCTAGCTTACTAGCATGGGGTTTTTATATTCCCAACCACTTGTGTTTTTGACATTTTCCTTACATTTTTCACCAAAGTATTGTTGGATCATTCGGGTTTTTAGACTTATCCTCTCATTATATATGTAATGTAAAGGGAAAGGGACCCTTCAACCCTCCTTTAATTATAAAATACAAGAATCCATTAGTAGAAGTTCATGTTATGCGTTCTACAATAAGAAATTTAAATACTTAATCGCTATTAAAGTTGGTTTGTTTTGATTTTTCAATTTTTTTGTAGAAATGAAGACTAGCGGCGCTAGTGTCTATATATTCTAGGATGTCTTTCTGTAAATGTAAAAAAATAATCTTTATAGCTTTAGGTTAGAGGGGCTTGAATGCAAGACAATAATTATCCTAGCATCCGCTAATCTCAAAACTTTGTTAAGTTACACCAATGCCACAAAATAATCTACGACATTAGCACATGTTATCCTTAAAACATCACGTGGTGGACTTTGAATAACATATTGAACTCAGTGGCTGATAAGCTGAAATTTATTTTTGAATATGTGTAATCACAAAATTTGATAAAAAAATTATTTTACACGACGGGAGTATAATAAGCTTCAATATTAGGGGCTACATGTACTCTGGAAAATCATTAATATATGTCTTTTCTTTGAATTTTTTTTTCTGGTCGTGTATTTGAATATCCGAGAAATGATGTAAACATCCACCCTAGCAGTCACTAGTCTTTTTAACATTGTTTTCTAAATTTTAAATATAATAATGGAGCTTAATGCATTTTTCCATCAAGTCATTACTAATTATCTTGTATGCAAGAAAACAACTATCCTAACAACCACTAACCTCAAGCCTTTGTGATGTTGAAACAATTCTAATTCAAATAACATATTGAACCCAACAACCACTAGGCTTAAAATTGAACACAAATAATTCATCTGCTAGGCTTAAATTTTTATTTGGAATCATGAGTATTCAAGAAATAAATGTAGTGAGAAACCACCCTAGCAGTCGTCATTCATTGAAAATAGTCTTTTAAAATTTAAATATGATTACATGGAACATAGTTATATTTCAATCGATTCATTACAACTTGTCCTAAATGTAAGACAACAAATATCCTAGTGACCGCTAACCTCAAGTATTTGTGATTTTCCTCTAGTGCTATGTAATTATTTGTCATTACAACTTATCTGAATAGCATGTTGTACTCAGAGGCCGCCTGGCTAAACAATTGGTGTTGGAGCTTAGTTCAGTTTTAAGTTTTTAGTCGGGTCATTAATCAATATCTTGAATGAAAGACAAGAATTATCCTAGAAACCACTAATCTTAAGTCTTTATTATGTTACACCAATGCAATGGAATAATCTATAACCTTAGTGGCTACTAGGCTTCAAATATCATGTGATAGAATTTGAATAACATATTGAAATCAAAGTGACCGCAATGCAGAAAATTTCATTTTGGAATGTGTATTTTGGAAAATCATTTAAATTAATCTTGTCTTGGAACATAAAACAAAGAAAGTAAATATCCAACCCTAGCAGTCGCTAGTCCAAGAAGATAGTATTATAACATCTAAATATAATAAAGGATCTTAGTTAGCTTTTTGATCGAGCCATTACTAATTATCCTGTATGCAAAACAAAAATCCTAGCAGCCGTTAATCTCAATTCTTTATTATGTTGCACCAATGCTATTTAATAATATTTGACATTAGCGGCTGTTAGGCTTCAAATATCATGGTAGGATTCTAATAAATTAATATGGAAATCTAAATATAATAATGGTTCTTAACTCGGTTTTCAGGTGAGCTATCCTAGTTGTATCGTATACGAGTTAACCAAAATCTTAGTGGTCGCTAGTCTCTGTTCTTGTTTGAAAAATGTATTCAGGAAAATCTTTAATATTTTTCTTTTCTTGGAATATTTGTTTCCTTGTGTTGTCTTGTAATATCTAGGCAATGTCATAAACATCTAGCTTAGTGGCCTCTAGTCTTGGAATATGTTATTTTAGAATTTAAAAATTATTACTTTATATTGGCTCATTTATCAAGTCATTACTAACTGTAAATGAAATATATGTTTGTAAATAGAATGATTAAAATTTATATTTAATAATATTTACGAGTACATATAATGTGCTTACCTTTTACTAAACATAAAAAAATTGTAAAGACATTGCATTTAATTATTTCTATGTGGGAAAAAAATATAAAAAACTATATATATCAACATGGAAATCAAGTGAGAATCGATTATTGAATAATTATTTATGACTATTTCTTTCATATTAAAAAATCATCAAAAGGAGTCAAAATGATTACCTAAACAATTCAATAGAAAACCATTACGATTTATAAAAAAGAATATGCGACTCGTGTGTTATTGCTAGAGATAGATGTCAACGCTTATGGGAAAAAAATAAACGAATGAAGAATAACAAAAAATTAACTAGAGAGACAAATAGAAGGGCTAAAAAGGGAACCCGTTTAACAAAAACAAATACTTGACCTACGACTGAACATAAAAAATGGGTTTTCGGTAGGAATAGATATTTTAAAGGGATTCCAAAATCTTTGGTCATGGATGGAAAAAAAATGTGGTTTTAGACAGAGAAACACATTTTGAAAAGAAGATGAAATGGAACTGCAAAGGTGCCAAAGGGAAAGGTAGGGATGGATTAAGGTGTAAAACACAAGAACTAGTAAAATACAGAGTAGCTGCAAGTGCTTGCCATTAACTACGGTATACATATAATAACATAGATGTTTTTGATAAATACATGTTTTAGTTGTATCTGATATTTTGACATAATTGATAATGTCTGTTAAAGCTCCGTATTCTCTCTAAAACACAATATCAACGAGATTCTATCTGTAACTTGTTTTTCTTGTCTCTTTTGATTTTGTCCTTTGTGGGCCTCCTAATCTACACTCGCACCCATTATCTATCCACAATCACTATTTTTTGTCTTGTTTGTGTGCCCTAAACGTGATTACGATGTTGCCTTTAGCTTATCACTCAAAAAAATGTCTAGGAATCAAGCACTCGGACCAATAAATTAGTTCATGTGCATGTTGTATTCTAATTTCAAGAGCTCCTTTTCTATGATTACAAAATAAAAAAGAAACCCTAATATATATTTCTCTAGTTTATTTAGTTTTTTCCAAATGCATTCAACAAAATAAATTCTGAAAAATGAAAAAAAGTGGGAATAGGAAATTTCAAAATTTGAATTTTCACTTCTTAAAGTGAAAGTGTGGGATTTTCATATTTCAAATATTAGCATTTAATGCGGGGATTTCACATATTATACGGTGAATTCACCTGTCATTAATATTTTCATTTAATTCAGGGCATATTGTGGGATATAGGAAATCAAATTGATTAATTTTACCTACTTTAGAAACAAGTGGGACAATTGAAATTTTTTTCTTTGTGAACACTTGGGAAAATAACAAAAATTAATTTCAGCATAATAAAAACCATTTAGAAAATAGAAGTGAACATTAGGAAACAATTTTTTTATTTTTAATAGAGTGATATACACCTCGTTAATTATTAATTTTTATCGAGTGCGACTTTGATATTTTTAAATATAATGCGCGTTAATTTGGGGGATAGCGTGGGATATGGGGAAATGAAATTTATTAATTTTACCTACTTTAGAAACAAGTGGGACAGAAAAAGTTTCTTTTTGGACTCACGGAAAACAATTATTAATTTCAGCATAATAAAAAACCATTTAGAAAATAGAAGTGAACATTAGGAAATAAAAAATTTAAATTTTAAGAGAGCGATATACGCCTCGTTAATTATTAATTTTTATCTAGTGCAAATTCGATATTTTATAAATATAATTCATGTTAATTCGGGGGATGGCGTGGGATGTAAGGAAATAAAACTTATTAATACTACCTACTTTACAAACTAGTGGGACAACGTCAAAAGTTTCTTTGTGAACTCGTGGGAAAATGAAAATATTAATTTAAGAATAATAAAAAACCATTTAGGAAATCGAAGTCAACATTAGGAAACAAAAAAATTAAATTTTAAGAGAGCGATATATGCCTTATTTATTATTAATTTTTATCAAGTGCAAATTCAATATTTTTTAGCTATCATCTGCGTTAATTTAAAAAAAAAATCCAATAAAATGTGCCATCTTACAAGTTTGAACTAGTTAGTTATACAATTATATAATTGCCTCGTTTATTAAGAAATTTTAAATTAGTGATAGAATCAACAAATATTTTTTACCTATAAAAATCCACATTATTAAGTTGTAACAATAATCCATTAAAATGTTGACATGTGGCATGAAATTTCTAATATATCTTGTGATCATCTATATTTTGGAGTTATTTACGCTTTACTCTAGAAAAACTAAAACATAATTTTACGCTTCACCAGATTTTGAGAGTACCTTATAGATAGGAAAGAAAATAGTGACCGCTAAGCTCCATTAGAATGATATTTTTGTAACACCGAATTCAAAACAATAAATACTTAAATTTTATAGAGGATTAGGGTATTCTCTTTAAGCACATGTTAATGAACAAATTAGCATGTCATATGTTTTCCATCTATTTGTTGAGTAGAAGCCTAGCGATCGCTAGCCTCTACAACTCCTAGGTTTTATTTCCAGTAATGTAAATAAATATCTCTACAGTTTTTTATCACTAGTATTTTCATTAACTATAATCTTATCTTATTGACTATACATTCCTTCCACAACCAAGTGTGGCACTACATACCATTGAAATATATCTCAACTTCTATATTACTCATAAGTTTTTTTGTGTCTAACACATAATTTATATCAGTTCGTATCAAGTAAAATACTTAGTGACCGCTAAGCTCCATTACTTGAACAAGATCAATCAAATAGTGTGTGTGAAAGAAAATGCTTAGCGACCACTAAGCTCAAATACTTACCGAAATGAATGATTATGCGGAAAATAGTCTAAATAATTTTCTTAATAACATAGATGCTTTATAAGTAAATCATAGTAATAGATATTAGCGGTTGCTAGGCATTTTCCATAATATATTTTGATGGTAGATATGTGAGAAATGGACAATTTTTATTGTCGAAAGCTATGGAGGTCTTTGCATAGTCGGGAAGAAAGATGATTACTAAAAAAATTATTAGGGTGCTCATGTAACATCATAAGGACTACTAGGCACACACCTTTGCATATTTTTTTTTACACATTTGTGTGCATTAATGAAAATGATTAGCGACCGCTAAGTTCCACTACTTGTTAGGAGTAAATTAGTGGGCACTAGGATCAACTAATTTTTTATTTTGAATATAGAGATCAAACAAAAATTTGTATTAAAGAAAATGCTTAGTGACTCGCTAAGCTTGAATACTTATAGGAAGGAATTATTTGGCAGCAACTAGGCTAAAAATATCTTATTTTGAACATAGTGCTCTAATAACAGATCATAGTAATATATATTATTGGGCGATAGGCATTTTTCATGAAATTTTTAGATGCAAAATATGTGAGATATAAAAATTGTTTACTATCAAAAGCTATGGAGGTCTTTGAGAAAGTAATAGATTAGCAGCCTCAAGGATAAATTTTTATTAATTTCAAAAATAGAGATCAAAAAAAATTTGTATAAAAGAAATGCCTAGCGACCGCTAAGCTCAAATACTTACAGAACATAGCGCTCTACACTTATTGTTTATTGTTAAATGAGAAAGGAATAGATTAGTGGCCTCTAGGCTAAACTATTTCTTAATTACAAAAATAGAGATAAAAAGTTCATATTACAGAAAATGCTTAGTGACCGCTAAGCTACGATACTTACAGAACATAGCGCTTGGATAACAGATCATATGAATGGATGAAATGGCATCGCAAGGAATTTTTCATGTCAGTTTGTATCAAAGAAAATTCATAGCAACCGCTAAGATACATTACTTACTGAAAGGAGTGGCTTGGCACTCACTAGGCTCTATTATTTCTATTTTTTAAAAATATCAACCTAATAAAAAGACTTCCTTGTCTTAACGACAAAGATAGAAGTTAGAGAATAATAATGAAGTACATATTTTAAACTCTGAATATGTATTCTGATAATCTTGGCCCTGCATATTTCCAGAAATTACTCCTTACAAAAAAATATTTCTAAATGTTTTACTAAAAATGGATGGAAAAGATGAACACGGGTCTTGCTCAAGAATGAATGATCCAAGTCCATGAAGAGAAATGCATGTTTTATGTTTACCAATTATTCGTTGATGAGAAGGATATTGGTCGTTATCCTCTATATTGTCGACGAATCTATTTTAACAATGAAAAAAACAATCTCAACAAGTTTGAAGTCATTATTTGTAATTATATTATATTCGATGGACTATCCTTGGCAGAGCCAAGTCCTTGAATACAAACCTTCAAGAAGGATGACTAACGACTAGAATTTTTGCAACCGATAAGCGTCATTAGTTAGTGAAAGGGAAGGCTTTTCTATTGCTACGATCAACAATTTATTGTAATTAACATAGCCATATAGTATGGCAATGTTAGATCATCATAACAAATGTACATCATTTAAACTTGAAGACATGTTATGTCTCATCTTGGCCTTGCATATTTTCTTAAAATCATCCTTCAAAGAAAATATACCTAAATGATAAACCACATACATAGTGCAAAGGTAAACAAGATTACCACGTAGTATTAAATGATAGACATTTATTGCATTGATCAAATATTTCTAATATAGTATGCCCAATGGTGTGTTTGATAAAATAAACAAACTTTTGTTGGCCTAGGAAAAATAAAAATCTGGGTCTAAGTGTTATATGTGTGTGTCATCCTCTCTCCAATCCTTGAAGCTAGTTTGGCAAGATAGCCATGACAAAAAAGGGTGACCTTCTTCCAGATGCTAATCGCATAATTAATAACATGACTAATGACTATAATTTTTGTTGGAATGTGTTTTTTGGATTGATAGAAGTTGATAATGTTGATTGATGTAAGAGAAGTGTGGTTGTGCATATATGTAGTAAATTTTGAGAATTTGTTTAGCAAATGCGGAAGGTGTTATTACAAAGAATGTTGAAGAGGGTATTGAGAAAAGAATGTTAGTTGAAAATCATGTTGTGTATAATTTATGTAGAAGGAATTGTATATAACCAACCCTGTCGATACAATATTGTATCAATCAATTTTTTTCCAATATAGTGGTTCGTAGTGCCCAACTATATGATTTGTATCATGAAACAAGATGTAGTATGGAAGTTTTAGACTATTTTCATTAAATTTTAAGTAATGAGTTTTTTTGTTCAAGACCACACTGATATTTGTTATTTCAAAGGAAATCAACATAAGGGAATTATCTATCCTTGAGACTTGTCTGGCTCTTGATGTTATTCATATTGGTGGCTTAAAAAAATTTCTTTCTGTCTTGTGATGTTTTGTAATTGGATGTACTCCTAGGATTTATTTCTTCCTAGTTTGAACTCATGGCTTTGGGGCGTTCTTCCATACAACCAAATTTTTGGTGGATATTCTTATATCATTTTACTTGTTAATATAATATTAGATGTTAATTATAAATAAAACACACCATCAATCCCAAATTAGTAAATTAAAAGTATATGTAAAAATTGTTGAGATTACTCAAAGGACCAAATATAGAATTTTTATTTTTCAATGATTATTAATAGTTTGAATATTAAATTGTGTAGTATCATGATATTGATTACCGAAGTTGTCCCCGACTATAGATTATGGACCTTGTTCCCACCTAATGTAAATTAATAAATGTATGGATCAATAAATTAAAGTGCAAGAACATTTTTGGTCCATTGTTAATGACTTGAATAGTCATGAATTAATTATTGGAGGAAACTCTCATATTATTGTTAACGCCACCATTAAAAAAAATGTGAAAATTTCTTTTTATGCATTCATTAATTATGGATTGGATGGGGACCTTAAATATTATATATTTGGAGGCTACTAAATAGGAAAATCTTATAGAAAATCATGGGTCTATCAAAGGATTTTTGATAAGATTGGAAATAAATATGTTGATCACCCGGACTCATAACCTTTTCTAATAATGGTCAATATTAAAGCCCGTAATAAGATTGTATTAATTACAAGCATGTGATGGCATAGTCACTCCATATATTTACCAATTCACTCTTCATTTTTGTTCACACCTTTAAGGTTTATTTCACTATATTTCATTCCATCATCATGGCCTTTCCAATGTTGCCTTTCATGCAATTTTCTTCGTTAGTGCGTGAAATGTCATGTTATACCAAAATTTTGCGTCACCATTTGAAATCCATTTTTGAATTGAAACAGTGAAAGACCCGGTTGCTATTGAGGTATTTATTGGAGATGATTATCTTTCTCTAGAGGGACGTCCAAGGGTAAATGTGGAAGTTGCTTCGATGTTCATTTTTCATCTTCTTATCATACACCTGGAAAAGGATTGGGCTTTGGAGATGGGTTGTCACTGGATCAAGCTAGTGTATAGGGTTGGCATGGAAGTGGAAATGGAAAAAAAAACAAGTTATTCATGGAACTTTCTATCGAGGCTCATTATAAACATAAAGGTTTTCTTAACATGGCTGTTTTTTCAAAGTTGTACAAACGATTTAACGTCCTAATGTGATTCATGTTTGGTGTGTCCAAATGGGGTGAGACACTAAGGGCGGGACATAGTTCACTCCCCTTGCCGACTGGATGATATATTTTCTCCTCTACATCAGAATTGACACATTGGGATCTTCTTCACCTTTGGAAAGGTTGTGAGGCATATGATTGGTTAAAGATTCGGGCTGCTGCTAGAAAAGAGCATCTTTTTCCGGAGCCTGCAGAAATTGTTTTCATCCCGTTAAAGTGGAGGTTACAGAGGTGTCATCTGATTTAAATAAATAAGTTCTTCTAAAATCACATCAGGATGTACTTTTTTTTTGTTTTTATATAGCCTTTCTAGTTCCATTGTTACCAAATCATCTTGTCTGTCTTACTGGTCTAGGTTTTTTTGTATTCCCAACCACTTGTGTTTTTGGCATAGGCCCTTAAGAAAATTTTCACCAAAGTATTGTTAGATTTTTGGGTATTTTAGACTGATCCTCTCATTGTATCTATAATGTAAAGGGAAAGGGACCCTTCAACCCTCCTTTAGTTATAAAAATAAAGAAATCATTAATAAAAAATTTGTTGTGCATTGCACTAAGCAATTTTAACAATTAATCACTATTAAATTTGGTTTGTTTGAATATGTCAATTTATTTCTAGAAGTGAAGTCTAGTGATTGCTAGCATCAATATATTATAGAATATATTTCCATCAATGTAAAAATAATCTATACAACTTTAGGATAGAGGAGCTAATAGTGGATTGATGGCTATCTTCCCATCACTTTAAAAAATTGAGTTACACTACATCATTGTGGAAACCTAGAGGTCTTCACTTTTGAAAGCTATGGAGGTCTTTGAGAAAGGAATAAATTTAATTCTCTTTCCCTAATAATAGAAGATACTGTAAATGGCTCTATTTCTTTTATAAAAACTCTCCTACAAAAACTGTTTAGGAAAATTCCTATCATTAAAAACTTTTCATGTTTTCCTCCATACAGTTGTAGATATAAACAAAAAATTTCTTTGTGTACCAATTCAATTTTGTTTCTTATGGTTTTTGGATATCACTAATTAAATGATGCAAGAAATAGTAGTTGTATTTTAAATATCTCAGGTTCTAGAGACATTCTTCTATTGTTATTGAAAATTTGGCAAACTTGGATATGTATGATGTTGTCTAACAAAATTGTGGCCCAATGCAATGAACAACATCCATCTCAAAACCAGAAATTGTTTGCATCTGTTAGGGTTCAATACTACTATTGTGCATACTATATTGTTCAAATCATCCAAAGGTATTTACAAAAGGATCTGCAAACAACATGGAGCAAGGTGTTAAAACTAACATGGCAAGACATGATTTCATATTGTATAGATTATTAGATGACAAATCAGAAAGCAATATCATATTACAATTTCTTTATTAACACATCTATTTGTTACATTTAGGTTCTCCAAGGTTGGTCATACTACACATGAACATGGCTCTTTACATGTACGATGACATAATGACAATCACAAAAAAATCTTAAAGAGAAATATGTAATTGGCTATGGTGTTATAAGCAATCTTTATAAATGTGATCTAAATATTCTAAGTCAATTTTTATAAAGAGAATGCACATCGCTACCCATTAAACTTTCTTTAAAACTGATGTGGAAATAGTAGGAAGCATCAAGCATCAAAATCTTGAGAGTCTGCATGGATGATCACTTTCTCCACTTAGAAACCTGATTTTTATGATTACAAGGTAAACATAAGTCTTTGGGACATCTGCATGGTGAGTAAAATGATTATGTTATAATAAAAATGGAACTATACATTGTAGAATCATTTTTGAAATAGTAGTGTCCAATCAACCTCTAACCTTCATATTAAAATGGATTTTTGGAAAATCTAACAAGTGTTTTATTAATTTTTATTTTTTTATAGGATCATCAAAGAAGATTAAGCTAGAATGGAACAATTGGCTAAATATTGCTCATGATGTGAAGAAGGATAGCCATATCTTCATCATGACCAGTAACACACACATTTTTTCCAAGGATGTGAAGACTTCTAACATTATTTTGATATAATTTTGACGTAAATTTGTCGGACTTTGGCATTTCCAAGTGCATTTCCTCAACCTATCTTATGGGTACCATTTGTTACATTGACCTAGAATATGTAAGAACATCAAGACTGAATAAGAAATCTGATGTATACAATTACGGGATTACTCTTCTAGAGTTCTTGTGAGGATAAATTTGTGTCCAATAACTCAAATCTACCAAATCAATCTACTTCGATACTAGTAGTAGTACACTCTTCTATTTTTGCATGCTCATAAATGTTAGTCTCTACTTTGGTAACACCTCCACTACTATTTGGTTGCTCTTCCGCTGCTCTTCGGCAACCTCTGTGCAAACCTTCGGTGACCTCTGTGAGAACATCTCTCGGTGACCCTAAATGGTCAAACGGCCGCAAACCCATGGTCGATTTGGTGGCCATGGATCTGACGGGGGCGGTGCTGTCGGAGGCGCGCAGGCAGAGGTTCTTTCGTGGATTGACCAGTGTTTTGCGGCACTAAGGCGGCCTCTTCGACCCCTTACCCTGGGAAATCCTCTCAACCGACCTCTGTGAAAAGACACAACCGCCCTTAGCTGCTTCTGGTGGCTTTTTCAGTGATAAAACTGTTGGCGACGGGTTTCCTAGCCACGTTTCTACAGTGGATCTGCACCCGAAGACCACTAGGACAGGCATTCCGGATTCCAGGGATGGTGTGAATCAGATCCCGAATGATAAATCAAATAGACCAAATACATTTAAGGATATTTTACAGGGCAGGAGCCTCACGCAGGGGATGAGCCCTATCACACCCATGATCCCAGCGGATACTAACCCTAGCATCTCTTTTGGGGATGAAGTCCTCGATTCAGAACATTTTTACCAGGAGCATGCCCTGATCGGGAGATTTAGTGGGCTATGGCCAAACCTAGCTACCCTTCATGACTGGATTACAAAGCACTGGATCCCGATTCTATCTGGTAAGCTAGATCTTTATCCATGTGTGAAAGGTACGTTCATTGTTGCTTTTTCCTCTATTAGGGATAAGGAAGTCATAGCTAAAAACTCGGGCTTTTCAATCCCACTACCTGGTTTTGAAACCCTGGTTCCCTTCTTTTAACCCACTTACTGAATCCTTTGCCTGCAAACCAGTCTAGATTAGACTGCCCCATTTACCACTCCAATTTTGGGATAGTACCTGCCTAACCATTATTGGAAATACTTTGGGTCATATCCTTTTCATTGACCCCCAAACCATTGATTTCACGCACACAACCTTTGCCAGAATCCTTGTTGAGCTTGACACATCCAAAAATCTCCCTGCTAATATAGAGCTTAAAGTCCAAAACAGAACTTGGACACAATCTTTAGATTATGAACGCTTGCCTTTTAGGTGCAGAAAGTGTTTTGCTACTGGACACACTGCTGATGTTTGCGGTATGGAAAAGTGAAAAAATGGAAAAAACAACTGGTGGAAAAATGCACTCTCAGAACACCTGATTTTCGAAGCCAAAGAGGATTCAAATACTGATACTGAAGATGTTTTTGTCCCAGAAACCCCTCTCTCAGAAATTCCAGTTGATGAAGGTGCCAATGAATCTCATCCAGTTGGCGATGGAAAGGAAAATACAAATGATGTTTATGAATCCGCTGCCCCAGTTGGATCGTTGGAGGATAAGGAAAATACGCCTCCTTTTTTTAATCCTCCAATCGCGGAGGCTTCTACAGGCTAGATAACGGTGCGCAAGTGCAAAAAGAAAAAAAAAAATCTCCAAGAATACCGGTTCTCCGCCTTGTTAGTTTCATGTCTTTGCCGCACGGCTTCTATTAGACAACGGTAAATGCTTTCTTTGTGAATCCACTATTTTTATGTTGATTTGCTATTGGTTTTGGGTTTTTTTTTTTGAAATTTGCAGTTTCTCGCCATTGGGCTTGAATGTTTTACCGCGATCTTGATCTTTTCCTTTGTTTCTACTTTGTTCACATCTGGCTTCTGGAGCCTTCTTGTATAAGGGTATAGTCCCTTTCAAAAAACTATTTGCCAATAATAAAACAAAAACACCTCCACTACTACTTTACTCAACAATACTTGTATCCACATCGGCAATCCTATTCTAAATGTAGCAAATGTATTCATGTTTTGTGTAAATAACATTCTCCACAAAAGGAGACGACTCCTTGTATAATATTTACAACTATATATGTATGAATTTGTAACAAATTTGAAATGTAAAAATATAACCTTTCAATGTAAATTTGATGATGAGATCAATTTTGTTATTTCTTGACTCAAAAAGAATACAATTATGGCTCAATGAGTGTTTTGATTGATGTAAACTATAAAATAATGGTTCAATGTATCTCTCGAGGACATAAGAAAACATTTCTCACAAACATTTTTTTTTTTCATTGTGTCAAGGATTATTTCATTTTATTGCTCACAAAAGTGACTCATTGTTTATATGGAGAATGGAACAATTTACAAACATAAATTCTACTATTTTTAGAGTAATAGAATTTTTGATATACATAAAATCCCAGCTATGTTGTTTTCTTTTAATGATTACTCGAAGATATAGTTTATTATAATAAACACTATTGAACTTGTACAATCTAAAAAAACAATAATTGAGTTGTTACAAGGTATATTTCGAGGTGAGAATGTAATTTTATTGTGAGTTCGACCAGAAGTCAAAAACACCACTAACATTTAAGGCCAGTGTCAAATTTAAGGATATGTGTTGAAAGTGTGTGCCTCACACTTTCAAAGTTTGAGATTCATACTCTGAAAGTGCAAGTGTGAGACTTCACACTTTCAAAGTGTGAATCTCAAGATTTGAAAGTGTGAGGATCACACTTTCAGAGTGTGAGGATCAGATTATTCAGAGTGTTGGGATATCACCTCGAAAGTGCGAGGCTCAAATTTTTTAGAGTGTGGGTCTCGCAATTAGAAACTGTGAGGCTCACAAACTTTAAAAGTGCAAGCCCTGCACTTTCAGAGTGTGGAGCTCATAAATAAACTTTTAAGTGTGAGGCTTGCAACTTATAAAATGTGTGCCTTGCACTTTCTAAGTGTGAATCATTTTTACCATTTGAAAGTCTGCAGTTTGCATTTTGTGCTTCTATTGTAGGGATTTATTGTTAGTTTTTATTTTTAATTTAATACAACATGATCATGAATTATAACAACTTTATGGCCGCTAACCTTACATCTAGGGTTTTGCACTTTCATTTAATATAATGGGATCATGAATTATAATAGTTAGCGTCAGCTAACCTTACATCGAGGATTTTTCACTTTCATTTAATACAACAGCTCATGACTTACAATAGTTAGTGATCACTCACCTTAGATTGAGGCTCATGACTTATAATAGTTAGCAATCACTCACCTTATATTGAGGCTCATGAATTATAATAGTTAGCGACCGCTCACCTTACATCGAGGTTCATGACTTATAATAGTTAGCGACCGCTCACCTTAATACAATGGGCTCACCAAATAATAGTTAGCGACCGCTCATGACTTTGAATTGGCTTTTGTAGGAAGTTATTGTTATTTTATTTTTTTATTAATCCAACAGGCTCATGCCTTATAATAGTTAACAGTTGCTAGCCTTACATACTCTCAACATTGAAAATCTAAAAACTACAAAATTGGAATCCAATAATAGCCAAATTGGAATCCAATAATAGCGATATTGGAATCCAATAATAGCGAAATTGGAACTAGAATAATTCCAATAATGACAATATTGGAATCCAATATTGCTACTAATGGATTCCAATAATTGTAATAATTGAATCCAAAGATAGATAAAATGGAATCCAATATACGTAAAACGGAGATGGATTTCTTCCAATACTAAATATCTGGAGTCTAAATTCTATGGACTATGTCCAGATTTAGTGAAATAAGCATTAGAAGGGTAAGGTTAAGAGAAATTATAGTTTCCCTACTACAAGAAATAAGGGAATGTTTTAGTAGGGATGCTTTACTTTAAGCAATGTCTTTATTAAATCCCACCAATTGGAATAGTGTCCAAAATAAAAACTTTTACAGATAACTACCAAAAGAGGTTGACTACATTGATTCAACATTTTTTTGACCTGTTAATATCAATGGAATGAATATTCCAAGTAATTTAAGCAAGGACAAGTTGTATTTCATTTTGTTTTCTCTCTTCCTTCTACAATATATCCTTGAATTTTCTCTCTTCCTCTAGGATATGTTCCCATTTTTTAGCATTTTCTTTCTCTTGCCTAGAACCTCTTGCAATTCTCCTAGTGTTTGTTCTAATATATTATTCTCACTTGTCATTTCTTGTAACTTTTTCTTCACTTCTTCCAGTTCCACCTATACTTGTTCATTCACAACAACTGTAGTCATAGAGGAAGATGATTTTATCCTCTTCTCCAACTCACTAGTCTTATTAACTGCCACTTTTTTGTTTGCTTTCTCATTTTCTAGGTCTACCTCTAACTTTTGAATTTTATTATTCAACTTATTGTCTCTCTCTGTCTTCCTTTATAAATGTTGTGTATACCACATCATTGTTCCTTTTGATACATTTATTTTGTCACAAGGTTTCATTATGGTAAAATCCATTTGAAGGGTGGTTACATCATAGTCACTGGAAACCATTTGATTATCTAGTTTTACAACTTTGGGCACAACATACATGTATTCCATGGTATTTGTGTCTAGGTTATATGTAGGAAATACCCTCATTGTGGTAGGATCTGAAGTTACAATAACATGTAGCATTTTCTTCTTGTTTCTTTTATCTCTTTGATTTGTGGGAAAACTCATCTCGGTAATCAAAACATGAGGTGTTTGGAGGAATGAATTGCTTGAATGGAGGAGTAATGAAGTTTGGGGGAATTTCCTTGTGGATTAGTAATTTTTGAGGGTGGCACCACATTTTGTAATTAGTTTCCTTGAGGAAATGCTACCCTATGCAAGAGTAATTGTATATATGTGTCTATATTTTGCCTCTTCTCGGGTCCTTGTTGGATAGTAGGAACTTCAACTATATTTGTATTGGCCTCTTTAGAATAATTTGTTGTTGTGGTACTTTTTGACCACTACTACCACCATCACTAGAACCACCAATAATAACAACACTAACATGATTCATTTCCAACTTCTCCTCTTGAATTTTCAACATGTGGCTAAAACGTTTGTTGAGGATTTGACTGGAGAAAAATGCATTGGATTACCACTTGTAGTTGTTGTATGTAGTGGTCCTTTCTCGAAGGTGAAGCTCCAAGGCCTAACCTATCAGAACCTCTTTCTAGGATGTACCTCTGGTGGAAGCCAAATGCCTTGTCTTGTTGAACCCAAACCACCACCACTAAAACCCATATTTTTAGCTATAACTTCCCATGTAGTATATGTTTGTTTCATTCTTTCATTCAATTGGTTTATATGAGTTATCCCCCATAGAGGGGAGTGTAATTCCTCCTCAAAGTCACATTGATCATCACTACTTCCTCTTGTGGATGTGCTTCATTCCACAATCTTCTAAAAACTACATCTTTCTGGAATAGAATCATACTCTGAAACAACTTTTGGATCACCTAGGTCCTACCTCATAGACCAAAAAGGTAGTTATTTTTGACCTTGTCCAATTTTTATCTTCAAAACAAGATCTAGATGCTTTGGCATGTTTTTAGAGGAGGATTTTTTTATCATATTTTGCATAAAAATTGTCATATTGAAATGCCTCTCCTCTTTTTGTGGATAATCCCAAAATTTGTGTTGACAAAACTCTTGAAAACTAATTCCTTTCTCAATAAAAATTTCATCCATTACTTTTTTACGTCATCCCAAGAGTTCTTGTTTTTCAATTTTCTAGCAGGGGTTTACTTTCATGTTGAATTTTAGTGGCAAAGTTCTTGTTTTTCACCACTACCCTTGCTTTAATCACCTCACATGGGTCATACAACCAGTGAGAGTCAACATCAAACTTAAAAATTTGTAAAATTTCATGTGCCACATTGAATGATTTTCTCTCAAATGTGAACCCTCCACATGAAAATGGTAAGGAAGGAAATATGCTCCTCTTTTATTAAGTAAAAAAATATAATTTATCTATGTTCTTTCCATCTACTGTATATATTCCAAGGAAAAAACCCTCTCTATCACATGTATTGGAAATTTGTAAGGTTGTACTCTTGATCCATAAAACCTTAGCACAATATATTCCTCCATGAAGTACCAGTCAACTAACTATATTTTGATCCTAGTTGAATGCAATCTCTACAGGTCATAGGAAATCTAGGCATTGTAATTTTTGAAATTTCTTGATAAATTGGAGTCCAAAAGTAGTCCAAAATTGATTGTAGTCCCTTTGATTATCAAACATCCTTATCTTGGGGGTCCACTCAAGTTAATGGAAGAAACACTTTTGGCTGGCCCTCAACATCATTGTAGGCTGAATTGCAATCTTTTTTCACAAACCATTTAACAAACCACCATAGAAATAAATAGCACAAGTAGGTAGTGAACCTAAAGGTCTTAGTGTGGAGCCTTCTTTGATTGTTAAGAATTGTTTATGCATAGATTTATGTAATGTGCTCAACAAATTTGTATGCACAAGGTGGAGAAACAAAATGGATATTGTATACCATTTCGAGGAGGGTTACATCCACTTGCTCATCACTATCGAATCCAAGGAAAAATGCTAACATAGAAATGGTATCCCTAACCCATGGTTTAAACATCACAATTGTATATGGAGGATTCCTTTTGGTACCATTCCATCAATTGTTAATTTTTACAAAAAATCATCTTTGGCATTTTGAGTGGTGGCATGATAATCATTAGTAATTGTTTCTAGGTTTATGCTGATGGTTCCTAATTATTTACTTTCAAACCCCAATGCATGGCCAAGATTTACCTCCGTAATGGACAACATTTCTTCTCTCGATGCCATTTGCAACAATAATTTTTTTCCCATGTAATTTTGGGCATCAGAGAATGAAAATTTAGGGCAAGGTAAAACCTCATGGAGCATCATGCATCCAATCCAACCCCCCATGTTATCCAACCTGATGGGTTCAAATGCTTATTTTAATTTCCTTATTCTCATACATGTATCTAAGTTGTGAAGTTCTTGTGCCAATTACAGGATCATAAATATCATGATATTCATCAAGTAAAACTAAGGGTTTTAAGTAGTTTGGCATATGGGATTGGGGTTTTATTTTATTTTGGGCTCTTGTGGAAGTAGACATGCTTGGAATTTTGGATTCTAGAAACCCTCAACCCTAATTTGTAAACCCTTATATTGAAATATTTCAAAGCAAAGGCTTATATAATGCTACTTATAAAAAGATAATATTTAAAGAATCAAATGCAGGATGACACTTACTAGAAAAATGAATATTTTGAGTCTTACATGGTCCACAACTTCTATGAATCTATTCAGCCTTAATTATAGTATGCCTTCCATAGAAATAGAATGCAATGGATGTTAAATATCACCTCACAAGTAGTAGCACATCATTATAAATGATTACATCTTTCATTGTAGATGTCAAATTTAGTCTCTTTTCAAATTCCATTTAGTGGATGACAAGTTGTCACTTTGCTAGGCCTATTCCGAGGAACTTCCATTTGAAATGTGAGTGTGTTAGGCCTTTTCCTGAAATAGAGCTGTGTCATTGATCTTAATATATGAATGATGCAAAATATTTAAAATAATTTAATAAAAAATCATACTTTGCATCATGTATCCATACGTGTAATATATCTTAGTATATATACATGGTAATGTCATCACATGTGGAGCATTTTGATGTTGCAAAAGAGTCAAGGACACTATTATCCCAAATTTTTAATTAACCCCTGAATTAATTTGGAATCTGGATAACTTATTTATAATGGACTTAGGTGGATCTTGTTTAAAATATCGTGGAACAATTACAAAGCCATATTTGTAAGCTACTAAAATAATTTAGCTAAACCTTTTGATAATCCACAAAGAATAAGGAGCGCCAAGTGTCACCCATTAAGGAACTGAGCATAAAGGTATAAAAAAGAAGCCCTAATGCCTAGAATTGAATATCAAATGGAAACATGGTAGGATTTGGGCCTCCTCAAGGAAAAGGCATTTCATGGACTCCAAGCCCATGGAATGAACTAATTCAATAAAGTTTTGTCCATGTGAGGTGGCTTGGTGAAGTGAGGAAAAGTGGTAGAAAGGGGCACATGTGGCAAAGGAAATCTCAATGACCAATCAAAATTTTCCACGTGTCATTCTTATGTTCCTTTGAGTGGCCAAGTGTCACCCATTTCAGGCACTTGAGTGTAAAGGTATGTAAAAGAAGCCATGATGCCCAAAATTATATATCAAATGGCCATGTGGATAGATTTCTGGCCTCCTCAAGGAAAAGGCATTTTACAAGACTCCAAGCCCATGGAATGAACCAATTCAATAAATTTTCGGTGTTGATGGCTTGGTGAGGTGAGGTAGAGTGGAAATCAGGATCACATATGGCAAAGACAATCTCAATGACCTATTATAATCTGCCACATGTCATTCTCATGTTCCTACGAGCAACCAAGTGTCACCCATTCTAGGAACCTGAGCATAAAGGTATGCAAAATAAGCCCTGATGCCTAGAATTGAATATCAGATGGCCATGTGGTAGGATTTTGGGCCTCCTTAAGGAAAAGGCATTTGTGGACTCCAAGCTCATGGAATGAACCAATTCAATAATTTTTGAGTCCATGGTGCAGTAGGTGAGGTGGTGAAGAGTGGCATTGGTAGTCAGGGGCACATGTTTCAAAGGAAATCTCAGTGACCAATCAGAAGCTTACCATGTGTCATTTTCTTTCCTCCCAATATGTAAAATTTCAAATGACCATAACTTTTGATCTACTACTCTAATTCTTGCAAAATTGGTCTCGTTGGAGAGGTCTCCTCGAGCCCTTTAATTTTACATCATCATATTAAAAATTAATGAGGTTAGGTGGGAAAAAGGGAAAGAAACATATGAATTAATGAGACTTAGATATGAAAAGACAAGAAATATGAATATCTATGGGAATACGTGGAGAATAAGGAAAATAACATATTAAATCTACATCAGTTGTAAAATCCATGAGTACTAGTAGGAAGTAGCTCAAAATCAAGTCATATAATGATTATAATTTATGATTTATGAGTGGCCCATGGGTTAATAAATAGAATATGGTGTCACACATTTTTCATTAATGTAGCTTCCCATGAATATAATTAATATTGGCTCAAATATAAATGTTTTATCATTATCATTACACTTTTCAATTTTGTTATAGTTCACATGATTCAACATTGAATACACTTTTCTATTTTGTCATAGTTCACACAAATTTGAATTAAATGCATTAGTGTTTTGATCTTGTAAATGTAGTCATGGTGAATTGTATATAAGGACAAGTTAGAACTGGTATAATTCAAAAGTTTTATAAGTGTGCCAATTTCTCTCTCTTTTCTCATCATGTGTTGCTTAAGCTTTAGAGTTTCCCATTAAAATATGTTATTTTTTTTACCCAGTCACTAGTGACCCACTATGGCTTACATTCCAAGGAGCTTATTGTAAAAAATATTTTATGTTAATGATGTTGAATTAGACTTTTTCAATCATGTCTTAACCTTTCCTAATCCCATGGAGTCAATGGAGGATTTTTCTTTTGTTGATAATGTCCATTTTGGTTTTCTTGCTAGGCTAGCTAGTATTACCCCTATCTTTCAAATGTATCAATTCCTCATTCAAAATATTTTTCCTAAAGGATATTCATATTTTACTTTGAGGATGACTTTTCCTAAATCCTATCTGGAACAACTTCCACCCAAAGGTTATGGGGTAGGAGGTGCATGCCCTGACATAGATTCTTCTCTAAAAAAATGTTTTTGAGTTGATCGAAGAAAGTAGGAAGATTGGAGTGAAAAAGGTGTGCAAGGTATTCAAATAGAGAATTGTGAGAGTGACATTGTGCTTCGAGGGAGAACTATGAGTCATGATTGTTGGGGGAAGGGGAAGAAACCCTTACCCTATGGTGGAAAAATGATGCAAGACTGGTTGGCCATGCCTAAAGGGAAGGCTGAGATTCTAAAGGTTTTAACTGGCCCTCCTCCTTGTCCCGAAGGAGTTTGATTGAAAAGGGGATGTTTGCATCTGCATAGTCAAATTTTGTATGTATTTTGGGCCATGGATGATTACAAGGAATTTAATGAAAGGAAGGAGAGACTACTCTCTGGCTCTGCACCAGTCTTAAGTTGTCTTGCTCATATGGAACTATGAGCAAGAATAGTCTTGTATAGCCACATAGCGTATATCTATTTTGTCGATTTCTAATGTGTTTATGTCAATAATTGTTTTCCTCCTCATGAGGATATCTAGATTTGTTATATATACTTATAGATATATATATTTATAACTTCTATTTTGGGGTGTATAGTATATATTTATATTATATATATTTATATTATATATATATATATATATATATATATATAAGTTTCAAGGGTGAGGGCCCCAATAGATCCCTCTTCTATTATGCAAAAAACAAAAATAGTAACATGTGAAACATTGAAACAATAACTTGGTTCATAGCTCGGTCTCTGTTGGGGCCTTTCTTATTTGTTACTGTTTAGTTTTGTGATTATCATAACATTTTATTATTAATAGAAGCATTCTCAATTTTTTAAAAAAAACATTGAAACTACTCTTTTTCTTGTCAATATTTGGTGGTTGGAATAATTTGATGGTTGGAATAGTTTGATGGTTGGAATAATTTTCAAAATTAAATTACTCTTAATTATCTCATCCTCTGTAAGATTGTAACATGTTCCACTCTTCATCTGTTGGAATTACAATTTTTTGTAAATCAGAGTGACATGTAACTTTGTTTGATGTTTATTGGTTACTTTTTAAGAAATGACAATTTTTGGGCCTTATTCCAGTCAAAATTTTTTTGTAAGTTTTAAATCCAAAAATTCTTGTAGTGACACATATATTGACATGAAACTTCACTTTATAAAATAGTTGAGCATTAACTAGTCACATCAATTTTTGAAAAAGGGATTTAAAAAATTGCTTTCAATTAAAAAAGAATAAAGAAAATCCAACATTTAATACATATGACAAGACAATATTTATTATTAATATTTTATTAGATATATGAGAAGACAATTAACTATTGACAATTTTTGATATTTTGTAATTATATTTTATATTTAATAAATTATTATTTCATTAGATTACAAATTAATATATTTAATAAATTATCAAGATTTCATTAGATAATACTACAAATTAAATATATGAGAAGAGATTTTTCAATTATTGTAATTATATTTTCATATTTAATAAATTAAAAAAAAAATAAAAATTTTTTGAGCATTATAAAAAATTATTATTTGTTGATTTTTTATATTAATAAGAAATGTTGCATTCATTAAATAATTGGATTTTTTCTTTAAATTATTTCCCATGACTTGAAGGCAATTTTTTTTAATATTTTAATTTCAAGTATATAAATTTTCCATCAGACTCATTAGATTAAATAAATTTCATCATTTAAGACTTTCATTGAATTTGTTATGAAAATTACATGTACTTAGATATTTTCATTACATTTTGGATATTTTAGAAATTATTTGAAAAAAATAATAAAATTTAAACGAATATCACCATTAATACAAATTACAAATATTTTATTTAAAAATCCATATATGCAAATAGAATATTTTTTCACCTACGAAATATTTTTTATCCCTACAAATATCATCACATTTGTTATATCATCATCTAATTTCTGCCCATCCATCTCCTACCACATAGGCAGGAACTTTCTACTTCATGGATCTTGTTTATACTTGATCAATGATGATAAACTTTAAAAAAATTGAGCAATTGTAGATATGAAAAGTTCTTTAACTTCTTAATCTCTAAAAATAACAATGCTACAATACTCTCTTTTGCTTGGTAATTGATAGAAAAGCTCCAAGTTACTTTTAACAATTGAATGTCATCCTTTGATAACTTTTTCAACTTTTTTGTTAACCAATAAGAATATTCCACACTACTTTTTTTTTTGCATAACCAATATATGCTAAGACTTTGTCAGAAATAGTCAGAAGTGAGCCAATAAGACATCTCCATGTTCTTTTCACATGTTGTTTTCCTTTGTAAGAACCATGTTAGAGTGCAAAAGGTGAGCTAGTAAGAAGGCTCCACATATGTATGGTTTTAACGGACCATTTTCTATTAAATGATCTTTCTTGTCATGTATGTTTCACTACGTGAAGTGTGAACCAATAACAAAACACCATGTACATATGGATTTCACAAAGTGTCAAGACTCTACATATCATCTATTAGTCACCCCATGAAGTGCAAACCAACAAGAAATATCCATGCTTATAATCATAATGTTTTCAGACTTTAGTAAGTGTTTTGAAGATGTAATAGCACATGAATGAATAGCTTCCATGTAGTGTCCTTTCTTCAGAGAAGTCAAGGTTTTAAGAGATTGAAGTGAAGTACTTGTCCTATCAATTTGTGAATAGAGAATGAATCAACAAGCTCCACATAGTTTCATAACTGAATAAACATTGATGGGTTAGCTAACACTTGTGATGAAATTATTTTCAAAAATCATAAATGAAAAATGCTTGTTTTTTTGTAAAAAATATTAACTTTTGATCAATTACCTTCCAAATTAACCATTCATAATTAGAATTATGTGTTCAAACTTGTAACATTTGATAAACATGAAGTAATTTCTTGAAAATACACAAGAGTGGAGAGAAACATAACTATAGAGGAAAGAGAAGGAATGATCCAAATGTGCAACATAGATAAACATGTAGATCAAAGACTACAAATTATTTGGTACCACTACCAATCTTGGAACTACTAAGGGACAAGACTATATAAGTTATAACTACTATATGGTCATGAACTAATTTCTATAGTCTTGACTTCAATCCTTCAAACCTTAACCTTTGACAATATGGATCTGAAACTTCTTGTGTGATTGTGCTTCACTTGTTATAAAGTGATATTGAATCTCTTATATAGCCTTCTATAGGTTATTAGGTAAAATATTTTGATAAGGCATACCATAGGAAGATAAAATGAAAAGACAAATGCAAAAAATGAAATTAAAGTAGATCAAAACATAGCTATTCTCAATGGAATGCTTGGGATATTTTTGAATATGTTTCAAATGATTTTTTGACATGGTGTAGATAATCTTGCATCACTAAGTCTTAACAATGTCTTATAGTGCTAAGTATATTTTTTGGTCATTATAGTGCTAAGTATTCAAGTTTGTTCACATTATAACCTTGATAGTGTCAGTAGGTCTCTATAAGTAGTAAAAAATAAACTAATCAAATTTATGACCATGCAAATATAACTTTGCATATCTACAAATTTCATGACAAAGAAAATTATACAATGATTAATCAATCAAAACAGATCTAAGAAACTTTGCAACATAATTGAGAAGGCAATACATAGAAATTGAAAAACACCCTTGGACTATCAAGATGACAAGCTCTTTCTTTATAAACAATCTTCCTCCTTAGAGGGTAAACCACTAGTATAGTTACATTGTTACACAAAATTACCACCACCATGGGGCTTAAAAATAGGCTATAGCTAGTTAAAAATAGCTCAAATAATCAAAATGTTTCATGAGTGGCTAATTAAAGGATAAAAACTATAGCTTCCATGTAAGAAAGTTGATACTTCCTATTTTTAAGATTACAAATGTAACAATATTAAATCCTAATAATAGGAAAGCTACTACTTTGTGCCTTGTTCAAGCTCTACTTAGGTTCCACTGGACCACTAGAAGTTTCCTGTGTAGATTGTGTTTGACTACGTTGAAGTTCAAGTCACACATGCTTTGAACTCATTCTCAATATAACATAGGTCTAGAATAGGTGGCCTCATCAGATTAGGAACTTATTGTATGAGTATTGGAACTCTGTTATAGATAGGTTTAGCATTTTCACTCATAGTGAAGTGAAATTTCTCCACTTTTCCATTTGTAGAAGTCACCAATGCCATAATATCTGATGTCTTCCCAACCATATCTTCCTGGGAAAAGCTAGCACTTAGAGTAGCAATGAATGCTTGCAATTGTTTCTCAAAGATGGACTTGTGAATTAACCTTACCTTATGGCTGATGCATAGAGGTAATATGAGCTTCAACTAATAATTCATATATCTTCTCTACTATACCCCATAGCTCTATCAACAATCCTTCCACTATGGCCATCCAATCACCCAATTCTTTCAAAATGTTAGCCATGCAGATCTTTTTGTATTCAAGTCTGGATTTTGATTTGTAATACATTGAGACAAAGACCCATGTTTATGACAACTAGTAGCTTTTCCATCATTGAATTTATCTTGGTCATATGTTTGTGTTGGCCTTGTACCTATTGTAACCCTTTCTCTGCTACATCTTGATGACTTTGTATAGAAACTAATAGCTCATATAAAGTTCTCAAGGACATTTACACATTGGGAAAAGTGTTCTTTGGACACATTGAATTACTTCTGAGCATGCAGAGCATCAAGCTGAGCCTGCATTCTCTTAACCAAATCAACTATCATCTATTGAGTGGCATCAATAACTGACTGGGGTCTACATCCATGACTTCTTCCCCCGTGTGTGCTTTCTTGGAAATCCTCAAAATGTCCTCCTCTATTTCCATGTAGATAGGAGTAGCTCCTTGGGAAAACTTCCTCTTTGTGACCCTCTTGAGGGTTCTTGTGGGAGTATCATACTTGATTTGCACCTTTGGGTCTTCAAGTTGTGCCATTTATAGAAGCCATTGCTTTTTCCCAACAAGAGGAGTCCATGTTCCTTTGAAGTAGTAGATGCAATTGTTGTTATGGAAGGAAAGGTAGAAGAAGGCCTTACCACTTGTGGTAAGGTGTGTGGTGTCCAAGGAAAATTTGGTTTAGCTTGAATAGGTCCCAAAGGGGCCAAGAGATGGCTCATGAAACTCTGAGTGACCATAGGATCCTGGAAAGAAGAAATGGAATGAAAGAGGGAATTGGAAGGAGTGGCACATGCATGCATGATAAGAAAGTTTGGGAAACATATGGTGTGATAGAAGGAAGAAAAGGTGGATGAAGAGACAACCAGATTGGGGAGAAATTGAAGGAAGGTCAAGGAAAGAAGGAGAAGGTTGCATTGGTGCCTTCAACTTAGCCTTAGAAGGTCTTCTGACAAGACTTCTAGATGATGTTGGAGCTGAAGAAGATACAACAAAGTAAGAGGAGTGGAAGAAGAAATTAAAGAAGTAGAACTAGAAGAAATGGTTGTAGGAGATACACTCATTGATTCTAATATTGTTGTAGTAACTATAATAGGATGGGAAGAAGTGACTACAACAACTTGGGGAGACAATGATATAGTCATTGGTGATGAAAAAGAAGGAGAAGAAACAACTGAAGAAATGGGTGAAGAAGAAGAAGGCATAGGAATAGAAACATGTGCCAAAATAGAAGCAAAGGAGAGAAGGAGAAACAATAATAGAAGTAGTAGAAATAGGGGAAGAGAAAGGAGGAGTTTGATAACTAGTAGGATCCAATATCCCATGATCTCCTCCTACTTCATCTTCAAAAGAAGAACTAGTAGAAATGAGAATACTACTAGTGAAAGGTCCTAGGGAAGATGGAATTGGAATAGAAGAAGAAGAAACCATCCCTATAGAATTAGAAACTAAATAAGTAGAAAGAAAAGGAACAGACATAGGAGGAAAAATTGCAACAATACTCACTAAGAGGACTTGTTTCTTGTGGACTATGTGGACTTGTGGCTGTCCCAATAGACCTTGTAAGGGCTTGTCATTTGTATGCTGGAGAGAAGGAAGAATGAGAAGGACCAAATTTTCCTTTTGATGGAGGAGGCACACAAACAAGAATCTTATGAAGTTGTCTTGAATCAGTACCTTCATCATCTGAATCTTCTTCCTCATCTTCCCTTGTACTTCTACTTCTCTCTGGCCTAACTTCCAATCCACCAACTCTAATGGCCTACCTGCCTAATAGGTGCATAAGTAACATTGAAATTTCTCATATTTATGGCCACCACTTGATCATTGACCTCATCCTTATAAACTAGGTCATCCTTTGTGGGGTTGATGTTTGTAGTTGTAAGTGGCCATGCCAGGAGTGTGCTTGCAAAATTGTCCCACTCTTCTGTTGGGTCAAAATTCCTTAGAGTATGATAGTCTAAGTGGAATGATGTCATGTGGGTTGTTATTCTCTTGGATTTTTCCAATCAGTCAAGACCATTGAACCTACTAAGAAAGGAAGAGGAGGATAAGTAGACTTTTTCTTCTTTTGTTCCTTTTCCACATGATTGATGCCATGGAAAAGTGATATACAATCTCTTGCTCAACTAGCTTGTCTGAAACATATTTGGGTAGTCTAAAAGGGATAGTGAGAATCCCCTCTACTCTTATCACTATATAAGTATGGGTAACACTAAAAATATCCCCATTCTCTCAATGAATTGATGATTCTTTGACTTACCCTAGGCATAAGGGTGTCATATATGGCATTGTAGATCACATGGGTAGTAGTTATTACAAATCACCTCCATGTTCTTCCTATAGTTATGCATGTGCATATTGCTAAAGACCCTATGGGGACTATATGATTTATCTTGTGGTGACCAACTGGGACTCCCTAAAATTTTGGACTGCTACACACATGACATCAAAAGTAAGACATCATATAGAAATTTTCCTGCTTCTCTGGCTTCTGGCACTCACAAGATTGTTGAAGAGGTTAAAAGCTAGAACTCCAACCAAGATAGGTATTTTTCATCATCGATGATCATGGCTATATAGGGGTACCCATGTTGATTGACATGCACAATATCTAGTGCTCCAAACAGTCTATTCATTAGGGCCATTCCCACTCTCACTCCATGTCTGAAAGATCTTATATTCATCTTCTCTATTGAGACTTTGGACTTGAAACTAGTCAGGTCCTCTACCCAATCTTTAAGCACAATCTTAAGGTTATTGCTCTTTCCCCATTGTTCATTATTTCTTGATTGAACTAAATATTAGATCTAGGGAGATGGTAGTAAAACAATAGCCTTTTTAGTTATATTAGCAATTACATTTCCTCCTTTGGATTTTATAATTCCTTCAACACAACTTACATCATCACAGTGAAAAATACCCCAAAGCAAGTCGATACAATGCATTACCTCTAGTTTTCTAGCTAAAATATGCATCCCACTCTGTCTAATGGCCACTAGATCAGCCATGAACTATGCTTCATCTGGTGTGCATCATCATCGTCATCTATCAAACTAGCTCCTTCTACCTTCATTTTCAAGGTTGTATAATGCTCGAAGCCGATGACTTGTTTGTCAAAAATGGTATCTCCAAAGAGCTGGTCCGAGTAGAAAGTGTGTAGGTAAGCCTCCATTGACAATAAAATTTAAAATACTTGAGAAACTATAGGCATGCAAATCTCTCAATCTCATAAAACACTAATACTTTTTTTCCTTGTGATCTCTTGAATTTAGACTTTGAAAGCTTGGTTATAGGCTATAGCTCAAATACCAAGTGCTTGAGCATGAATTCCTTTCAAGATTCATGTAAATATTTCTAATTCGTGCTAAAATGGTGGTATACAGTTGTAACATTGAAGTCTAGTCACCATTTAATAATTTATACATTTTGCATTGATTAAAGATTTCCATTAATTTTTTATCTTTTCACCTCTTAGTCTGGTTAATTCACATGGTGAGCTTTGATAGCTTTGCATGTTGTTTTTATTTGTAAGAACCATGTCAGAGTGTGAAAGGTGAGCCAGTAAGAAGGCTCCACGTATGTATGGTTTTAAAGACCATTTTCTATTAAATGATATTTTATCATGTATGCTTCATTGTGAAGTGCAAACCAATAAAAACACCATGTACATATGGATTTCACAATGGACTTGAGTGATAGACTCTACATATCCTTTGTTAGTCAATAATAAATATCCACGCTTATACCATTTTCCCAATGTCATTTGTTTGGTGGGTCCTATGTCATTTATTGTGAAGTGTGAGCCAATAAGAAAGGTACAAGTCCAACTTCCAATTTCCATAAATAGTGGTAAGTCGGTGGGTGGTGATGATCTAGCCACTAGAGAAAAATTTGACAGAGGGTATCGTCAAACTAGTTTTTGGATATTCTCCATTTGATCTTCAACTATTTTTTTATATTTTTACCATTATTCTTTATATATTTGATGTTATTTCCTTTATGGGGTTTCTCAAGTTTGTTCTTTATCTCTTTGATATTCAATAACCTCAACTAATCTTGTACAAATATCTTTAATTCAAGAGAGAATCCAGGGTTCATTTTAAGAAGACCCCTCTGAAAAATTACTTTTGAATCATCAACGAATCTCATAAAACGACTTTCAAATCATAGGAGAATTTCTGAAAAAATGTTTCATGGTGAAGGTAATTTTACAAAGGATTGGTTTCTTGTTTTTTCACTTTTTTGGCCAAGTAGGTTAGACGGGTGGTGGGTGGGAGGTTGGATGAGTGGTTGGATGAGTTGGGGTTGGATGAGCAGGTGTTGGATGAATGTTGGTCAAATGAAAGGGTTAGAGGGGCTGGTTGGATGGGTATAGGTTGGTCGGGAAAGGATTGGATGGGAAAGGGATTGAACGGGTTGGTTGGATGGGTCGATGTTGGATGGGTCGATGTTTGTGGGGAAGGGGTTGGATGGGAAAGGGTTGGATAGGTTGGTTGGATGGGTGGATGTTGGATGGGGATTGGACAGGTGGAGGTTGGACGGATGGAGGTTGGAGGATGGAGGGTTGGACGAGGCAGAGGTTGGACGGGAAGGGGTTAGATGACAAGTTGTTATTGATGGCGAATCACAACACCCATGAATGTCTCAGAACTCGATGGGTTGAGACTCTCAGTGCGATTGCATAACATGGAGCTTTTCCCAAGTGTGGGACCTTGCAAAATCAGAAAATCTCTCTCGGATGAAGGCCGGTTCCTATTCCTCTGTTCAGATGCACACGTAAAAATGCAGAGGATTTACTCAAAACCTAATCTAACTTGCCAAGGAGACAGGGTAAGAAGATGCATAAAATAAAACCTAAACTACAAAGGTGATGCACCGAGGAATGAAGAACACCTGTCTTGCCAATAAACACAAACCATAAAAACGCAATGCAAGATCATGCACAGATAACCAGATTCACAGTGAAAGATCAGGAGGATGCAAATGAACACAGAGAGGGTTGAGAATCATCCACAGACATGCATTATTTGCTCCAAGATTGATACAATACACTACAAAATGCCAAGAGGCAAAGTTGCATTACAATTTTAAATGGGAGGTTTGAACTCCACAAATTCACCTGCCAAAGAGAAGAAGGGAGGGGAAAAACAAGAATGTCCAACCTTTAGAAAGAATCCTCCTTACAATTTATAGGAGGAAAAAGAGAGGGAGAAGAGAGGAATTCGAAATCTACCCCAACCACCTCCAGACTGCACCTAACTCATCTCATTATGGCGGTAGGTGGGAACCCTAACAAACCCCAAAAAGTGGTGAAGTGTATTTTTCATTTTTAAGAATTTTTTCCCACCCAATTAAAGATATCCAGTCGTAGTTGGATAGAGGACCTTGTAAGCTTTCCAAAAATTCCAACCTTGTGTGAATCCGAGCTCCCTGTGAAAAGTTATGGCGATCTGAATATTTCCGCGTCAGGGTCTTCTACCTGTCGGGTTCGGGGTTCTCCTCTGCATTTGCATCAGGTTTGGAGGATGCCTCGACATGTGTTTGATGCTTATGTTTTCCCAAAACCCACTTCCACCAGTATTTCCAAGATTTCCTTTGTTTTGGGTCGGAAAATGGACTTGCATGTGCATCGGGTTTGGAAGGTGGCTCGACATGTTTTCGCCCCATGCTTTCCTGACATGTTTTCCCGACTCCAAGACCTGATTTTCCTAGGAAGTGTTTCGGGTTTGTAGAACTCTCAAGCATCGGGACATCCCTTGTGATCTGCATGCTTCATGTCTCATGTTTCCCGAAACCCGAAACCTGAATTTCCTTTGTGTCGGGTTTTTGAACCTCCCCGACATATTTTCCTTTTGTGTTGGGTTTTTGAACCTCCCCGACATATTTTCCTTTCGTGTCGGGTTTTTCAACCTCCCCGACATATTTTCCTTTTGTGTCAGGTTTTTGAACTTCCCGGCATATTTTCCTTTTATGTCAGGTTTTTGAACTTCCCGACATATTTTCCTTTTGTGTCAGGTTTTTGAACCTCCCCGACATATTTTCCTTTTGTGTCGGGTTTTTGAACCTCCCCGACATATTTTCCTTTTGTGTCGGTAGTTTGTATTTACCGGGGGGTAGATATATACAACAGTTGTTGGATGGGTTAAGGTTAGATGGTGGGGTTAGACGGGAAGGGATTGGATGGGTGTGTTGGCCGAATGATGGTTGGGTGAGTTGATTGGATGGGTGGATTGGATGAATATAGGTTAGAAGGGGAATTGGTTGAATATAGGTTGGACGGGGAGTTGGTCGAGATGGGATAGATGGGAAATGGTTGGTTGAGTGGTTTAGATGGAGTTCATTCAAAGCATTGTTACCAATGTATTTAATGCTCATTAATGATACCCCTAAACTCTATAAATAACATTTCAAGGTTCATTTTTACACTTTTATCCATAAATTTCCACTTCCAGTGCTTTGAGCTATCTAATTTTACACCCAAATTTCACTCATCCCTAATTTCAGCAATAGTCCAGTACCACATCTATTCCTTCACCCAAATTTCAATACAAAAACCTCATGTGCCCACAGATTTTAGCTTTGCTAAAGCTAAAAGACACTCCAAAGGATTGGGTGGAAAAATCAAAATTTTTCGGGCTTGTGAACATGCCCCAATTCGACACAAATTCATCCATCCTTGATTACCTACTTACCTCTTACAAGATGAAAAAATTTCCGTTCTTGTCATGCATCCGAAATGTTGTCAAAATTTTTTTTTTTGAACTTGAGGATGTGCATCGGCTAATAGGTTTACCTTTCCAAAATAAGCCACCAGTTACTACGAAGGCAGTTCTTACAGATGAAGACAAAGTTTTTGGAGTCTCATTACAATGTACAAGGTTGATGGTAAGTTTATTATTTTCAAATGATTTTTTTAACATTACTCGACCACACAGGATCTAACGTTTCCTTTCTGTAATTATAGCTCCTCTTAATCGATCATCAAGAGGCCTTCTTCTACAAGGTATTACAAACAATTTCTTTCTTGCAGTTGCTTCACTTTTTCAGGCCAGGATTGTATTACAGGGAATATCTACGTGAGACATTCCCTATTGGGTAGTTCAGTATTTATTACGGACACTAGCAGGTCAACAATTTGATTGGTGCAGTTATTTGTCCAACCGAATTAAATCAGATATCTCCCATGCCCGCAAAGGCAATCAAACTGATAAATCAAGGATTGTATTTTCTTCTTGCAATTTTATTCTAGCTTTCTATAATGAAGCGTACTACAAATTGACATAGCATACGATTCCTACTGGAATCAATGATAAGATGATTGGTCTTAGTCTCGAAGAACAACATGTAAAATTTACATTTACTATTTTCTTGTTATAAAGATTTCAATTTAAATATTTAAAATAAAATACTAAATGTATGATTATATTTTGAGAGAAAATTATAGTTGTAGCATCTCATAAGGAGGCAATTGCTAGAGGTAAAGCCCCTCCAGAGGTCTCTGCTGATTCTGACATGGATTCAACAGAATCAACACCAATAAGACCTCTTTAAAAGTGACCTAGGGGGTCGATTTACACAACACGTTTACCATCACATTTAACTACATGTATGAATAATGAAGTTATCTTTATATATAAATTACAAATTCAAACAACTACTATAAATTATGTATTCTAATATTTCTACTAATATTTTCTACATGTATTGTATTCAGAAACTACTGAGATGGATGATGAAGATCAAACTCATTCTAACTCTGGAGATCAAAATATCACGATTGTGTCTCCGTCTATGCGAGGTATATTGTACAGTACTTTGATTTGCATGTTTTGTTTCTTTACAATTTTTTAGCATTTACAAACACCAACCATTATATTCTAACAATTTGTTGTTTGCTCCATGTAGGTAATATGGCTTCAGGTCATATTCCACTTGCAAGGAGGCCACCACTTCCTCCGACACGTCAAGTACAAACACAAAGGAGGACTTCGGGAAAGAATATTAGGTTTCCTGCAGAGTCAGCAGGAACAGTTCATCCTACTACAACTAAATTTCCTGGGCTGTCATTAGGTGGAGTTTTAAGTGTAACAGCCACACAACTTTTCAACAACATTTCCCTTGATGAGGAGTATTTAGGCTTTGAAAGTGGGGATGCGGCCAAGAGTAGCTATTTTGACACCCACGACATGATTCAATCTACTCCGCCTCCATAACCAAATGTGCAGGGAATGTAGGGCAGTGACTCTCCTCCTCCCCAAACCACTGCACCACAAACAGATGATGAAAAAACACACTTTATTTTAGAAAATATGATATCAAATAGCATGGGGGAAAAAATTCAAGAGGTTGTAATGTCTGATGTGGATTTGGTGCGGTCGTGGGAAAGGCGAAAAAATTTTGATAAAAGAAATAAATACTAGATACCATAATCATGCTCAAAGGCATTCATTGTTCACTACCGTAGAGAGCCAACCAGCATGGCAAGATGTTTTGCTAAACAAAGCTCAATCAGGGACAATTTCATATAGTAATGATTACAATGATGAAATTGTAGACATAATGCTAAACAGGTTGGAAAATCTCAATGTTGAAGCACATGCTTACTACAACAAATGGTCTAAAGACAAGACTAATGTTTTGATTGCAAATGCAGAAAAAGAGAAAGTTGTTGTAAGTGGCCATTAACTTTTACATGAAAAACTAAATATTATCTAATATAATTACCACTTCTATATTTTTTTCATATGATTTGATTGACTAAAAATTTAATATTTCTATTTTACAGGAAAAATATGAAAATTTAAAGAAAGAGGCAGCTGTTTTTGAAGCACATTTGAAGAATGCCCGCAAAAGTCTGAATTATTTTATACAGTTGAAGGAAAAACTCATTGTAATTAATAAACAAAATAATACATTGAGAAGGATAATAAAGGAGCATAATATGGATCCAAAAATCTTACTGAAGGAAAAGATAGATGCAGATGCAACACTTTTGTCTGCAGGAGATGTAGCGAGGGAGGAGCTGAGTATACTAGAAAATATCAACACTGCAGCAAGAGACCTTTAGGTGTCAGGAGTTATTGCTCCATCTGATACGCAGGAAAAAGAAAAATCTTCACCTGCATCACAAATTTGATAAGTTAGTTGAGTTCACCATGTGACAGGTGTGTTGTCACAATTCCGACACTGGCGTAGGAATTAAAAGATAGTGGCCAACCCTTTTTTAGTTTTTATTCCATGTGGCAGATGTAAGGACAACTATGATTTTGAATCATAGGTAGAAAAGAGGATGACCTCGTAATGTGTCCTTATATGATAGAACTTGTCCGGAAGCTTTGAGATGTTAAAACAACCCCTTTTTGAATTGTATTGGCCGACAATGCTTTATGAATTTGTAATTTTTCATAAAGTAATTTGCCACATGAGAAATCAATTTCATATGAACTTTGGAAGTTAGAATTGTATAATGTAACTACATATAAATACAAACTATGTTTCTTTTCTATTGTTTATGTAAATGTTGCTTAAATTTACACTATTTTGTTTCATTACGTTTTTGCATTCTTGTAGATGTAAAATAAATAAATTAAGAGATATAAAAGATAAATGTCACATGTGTTCTTATTTCAGTCTCAATTTGAAATGCAATCATAAAAAACAAATGGCATTATTGAAACAAATATTGTATTGATGACATTGTTGCAATGACGAAGGATCAAAAATGACAAATACAATATTGCATTTATTGAAAGTTGTAATCACTGAATGAAGTACATAAGTAGTCTCAATAATGTATAGAAGAAATGAAATCTATGTGAATTTGAACAGTCCTAGAGCAACACTTTCATTTGTGTCTTGGAAATCAACTGTAGCATGATTTGTGGATGTGTCTTGATCCCCTGGATCAGGTAGAATATTACTTACTCCTCTTCTGTCTACTAGTGAATTCCAAAATGTCAGGGCTCTATCATAAGGAAAAGACTCCATTGATTAACTTGATACATACAATCTGAGATACTTTCTAGATTCCTATCCAATTTGTTTCAAACTTTTGACTTTAAAAAGGATAGTGCACTGAAAACCCTCTCATCTTCCACAGAACCTAGAATCATTGTTTGACATAGCTCATACAACTTAATATACTCGCTCAAATCTTCACTTAGAATACTACTAGAACAGATATCCTTCCAAATCCTTTTCATGGCACTGTAATCCTGTGGGTTTTGTAGAAGTTGAACTTGTCGTATCATTGTATTAGAAAAATCCATTGACTGTGAACTAAGTAGTTTTCTTTCCAAAATTCCTTCTACTGAAACTCCATTGACCTCTACAATCTTATAGAAATGATCAGTAAGATCACCCATGTTTTTGACAAATAAAGGACTGATAGATGTATAAGGTTTGCCACTAGACAAATTCAGAACTGCAGATTTACAACTCCCATTGCTTCAAGTATTTTATCATTTTTGAATCTTTCCTGAGATCTCTTTAGCTAACGATTCAGAGATCTTTCTCAACTTATTCCTAGTTTCGATTAATACTGAATCATATAAATTTTGTGTCACTTTTACTTCTTCTATTTCTGAGTAAGCCAAATCAATTCTGTTTTGGTACGTATGAAGTGGAATCTCTTTTCCATGTGTTGTTATACATAGATGATCATTTATATTGTACTTTAAGAAGCACTTAGAATTTTTCAAATTTGTTAATGCATTCCAGTTTTCAAAAGCAGCACCCTTAAAACTCCCATCAGAAATATATAAACTTTCTAGACTCCAAGAAACACGTCTTCTGAGTCTTATAAAGTCTGTAATGTAGAAAGACCAATCTTGAGCATGCTTCGTTAAAATATTTAGCTCCCTCAACATGGGTAAAATACCGCAAAGTGTTAGTAAATTTTCTATGTTAGTTAGACAACACAATAGATCTTTAGCTTTATCTAAATCCCTATGGTATTTAAACATAAATCCTGTAAGTGAAGGATATTCATCATATATTCTACAGGCAAGTTCATACATAGATATCCATCTCGTATCTACATCTTTGAGAAGTTTTTTCCCTTTATCAGTCCAATAGAAATTTTTGAAATTCTAAAAATCTCTTAGGACTGCAAGAATAATAGGCATGGAGATCACATATCAATTCCTCCACTTTAGCTACATTTTCAAATGTGCTCACAATTTTGTATGTGAGATTCATTTTGTGAGCCATGCAATGGACAACAACCATATACGGAGCAATAGTTGTTCTGAAGTCTAACACACAGACCATTTCTAGATCCCTACATTACAGCTGCACCATCGGTTCCAACACAAACTAATTTTGTTGTAATGGCATAGTCATCCATTCTAGTGATATCCTTCAGATTTGATACCACCAATTTATAAATATTCTCATAATTGCAATTCTCTATCATTTTATGAATTGCCAAGAGGTGTGGAGTCCTTGTTTCATTAGTAAATGTGTAAACATGAATACATATCAGGATGTATTATCGACTGCGGTAACCTCGTCTAAAGAAATGGAAATATACTTTGCCTTTTGAACACACATTTTCAGATCCTCCTTCTCTACCAGAGCTAGACATTTTGCAATCTCCCAGCCGTTGGTATCTGACCAATGAGATTGTGGAACGTTCTTTAAACCAATAACTTGATACAACATTCTATTTTCTCCAAAATCTGACATTGGTCTTCCCCTTTTCATTATATGAAAAATAGTTGCAAATTGAATACCCTTTGCTTGCATTTCTACCTCCATAGCTTTGTTCAATTTTCCTACTATGGTCCCACCTTTTTCATTTACATATTTGATACGTTTTTGTTCCTTTTCGTACTCTTTTGTGTATTTGACATGTAGACAATCTTTTGCATCTTTCCATTTATGAGTTCTGACTATGTTGCCATCCTTTTGCTTTTGGGAAATGTATATTTTCCCATAGTGTTTTTCAATTGTGTCTAGTTTGAGCTGCATTATGTGATCCTTCCCTATTTCCAACCACATATTTTGCATCAACATTGTGTTGGAACATCATTAGAATTTTTAGTGTGCACAAGTTCAATAAAAGGATATTTTGCAGCCCATTCGAACTAGAATTTCCTTCCAATTGTCCAATTTGCCATCTTTCTTCTAACATATTTTTATTTTTTTCCCATGGGATTCAACTTCTGCATCTAGGTTGTCAGCAGAAATATTTTGAATCTCATGTCTCCTCTTTCTGGAAATAGACCTTGGAGTAGAATCTTCCTTCTTGGTGTTTTCGGGAGTTTGATGAATTTTCCTATACTTCTATTTCATCAAGGGATGGTATGTTTGCCTCAACATATATTAGATCATCAATATCTATAAATTGATTATTCTGTGAAGGAATTTCTAAAAATTCTGCAAATAATTTTATAAAATTGTTACTTATATTGTATTAATCTTATCTATAGTTCAATTTTTACAGAGTACAAATGTCAAAGAGTTCCGAGAACAGTATTATAAACATAATTATTAAATTTTGTTAGATAAAATAACCATTAAATAACACTTGCCACATACTAATATTTTCAGCCGAAGCAGAAACCAACTTCATCTTTTGTGATTTTCCAAAATAGCCAAGCAAAGTATTGGCACCCTTTTTTGAACTGACTGAATTTGTAATCTTTTTGCCCTGATTTCTAGTATCCATGACTGCTTACTGCTTATGGCCTTATGAGCAGATTTTATGTTCCAAAGCTCTGAGAATGGATGGTTAAGATTTGGATGGCTGGCCTTGGGGTTGGACGGATATGGGTTGGATGGATAGGGGTTGGATGGATTTGGATTGGACGGCCAGGGTTGGATGGCTAGGGGTTGGAGGGGTTAGTTGGATGGAATACGGTGGAATGGTTGGACATTTAATATTACAGAGTATTTTAGATCAAGGCTAGATGGCTCAGACTCTCAGAGTTGGACACCTTACAGTTGGGTGGCTGGCCCAGATTTCAAATTTCAGTGTTGGCGGTAATTTGATATGCTTACTTGATGAATATGGCAATATGCGCACTATATGATTTGAAATGGTGGCGAATTACATTCCTAACCTCTTATATATGTGTAAAATCTAGGTGAAAGGAATAGTATAAGGGACATGTTGGCTGAATTTTTTTGTGAATAAGTCGGCTCTGAATAGTAAAATATTCACCATTACGAATTTCCATAATCCTCAATTTTCGTGAGTTTACGAAAATTCACTTACTAGTCCTTCAACTTGATCCATTTGTTCTTGAGATCAAATCAGCATTTTTATTTATAAATTTCCCTCACTAAGGATTTATCATTCTTGATTTTTAATGTACACTTCATTTTCTACTTCTATCATATTGCAAAGCATTCCACCATTCATCAAATTCATGATACACACTTACTCTTTCTAGCACTCATTTTTCTTGGTCTTGGCCTCATTGTCTTAGTTCCACCTCTTGATCCTCTCTTCCTGAGCACTTGCTAATATTTTTACCCTACTCACATTCTTCACAAAATGTTAGGATCATCATAAGAAAGCATTTAAACCATCCAAAAACCCTTAGCACCTATAGTTGCCAACTCTAGCCTTATTGAGTCCTTAAGACAATGTTTCTTGCTTCATCCTAACATTTAGAGTTCCATGAATACCCAAAAGGTATGACAAGATTCATTGGCTCTCATTTTCCCATAAAAACTTGCTCCTAAAGTTTCATGGCTTAAATTTTTGTCTAACTCCCTCTATCTCATTTTTTCTCCTTTCTTGCTCTTGAAGAACTAACTAGTTTAGGACAGTCCTAAATCCTTCATAAATTTTCTGGGTCTTCGTTTTATGACTCCAAATTTTTACACAAGGTCTATATATTGTATCATCCTCTCCACACAAAATTTCAGACCTTTATCATTCTTCTAGCTCTTGAAATTAAGCATTTACCAGTCTGATTTCTAGGTATTAACATTTAGATGCCTAAGATAGTTTAATTTGGCTCTACCTTCCTTTGTGAGTCGATTTAAGGCCTAAAACTTGGTGTAAAACTCTTTTTATCCTCCTTAATAGTTATGAGTTACTATAAATGTGGAAACCATGAAGATTCTACAATCATCATTCAAGAAGAAACAATCTTATTCCTATGATATCTTAGTACCCTCATGTGATAGTTAGACCAAGGCTATTGTCTTACCTTTAAAACTTCTTGAACACTTTATACTTTCCTGAGACTTTACTTTAATCATTATTCCACCCTTAAAACACTCAATTGTCACCAAATTAGTATAAAATTTTACATACATCTGTCCTATCCGAATATGGTCTTAGATTATAAATGTTAAATGACAATTGACTCAAAAGGAGTGTATCATTTTTGAAAATAGCTATGAACACTTAGGAAATACTCTAAAACATCATTCCATCAACTCTTAGGTCTTAGAACATGATAATTTACCAAAATTTCCTCAATATATTTCTTGGTTTGTTCACTATCCTAAGTCTACAAGTTATCAAAATTTATGCACGATATTTTCTCTGCGTGTACAGGATCAACCTGAAACTTGGAGGGATTCCTCATTATACCATGGTAGACATTTTATACAAATTGTATTAACTTTGGTTGGTTGAATAAAGAGATATTTGTATGCCTATTTATATCCTGTGAGTGAACAAATACCCATAACAGTTACAAAACAAACATTCAAGAGCTAAAACAAATTGTTTTAGCTTTGTAATAACCTAATCCTCCTTCTGTATTGACATTCAAGTACTTTTGTGAGATTTTCAAAGATGGATGGTTTCACCCTTTAGTTGTCTGATAGACCCTAGCATGCATATTTCATAGAACACATGGAAACTTGTCATTTAAACTCATAAATTTGACATTCATATATCTAAAATCATCCATACATACAAGGTAAAAGGTATAGACATAATTTTTCATCTATAAAGCTCACATATGTATTTATTTCTGATTGAAAATGCAAATTTCCTTCATACATATACTTGGTATTCCTTCATATATTCCATTTTCTCTGCTCCTCTATCTTTGGATCTTCTTCTAATTCTCTTTTTTTCTTGTATTCATGCTCTCTATCCTTGAATAGATTGAATTATTTGTATTAGTCCTTATCAAGATCCTTAACTCCTATTTTAGTTGATATTCTCAACTACATGCAAGATTTAAGGAGTTTGTTGGTCAGTCCCTGTATCCTTGAACAACTAAACACAATATCTTATAATATTTCTCTTCTCCTTATATGTAGTTGGTGTAAATAAGACAACTCACACACACCTAAACAACCATTTTTCTACTTTTACTCTCATATAGATTTATTACATTATAGTTTTAAATTATTCAACTATGTCAATTCTGGAGGGAACCACATTTAACTTCCAAGAAAACAAATTCCTTCCTTTCAAGGCTTATCCAACCATATTTATGCTCTTTAAACATCATGGAGGATGCTCATGCATCACCCCAAGAACGATGACCTCATGGATGATGAGGATACATAATCTAACTTTTACTCTAAGGACGAGCTCATGTACTACACTCCTCTAATTGGTGATCCAATACCTAATCCATAACCTGCTCCCTCACATAAACCATTTATTCCTATAAAACCTATTGTGACATCTCCTCATTATCCTCCCCTCTCTACTTCCTCACATGTATCTATGAATATACCCTCCATAATATCACATCCGACTCTTCTTGCTATTATGCTCCCCGTCTCGCTTAAAGATAAATTATACTACACATGACATGAGGCTCTTAGGCATGATTGTTTTATCGTATATCCTACCAATGACATATGAAGAGGATAAAAGTGGTTTTAGGTGATATCTAAGAAATAAAGACACTCAACCCTCTTCCTCCACACCACTTTATTTATCTCATCATGGATTTTTCTCACATACAAACAATAGATTTTGAGTTATCTATTATGAAGGATAAGTATGGGAACCTTCACCCCATCCACCTAAGCATAGGGATTGATCTCATCTATCATGAAAATAACCCACCATGTTATTATCTCAATCTCATCCTATTTATTATCTCCACTTTTCAATCGCATGATGTACGCTTCATGACATTCTCACTGACATCTAAACATATTGACCATAATCTCTTCACCACATGATCAAAATTCTATCATGATACCAACATAAATCATGAAAACCTCGAGGACCTCATGATTCATACTTAAAATTAAATAATAAATGTAGTAATTGCCATTATAAATGACGCATGCCAATATTTCACATGTTGAAATTGATTCACTTGATTATAATTAGCACGAATCATATACATATGTAATTTTTACCTCCTCAATTTCTCTTTCCCTTATTTGGTTTATCATCTTCATCTTAGGTTTCTATGGCCATTGATTCCTCCTTTGGGTACTTTGGTAATTTATCCATCATCTCCATGTGGGATTCTATGGCCATTTCTTCATATATTGGATACTTTGATAATTTACCCATCATCTCCCACTTAGATTTCTATGGACATTTGTTCATAACTTGGATGATTTGGTAATTTATCTCTCCTCTACCACTTGGGTCTACCTCTTATCACTTGGATTTTCCCTCTAATTCTCCCCATCCTATTTAATCCCACAAACATATATTACCTACTCTATCATCATCCTTTTAAACCTTTTGTTATTTCATAATTTTTTAGCCATGTGTGTTCTTACATTTATACACAAATAATAAAATGGAATAATAAAAGTAAGCATACATCATACATCAAACATAAAATAAACAAGACATAAACAAAAATTATATGTCACTCACATACATAAATAAAAACAAATCATTTTATATACCATCAACAAAATATACATCTCAACCAAATATAACATCCATAATTGAAGCACCCACTCCCTCCACTAGATGACATACAATGATTTGAGTTAATGGTTACTAAATATTAGTACATAGGTATCATGATATTGTTATGGACTTCAAATCAACCCCTATTGTCACTCCCTCTACTCTAACCTCTTCAACCTCCAACTCGATAATATGAGCCACATCGGTCTCCCGGTATGTAGTCATCGCCAATGCATTAGATAACCTCACTATATATTCTTGTGTCAATGTAACATGTTATTATATAAGGTCCATGAAAAATGTAGTTGTATCTCCTACACTCACTAACAATTAGTCATATCTATATTTCTAGCTTCTCAATCTACCTCCCCAAAAGTCTAAATGCACCCACCATATCTCTTGCCATCACTAATACTTGGATCAACTATCATGGAAGTGTTTGGCATATATAATACACCAATTATGATGTTGTGATATACAACCTTAATAAGATAATTCAACTCAAATGTGGTCCTCTCTAAAAAAATACAAACCATGTACCTCATTAGTAATCTATCCAATGTATATTCAACATCATCATCTACACTATCATTAACACTAGCTTCAAGGATACTTGGTTCATTGGGTCACTCAACCATGATAAATATATCTACTAAACCTCCCAAAACTACCCCATCATCATCATATCTTTAATGATGGAACCTTACCAATCGTTTCCACCTCTTTCAGGAACCTATATCATCTAGAATCTCCACTAAGCCTCTCTGTTATCTACCAATACTTATTTTTCATATATGTCGTAGAATGGGATACTATATCTGATATATCCTCATTCAGTAATCTATAACCACCACTCATGGTTCCATACCATAGGTATATCCACTCTCTCCTCTTCTTCTATAGCTTTTCTCTCAAATTTATCCCCCTACTCTAGCACATAAAGTCCATGTACTCCTTCTCCCCTATGTCATTGTTGTTTATCACCTAAATGCAAGGATTTCCAAACTCAATGTGGTATTAATGGTGACATGGATACCTCAACATCTACTCTCCATCCTATCTCTTTGACATGGTTTTTGATATTTAGGAGGGATAGGGCTACCACATGAATTGGCTACCAAAAATAGAAAGTAACTTTATACAATGGGTGCATCTTCACCTACCATATATAGTGACTAGTAATATCTATTGTTCCCTTATCTACCAATGTCATTGGTCAATTGGGAAATTTATCTAATGTCCCTTTATAGGGATCCCATACTACATTATTATGTGTTTCAAAAATAAACTTCATATATCCCATAACTACCTTCATAGATAGACCTATCTCCCACTATATAATCCTTAGGATATATCGGTGTCCTTATAGGCCTATACAATATTAAACCTCATATATCCATAGTACCAAAAGTATAATGGGTCCTACATCCCTCTACTTTTTAATATTAATCTTACTACACCCATGTGGTAATCCCCCAACTATATTGTATCACAGAATTTAATGCACCCATGCATGCCACTATCACAAATAATGGTACTATCACAAATAATAGCTTTTAGATATATGGAATCTATGTACCAAATAGGACACTAAACTAAACCATCAATGAGATCATATGATAATAATCACTTCCTATGGCCCATTGTGCTAAGGTCCTCTCTCTGTCATGTTTTTGTCACATTAGAAAACATATAGAAACCTTGAATGGGAAGCCAAGTATCACATACACATCCTATAATATCACTACAACCTCAACATTTTTTCCTTCGACACTCCACTTAAATGTGTTAGACCTAAACTCCCAATGTTACAAATACATATGTATCAAATATGGATAAAATAATGACTTATAATCTAAGTCCTTATTCTTATGCAACATCATTCATATCTACTTTGATGGAGCCTCGAAAGGCAATCTGGGTATATCATGAGTGGGGTGTTTAATTAGAGATGTTTATGGAAGATTAGTGATAGCAGGATCTTTTCTTCTAAAATATGGATTGTGCAATGAGGGTGAGGCTCAAGCCTTGTTAGAGGGTCTCAAAGTGGTAGTTAATATTGGTTGCAAAGCATTGGAAATTGAAGGTGATTCCCACTTGATTATTAATGATGTGAGAAAGAGAAAATATTTGTCGTGGAAGATTGATTTTTATATCACCAACATTATTTATTGGCTTAGAAAAATCCCTTTATGGTTTTAAATCATAATTGTTGGGAAACGAATTATGTCATCGATTTCTAGCCAACTAGAGCATAATTAATAGAAATTTTTGATCATATCGAGTGAGCTACCACATGTGAGAATCTTACTAAGATTATTTTTGGGAAGGGCGAGAAAGGGGTAATTAATTCCCATGGTGTTGGTTCTCTTTTCATTCTTTATTTGTTGGTGGTGTCACGGTGATGCTCAAGCATTTAGAGTTTTGAAAATGGCATGCCATCCTTTTCCTTTCCTATTTCGTAAGGAACCAAGAGGGAGATGGATTTTTTTGGGAGTGTTTCCTAGCTCAAATTTGCATTATCTTCATGGTATTTTTGGGACCATCTATTAGGATATTATGAGGATTATGGCCAAGGATTATTTGGGTGACTCTGTCATAGCTCGAGTTAACTTGGAAGTCACTTCATGGTTTGTTTCCCACCTACTTCTTCTAAGGCATAATTTCGAGGAGGTGAGAGTCATAACACTTCATTTTATTAATCCCAAGCACAAATCCAATTTAGTGGAAGTTATGGAGGAGTTTGGTAGGGTTCCATTGTTTCCTGAATCCATTTGAGAGGGGATAGCATTAGAAGAAGCAAGGAAGGTCATTGCGGACCTCTGTCATGAATTTAGTGTTGATGAGATTTACTTTTGATGTTCATGTGTCTTGTTTGGAGGGACTAGGAGAAGGATCCTAGTTGGAGAAGTTGGATTTACCGGGGTTAGTGGCTCTATTTTCTTGGATCTTGAGGGTGTCATGGGCTGCATCAAAATTTGGGTGTCACCTATAATTTCCTTCTATGAACTACTCATGGTGACACCTCTCGTGGGTGGGAAGATGCTTCGATGACAAGTTGGTTCAGCTACCATGGAGTAATCTTGGGTTCCGGTCTCTCGGTCTTTTTACGGTTTATACTATAGACTACTTTTTTCATTGGGCTTTAATGGATTTATGACATGGCTGTAGTTTTAGATTTTTATTTTGGGTAGTCTTGGTGTATCCTTTGTGTTTGCAATAAGGTGGGATCTCACCAATCCCTAGGTTATAATCTCATGTAAAAAGTGTTTAATCATCTAAAAAAATATCATGCATATCTAACCATGTCAGTAATATTTGAAGCCATGATATATCCACTAACCTCCGCATTTAAATCCTCCGTGGAACCTGTACAATATAAAAAAAAAAACACCCATCTAATCTCACTCACACATAATCATGAAAATATAAATCAAATTTCCAAAAATGAAATCAATTAACTACTCTCAAACACCATCATCCTTATAAATCCTTTAATATCAGCCACTAAGAAACAAACCAACCTCTTATATTATATCAACCACTTTATCTTAATGTCATTAGGCACCATAAAAATATCCATTACCTAAATGAAATTTTCCCCAAACTTCAATGTCATTAGTCATTAAATGTGTCAAAAATTCCATTAGCCATTATGTGATCGGATAATATACCATTTATGATCATGTCTATCTCAAGGGTTTACAACTTTTCTAGCATTAAATTCAAAAATTTAGCCTAAAAACTCTAAAACCCAAAATACTCCCAAACTCACATAGAACATGATATGATCTACATTGTAAAAATATTTGGGGAAACTTTTGTTAGATAAATTTTCCTAGTACAATATCTTCCATTTTACTCTTAGATACCCTTGTCTAATTTAAAAACAAAACCTACCATGGGATTCAAATTTTTGCATGCCTCATCTCGACTACTTCCTCTTGCCTTGTAATATTTCCATCATCACTAAAGTTTATCTAATTGGATAATCTCGAGCTCGGTTTCTCTTAACTCTCAATTTTTCAAGCAACAAATGAATTCCTCCCTTTACTATTTATAGAAATTCTTCAAACTTATTTTAATGCAATGTTTCCAAATCTTTAAACCCCCATATGTTTCAAACAATAAACCCTAAAAACATTATGTAAAATCCTACATAGACAATCCTCTCATAACTATAGAATTTATTGTACATCCACTTACCTCCACATTTAGATCCTCCATAGAACCTATAAAATATTGAACAAGTACCCATTGGATGCCAATCAATCATATTCATAAGAACTATAAATCAAATCACAAAAATTAAATCAATAAAATAATCTCAAACATCGTCAACCCTACAAATCGTTATAGGTTTTTTGGTGAGAAACAAATAAACCTTTTATAGTACATCAAACACCCTATCTTAATTCCATTGACCTCTATAAAATATCCACTACCTAAATGGTATCATCCCATAAGCTTCAATGTCATTGGTCATGTTTTGTGAGACAAATTATATTGGCCATGATATGATAAATTAATAAAGCATTACAGATCCCATATGTGTTAGGGGTATGTGAATTTTATAGCTTTAAATTCAAAAACTTACCCTAAACACTCTTAAAAAAATCTCCTAGAACCACCTAAAACATGACTTGATCTACATGTTGATTATCTTAGGGGAAATTTTCTCTAGCTAAATTTTTTATGGTATGATTTTTCCCATTTTAGTTCTATCTGCCCTTTTCTAATTAAAAATAACCTACCATGGGATTCACACTCTCACATGCCTCATGTTGACCAACTCATCCACTACCTTGTACTCTCATCATTATCACTAATTTTTCTCTAATTACCTAATCTTAAAGCTTAGTTTCTCTCAAATCTAAATTTCCCAAGTGAAAAATGAATTCCTACCTTTATTATTTATAGCGATTCTTCTAACTAGTTTTGATGTAATATCTCCCAAAATTTAAAGATTCATATGTTTCAAATGAAAAAATGTTATGTAAATTCTTCCATGATTGTGGTAGTGGGCCAATCATTTTGACATATTAAACATACCTTTATCAAATCTTACTAAATATCCTCATTTTTTGTCATTATGATGCTTGAATGCATCCTTCCCATGGCCTCTTAGGTAGGTGATTTGTCTTATTTTACTAATTATATTCTAGTGTTTCTTTTTAGTTTTGATTATTCATGGCTCCAAAAGTATTTCTCCCACCACATGAAAGCCAATATACACTAAAAGGCAAGTATGAGGTAGGTATATTTCATTTAGTGGATTTCATTATTTACATTAGCACATTACTTTTAATATTTATTTTCAATTTTAGGTTTTACATATATATATTATTGAAGATAATCACATATATCACTATTATGACATGTGTTGATCTTCGGTTGGGGAATATGTATACACCTCATTTTTTATTCTTGCTAAAATTTCTCTTATGCAAGGGTTTTGATGCACTTTATCCTTAATGGGTTTTTTTAGCTCAAAATTACACCCTACCTTGAACCATAGACAACTCGGGATTTTGAGGAAACATGGGATTGTCTCTTAGTTATGTGATTTGTAAAATGAGACAAACCTCCTTAGATGGCCGAATTCCTCTACCGACATTAATGCTAACATTACTCTTAATACTGAAAGAAAATCCTAAACTAAATTTCCAAGGGATCGGGATAGAAGGAGATGCAGAAAAAGGGTAAATCCTAAGCTAAGAGGGGCAATGATAGCACCAGGGAAAAGGTCGATCACTCTCCACAAGGGCAAAAGAAAGATGGAAAATGTGGGAGAGAGGGCGAAACAAACACGCCACAGATGAGAACCACGTAGACCATGCATTCCCCGCGTGAAAAACACATGAAATGGATCCTGCAAGTGAAGGAAACACATAGCCTTCCATAAATGTAAATAAAGAGGAAAGGAAAAATAAAACACGAAACCAAGGCAAACAAATAGCCATAAAACCTGATTTTATTGATCAAAAGATGCACATTTGTTTACATTCATGGAAGATGGTGAAAATACATTGTAGAGACCAAAATCAAGGTCTAAAATCATAGGAAGTCAACCACCATTTTGACATGGTGTCGTTACAACAAAGAGGGATCTATTTTAATGATTAGAGCTCTTACATTTATAGAAAATGAAGCAAATAAAAAGAAGAAAAAGAAAGGGAAACTTGAAATAAAATTTCCAACCACCCATAACAAGTAATAAATTCTCTAAAAAATTTGGACACCTCTGATTATCCACTACAATGCACCATTTTCCTTGTTGGAGAAAATATGGGTACCCATACTGCATTAAATGCTAGTAGTTGCACCACATAGAACTATATATTTTACGTGTTGGATAATTATTTCACATTTATGTATACCTCTCCTTAATAAAATTAAAAAATCTTGTTTCCATTACGTAGAGGACATTGAGACCTTTCCATTAATATGAATTTTCCAAAAATTAGATTATCATATCAAAAGATATGGAGATTTTAGTCTCTGCGAAAAACTATCATTTCCCTTTGATATGTGGCTCTATCCTCTTAGTCTTGCGTGGCTTTTAACTTTCATGGTTATTCCTTGTGTGTTGTGGATTTTCCTACCTCTATGATTCATTCTACAACCTTTAATTTAGCTTGGATTTTATTCTTTGTCATCTAAATAACTCTCCAAGTTATCTAGATAACTTATATATTCATTCTAACTCAACGGTGTTTCACATTTCAATTTGTGCACACTCAAGATTGTTCTTTTGACACCTTGGCACAATTGTAGTTCCTCTGTGCACCCTTGTGTGCCTTCCTAGTCCCTTTGCATTCTTCTATCTCCTTCCATTTCCCCTTGTGTGCCTTCCTCCTGCGCACCCGCTTTCTCTCCTATCCCGTCATATACTCCTTGTGCGCACCTCTGTAGACTTACCTTCCAATCAGCTAAGTCACTGGAATTCCGCTTGAGCACTTTCATAAACTTAGTTACTTCACACACCTTCTTTTCTCTCTTCCACCGCGTGCCTTCCTTCAGTTGAATTCTTGCATCCTATTTCCATACTTTCCTTCTGCAAGTATGCCTTCCTCTGTGCACATACCTACACGCGTGCCTCCCCCCTCTATTCCCCTTTCATGCACTTAGCTCTTGCTCCTATGCCTTGTGCCTTCTTATGCATCGTAAGTGTGCCATGTCATCTTTTTCAGACTTGAGTGTGTTATATGCAACCTATCAAAGCGCACCAACACAACGTTGAATCCATAAAACCAACGGTACATAAGACATGGCGAGAAAAGACAAAATAAATGAATAGTGGCCAAATCCTTTAGTTAATCCATGTGCACCATGTGTGTTACGTGTCTTTGACATCTCTAACATCTTCTCGATAGCCATGTATTTTTCTACAAAAGCTCCGATCGGCACACACCTAGAATTTTCAGAGAGCTTCTGACACAAGTTATACGTTGGACTATTCAAATTCAAATTTAGGTAAGATATGTTAGGCAGAAAATAGGGAAACATCTCTTAGCTCATCAATGCATACATCCAATCGACCTCAACTACCACATTTCATCATATACGCCTTCTTCCTTCTTCTACACGCCAAATAGACATGGGGAAGTGCATATGACATCCTTATAGGTAGATTTGCTAGAATTTATCCTTTGGTTATTGGTGGTTGAATATTTGAATAATAGCTTCCCTCCCTTTCTCCTTCTCTCCTCTCCTTCTACTATAAATAATAGAGTTCTTCTTTGTAAAAAGGATCCCTCTTTGTTGTAAAGGAACCATGCCAAAAGGGTGGCCAACTTCCCATGGGTCTCAAACCTTGGCATGGTATCTGCAATGTATTCTCACCTCCTACCATGAATATAGCTGATTGTGCATCCCTTCAGAAATAAAATCATGTTTTGTGGAAATTCTCTCTTCCCTTTCGTGTTTTCATTGCATCTTGCCCCTCTTTACATTCTATGGTATGCTATGTGTATCCTATGTTTGCGGTCCCCATGTTCATGTGTTTTACATGTTGGAAGGTTGAGCTTTGTGTGTTGATCTCTCACGTATTTCATCCACCCTCTTCTCATGCTCCCTCTTTATTTAATTTGTCGTTTATGGAGAGAAATATAACCTTTATTTTTGACACTATCACCTTCCTTAGCTTAGGATTTTCCCTTTCTACAAATCCTTCTATCCCTAGTCCCTTGGCATGTTTAGTCTAGGATTTTTATTCAGCACTAGGAGTAGCAGTAGAAGTAGAAATGGATAGAGGAACCACCCTTCTCCAGAGATCCGTCCCAAGCGTGCAATGTCCCATAACTTGGAAATAGTTCCATTGTTGTCTCAAACACTTTGATCACTCTGAAGCCGAGACATGGGTGCACGTTTGATTGAACAACAATTTTTGGTACGCTTGGTGGGACGAGAGTGAAGAGATTTACATATTCATCCTAGCAAGTTGATGTGTTATTCTGAGATCCAGCCTTTTGAGGAATTTTTCAACACATTTGGTGACTTTGTTGATTCAACGCACCCATTATCTCATGTGTGTTTCCCCTCATTCCTCCATTCATTTCTGCTTTATCCATCATTCCACATTCCTTTTTTGAAGTCATGCAATCATGACTTCTTTCCCTTCTTGGAATTCTCATTTTCAACACCATAACTATTTATCTCCATCACCAGAGTTTCAAAATCCTCCTCCAAATTAGTTTTATAACCAAAATGTTTATAAAGAAAAGGTTTATGTAGATGATGGCAGAAACTCCATGGCTAAAGCATATTTTGAGAAGCATGTGTAAAATATGGAGATGGACATGATGCAACTCGAGTCAAGCGATCCATAAAGGCAATTAAAGTTGGCTATGACGCCCCTTGTCCATGGGTCGACCATGTACAAGGCTAGTTTAGCACCCAGCAGAAGCTACACTTTATCACTGAGAGTCTACCTCAAGTTATAGATTGGGTGGAAGAAATGGAGGATCAAAAATCTTGTCAATGGGGTAACCCTGCACTACCATCTTACAGTGCTCCCACTCCTCTACGTAAACTTACATCATCTCAGACCTCTACACATGTTCCCAACTTCTTACACGCTTCCCCATTGAGAATTCCCCCATCATCTCACCTTCATTTCTCTACCATCACCCCTCCTATGTGCACTTCCATTCCTTTTGCGCATGTGCATCCCATCCCTTCTACTACACACATCCTCCCATTTTATTTCAAGACCCCTCTCGCTTAGCTATACCAAAATGAACAACCCCTTGCCAACGTGTCTTTCCCAACCAATGTCATCATGTTCGACGACTATCGAATAATTGAAGAATACCGTGACTCATGTGAATCCGACTTGGAAGAGGAAATCATATGGGTGCCTATTCTAGAAGAAAATAGTTATTCCCGAGGGTGCGCTCTATAAGGATACTCGAGTTGTTTGTAGAGGTGGAGCCATGCACACCTCAACTTTACATGCCCCATCCTACAAGCACTCCCCTTCAGAAGGAAATTCTACAATAAAATCCCATCTGTGGGATTGAGATTTAAATTAATGGGAAAACCACAAGGATTAGACCATTCCCAATCAAATATTTGGCTAGCCTAGAGCCAAAAACAGAGTTGTCATCGGTCATGCTCATTTTAGAGCATGAGGTAGAGCTTTAGTGTGCCAAAGGTCAGCAGAAAAACGCCTCCCAGATCCAAGCACAGAAAAACTCCAGGAGGTGTATATTTTGTTTGTTGATACTTTGAGGAGGGTGAAACACCATCTGCAAGGTAGTTTTTCACTCTTGTTTCCAACCATATTTAGCACCAAATCAGTCACATGGTCATAATTTATGAGGAAGGGAAGTTATTTCTCCTTCTTGTTACAAGTTTTACTTGTGTGCCCTTTCCTTTGGTTAAAGTGGGATAGTTTAGCTTTTGTTTTAGTGCACTCCCTTTGGCACCTTTCATTTCTTTTTGTGCTCATGTGCCCCTTTTGTTGCTTCCTGGGATAGCATTTTAATTTTGACAAAGGTAGTTCCAACGGTTAGTGCATAACTTTCACTCTCATCAAAATAATTCAGTATATCTTCATATGATAGCAGTAGTTCAGTTCAGATTTCAGATAGAGCTTCAAGTGACTCCAAAGTATTCTTTAAGTTGCAGATCAGATCTTCAATTTTAGCGCTTGAATCCATGCCCATGGACTTCTAAGGCTATTGGTATCTTCATCTAGCAAGTAGACGGCCCTCAAAAGTCACCAAATTTTTATCCAAATAACTCTCTAAGTTATCTAGATAACTTATATTTTCATTTGACTCGGTGTTTTACATTTCAAAGTTACATGCACTCAAGATTATTCTTTTGACACCTTGGCATAGTTGCAGTTCCTCTACACACCCTTGTGTGCCTTCCTTCTCCATTTGCATTCTTCTATCTCCTTCCATTTCCCCTTGCGCACCTTCCTCCTATGTGCCCTCTTTCTCTCCTATCCCATCGTGCACTCCTTACGCGTGCACTCTATAGACCTACCTTCTAATTGGATAATTCCTAGCATTCCTCTTACATGCTTACATAAACTCAGTTTCTTTATGTGCCCTCTTTTCTTTATACCGCCGTGTGCCTTCCTTTAATTGAATGCTTACGTCCTATTTACATACCTTCTACAATTTTTCCTTGCTCTGTGCACACACCTCGTGCGTGCCTCCCCTCTGTTCCCCTTTCACATGCTTACCTCTTACTCCCATGCCTTGTGCCTTTTTCTCGTATCGGTCATTATGTTATGTCATCTTCTCGAGACTTGAGTGTGTTATACATAACCTCTCAAAGTGTTCCAATAGGATTCGAATCAATATAACCAACCGGTGCAGGACATGTGGTAGAAAAGACAAAATAAATGAATAATTGGTAAGCTCCTTTGGTCAATCCATGCACGTCACATTCTTTTTGGGTGCCATGACAGATCGACATATTCGACAGTCATATATTTTTCTACAGAGCTCCGATCGGCACACATCTGGACTTTTCAAAGAGTGATGACACAATCTATACATTAGACTATCAAAATTCAAATTTGGATAGGATCATTAAGTAGAAAATAGTTAAACATCTCTCATCTCATCAATGCATACATATAATTGACCTCAACCACCAAATTTCATCGAGATCTTGCCTTCTTCCTTATTCGCATGCCATGCAAATGACATGGGGAAGCACATCCGACATCCTTACAGGCATATTTATAGGCATTTATCACTAGTTATTGGTGGTTGAAGATTTGAATCCAAGTTTCTCTCCCTTTCTCCCTCTCCTCTCCTTCTTCTATAAATAGCAAAGTTCTACTTTGTAAAAAAGGATCCCTCTTTATTGTAACAACACCATGCCAAAATGGTAGCCGATTTCCCATGGGTCTCAGACCTTGGTGTGGTCTCTGCAATGTATTCTCACCTCCTGTCATGAATGTAACTAATTGTGTGTCTCTTGAGCAATAAAATCATGTTTTATGGAAATTATATCTTCCCTTTCTTGTTTTCATTGCATCTCACCTCTCTCTATATTCTATGGTATGTTGTGTGTATCCATGTGCTTGCAGTCCCGTGTTCATGTGTTTCACGTGCTTTGGAATGCCAAGCCCGTGTGTTGATCCGGGGCATACACCATCCACCCTCTTCTCCCGTTCCTCTCTATTTCCTTTTCCACTCATGGAGAGAGATTAGCCCTTTATTTCTGGTGCTATCACCTTCCTTAGCTTAGGATTTCCCCTTTTTATACATCCTTTTATCCCTGGTCCCTTAGCATGTTTAGTCTAGGATTTTCATTCAGCACTAGGAGTAGCAGTAGTAGTAGAAATAGGTAGAGGAACAAGCCTTCTCTAGATATCCGTCCCAAGCGCGCAAGGTCCCATAACTTGAGGATGGTTCCATTGTTGTCGTAAACACCTAAATCCTTATAGATCTAAGACGAGGGTGTGAGTTTGAAGACCAATAGTTACCATCAATGGATATGTTCCCTTAATTCCATGGTCTATTGATTTTCTTTTACCCATAGCTTTATGGTTTAGTGTTGTGTGGATTTTGGCTTTTTTAGTTTTTCGCTTTATTCCCTGGCCTACGTGTAGTGTGGCTTCATAAAACATCCATGAATTCCTTTTCTTCACCCTATGGCCTATTAGATTTTATTTTATTTGCAGCTTTGTTCTTCATCTCGTGACTTCTTTACCTTTGGAATCTTTATCTCCTTATCCACAACTTTTCTTTTCATCCGTAGTAGCATGTTGAAATTATTCTACATCCTACATTCCTTGACCCACAATTCTTTTTGACATCTCGGCTTGTTCTAACTCTTCGCGGCCTTCATTCCAAGTTCGTACAATTCAAGTTGTTCTATTTTTGCAAGGGGTGTAAAAATAGACAATAGGTTCCTCAATGGGATTGTAAGGATTGGGATGTGATCAAACTTGGTCACGTGGGATAAACCACAAAATTTGAGAAATTTCACTAATATACCATAGCTCCCTTACCTTTCCTTATTTCCTCCTTTTTCACATTATACCCAGTATGTTTACTTGACTCATGGTTTTCACCTTTTAAATGACATGCTCTTATCTCTATTTTCAGTCATATTGTACCTTTTTCACTATACCCCATTTATCTTCTAGATTCATTTCCTCGTCATTCCTCTTGTCTTTAGCATTCCTCCAAATCCATTACTATCACACATGGGTGATGATGTCGGAGTTGGTTTTTCCACGGTGATGCCATCACCTATAGGTGATGGCACCAAGTATATATTTCCATCATATTTTGTCATTTATATCATATCCTATTACACACTTTGAAACACTTCATTTTCTTACACATCATACATGTGCACATATTTTATTACTTAATTAATAGAATTAGGGTTTTAGAGCTTTCCATTTTGTATTTGGGTCACCATAGTGAGCTAGGATTGGAGGTCTTATATTTTATCTTTCCCCTTCTCCACATGTAATTATTCTCTCTTGGTGGTATTTTTTCTAAGGATGATCATACATCAAAACCACACTCTACGTAAGTATTTATAACCCTTACTATTTTCTTTGTTTCTTGTATATAGTTGTTACGTAAATGGCTAGTCATTCATTGATATAGACTAGAGTGTATGTATGTTTTATTTTTCTTATTATATAATGTCCCTAGCTTTATCCATACTTTTACTTACTCGTAATCTAAACCCTAATAGGATACTATATGACTAAAAATCAAAATGTGACCTTTAGGTGCACTCGACCTCCCGAGGTCATGTCGGGACAACCAATGTGGAATGAAATAATTTAATATGGGTGAGTTTGATCAACAAGCTATCAGGGAAATCTAATGTCCTCTATGGGCACTAAAGGGATCTTCTCGTCTAGGGAAATAAGAGCCTCTCTAACCTGAACAGTGTGATGGAACAGTTAAGAAGGATACACACATGTAAGATTCTATCAATGTATGTGTGCAAAACTCTCTCAACTGGTTGTGGAATTCATGGGAATTTCCCTTTGTTTGCCTCATAGAAATTTCCAGACAAGGTCATGGAAATGCTAGAGGAAACGTATGGATAGGAAAAGTGAGTGGGCTATGGGCACTAGTTCCACCTGGGCTAGTTAGTTCGCCAAAAGTCATAGACTTTGTTGGATTCTTCATTAAGGATGTGTAACTATGATATGATGACAGGTGGAAGTGGTGAGGACCGAAATACCAATATCCTAACACTCATATCAATGTCAGTCTCAAAATAAGTTACATTCAACTGTGGGACTTAGAGATTATATACTTATTCTCTTGGTTTTTGTTGTCCCTAAATGGTCATAAGGGACTTGTGAGTGGATAACTATGGCAAATGGATGTAAATGTGTGGAAATCAATCAAGGTAACCTATGGCTAGGATGATTTTCCCAAAACTCAAAATGTCTATCGTCTTTGGTGTTCAAAGCCCTCAATTTTTCAGTGATAATAGGTCATTCTGAAGTGGTTTGGAAGATGTGAATTTGAAGGCCTTAGTCGATGTCTAAAAATTTCACTAACAAGTTTGGTTGAGGTACTATTGGTTCAAAAACGTAATCTTTGGGATCTCTAGGACCTGAAATGGTCATGTGGTATGCGTATTCAATTAATCTAATGCAAGAAAACAAACTAATTAAATAAAGGAAATCTAATCTATGTTTTTGTGATTTTTCAATTATATAAAGGAAATACAACAATAAACAACAATCTAATTTAATTAAACTAATATTTTTGGATTTTATACTTTCTGGAAAATAATAGAAGAAATGAAGAAATTACTTCTACAATTTAATTAACAGAACCTAAACAAATAAATAACCAGATGTGATTATCTATCTATGCAGAAATAAATCTAAGCTATTCTAATTAAGCAAAGATTTTCCAAAATGTAATTGTGGATGTAAATCCTCTATTCTGCCTCAGAGGCATGAGAAGAAATCAAAGCTTCTCAGAAGATTTTCTTCCCCGCAACTTCCCTAGTAGAAGTAAAGAAGGATTTAATGGAGACTACAACTTGAAATGGATTGTAATTGCCTAAAAAAATGTAGAAGCTTTCCTCCAGAAAATATTCCCTTACAAGAAGTTATCTATCACCAGAAGCTTTATAAGAAATAGAAGCTACAATAATGATCTAACTATTGTAACAATTTAAATTAAAATGGTTTTCTACTCTAATCAATAATGTGCATATAGATTAAATAAATAATTCAAGAAAGCTTCAGGAAATCCAAGTACATCCCCAACCTGGAATTTTTAGTACTGTGGAAAATTTGGTTGTTGTTTACTCGATGTCCCCTTAGTTTATTTTCCAACTTCAATGTTCACGTGAGTCCATGGAGCTGTGCTGGTAATAAAAAGAAGAAAAGAAGAAGGTGTTGGAGCAATGGTGGCTAATGGAAATCTAGTAACAATGCAAGTAGAAGAAGAACAACGCAATAAAACAGTGCTTGGTTGTGTAATTTCTAGAAAGATCACAACAACATAATGGTGCAAATCACAAAAAAAATCTCCAACCAATGCTTTGAGAAGAAGCCTAGTTCTTATAAAAATTGTGGGGAAATTGTCTAAGCCATTTGATAGCCAGAGGATGTCACATCACAACAAGAAGGGGAAGTTAACTGTAATTAGTCATCAAGGGAAGAAGAGGAAGTTGGTACGTATCCAAAAATCCCAAAATAACTAGTTTTACTAATAAAAATGTGCTAAAATCATGTTTGAATAATTGACACACGCTCGTAACATGCCAAATAATATTATGTAAAAACCGCACACAACCGTTGGTCTTCTTAGAGGAGTGGTTATGTAACCTCCGCTAAGTGCAGACTCAACGGTTGTGTAATCACAAGGAAGTTGCACAACCTCCGCATAATTTATGTAACTTAAGGCCAAAAGCTAAGGAAAACGTTGCGAGAAATATAAAGGAAAGCACAAAAATCATGGAAATGGTTAAGGGAATCATTATAAGCTACAAATATACACTGTAAGTGGGAAATAAGACTCAAACACCATTGGAAAAGATAATAATCATCATAGGGGACTTTGAACCATTTACGACAATATAGCACGTGAAAAATTGGGTGCGTATAGATACCTACCTTTATATTAGATATAGGCCTTGGAAATCTATAGATATACTAGGATTAGGGTCACTATCATCTAGAATTATGACACTAGTGCTCCTTTAGAACCTTTAGTATCTACATCATGCATCCGAACTTAGATTTGATAATTTCATTAGAGAACCCACTTGGGAACCTATCTTTTCCCATCATATATAAACCGTAGTTTTTAAATTTGTTAATTAATTCCATGGTTTTTGGTACTACATGCAGGAAAATATTGAATCTAGACTATTTAATAAAGAGAGAACCTCAAAAACTATATATATATATATATATATATATATATATGTATATATATATATGTATATATATATATGTATATATACATATATACATATGTATATATATATATATATACATATATATACATATATATGTATATATATATATGTATATATATACATATATATATACATATGTATATATATATATATGTATATATGTATATATATATATATATATATATATAATTATGTTGAGGTATTTAAATTAATTTTAATGGGGATAATGATGCTTGGATGATAGTAGAGAAATAATTCAATTATTTCCATCGTGACTATGGATGCCTAAATGGTAGCATATAAATGTTTTACTCTTGATTTATCTCGTACACCCTCATTACACACTCATGTGTTGAAATACTCATACACATTCACAATTATTCATTCACCATTTGTTTTAACATCCTTACTATAAGGAATAATTAACATGCGCGCATGCATGCACACACATGCACACACACACACAATATTAATCAAAATAAGGGATGGTATGTTGCAAGGAAAGCTATATATATTTCAAATCCCTTTTATTTGTTCCTATCTTATCGTGTGATACATTTGTTCTTGCTTGTTGAAATACCAACCAATAATATTTGTTTCGTACCATCACATTTTTCCATGTAAACTTATGTTATTCCTACTTCATCACAAAGAAGATTCATGTACATGTGATGATTTTAACAAAAAACACTATGAAAAACCATAACAATACATATTTAGAATCCATCCATTCCATAAATAAATTATGCCACTAAAAAATTAATTATATACACCAATACCAAAAATGATACTCTTGTATACACAACATCATACAAAGCACATCTTTTGTACATAATATCATAATAAATAAGTACATAAAGGCACAGCACCTAGCCATAGTTTTGGTCTTCTATGTCCTAAATGTGAGTACAATGGATTCACTTACACACTCCTTAGAGGTCCCATGCTCACACCATTGGTGTGTAAACATGATCCAATGATTCATAAAAATGAAATCAACAAGAATTTGAGGCATACACAATTAATAATCCATGGTAATACCCAACTCTCCTAACCTCTCATTCCATGTCCTTGTGAATTCAACCCAACACATCCTCTAACTAATAGATGTATGCCCCTATTCATGCTCTCACATGACCACTATCTAATCTAGATGGTGTATCCAATATTGGTCATGATTCGTCTCCCCATCATATGTTACAATCTCTCCCAGGTTGTGTAGATTCTCTACTACTATCATTTCCATATCCCACAATAATCAATCTCTCTCAGTGCTTGCATAATCCAAAAATCCTAACACAATGTCTATAATCACCTTTGCATATTTGTTTTATCCTACCATGCTCTAATTACATCACCCAACTCAAAATGATCATATATTTGATCCTTCCCTCACCTCTAATCCTCCTCTCTACCATTTTTCTATGATGCATATGTTATAACATACCCTTTAATCTCCCTCCCTCATACGGTTTACCCATACATCCACTCTACCCTTTTATGTCTCTCATCACCCTCTCATAAATGCTATAACCTCCTCATATTCCTCCTCATCCAATAGAAAATCCAATCTACCCAATTATGTATCCCATCATCATCTCCTCAATGGTATCATATTCTTGTCCCCATCTTCCTCCTTATCCTCATCCTCATCTTCCTCTCATGGATTCTTCACCTTAGTATGGGATTTTCCCCCATACTTGATATCTACACACCTTTAACCAAAAATATAGCTCATGTTTCATGCATATGTAAACCTCCACTTCCATGTCCATCACTATGTCATATTCCTCTCATGTCTCCACATAGGATAGTAGTATCCTTCCATCTCCAATGAACTATGTGTAAAATAATGGATTAGGTGACATAATTTGTTACATACAGAAATATCTCAAACCCTTGACATAATAGAACATATATAACTCTCTAGAGATCATATATAAGACCCATCTCATTTTTATTATGTATTAAAAATCTAGTTCATCCTCTCTTCATTCCTAAAAACATTATAGTATTTGATACAAAAAATAAACCACATCTCTTGTACTCAGCACATCTAATAATTGGCTATTATAATCCATATTTCTATCATAGGGCATGTACCTAAAAATATATTAATCTCAATCTCATATGGTGATCCCACACGGTCTCATAAGTACCTTATACTCCCATTCCCACACAAGTAACAATATTCAAACCTATCCATAACCACCTCACATACCAAAGTGCAACTATGAATATATTTGGGCCAAGATTTATTGAAACCATAAAAATAATGTCATGTACTCTATCATATCTTCCAACACCTCCCACAAACACCAAGGAAACATTTACCTTTATGAATATAGAAGAAACAAGATACACATAATACCACATAGGCATGCCATCACTCATGATACCACACCCTCATGATATGACTCATTATACTTGAATCAACCACTCTCTATCTCTAATGTATACTCTGTTGCATCATATAACCTCCCAATATCTCATCCCATCAAGTCTCGGGTCCATCTCTACCCATATCCACTCCTTCACAATCACAATCTAGAAAATCTTCCATATATCATTTAGGGTGATCATAATCTCCCCTATCACTAACTGAAAAGTATTTTTATCACTATCCCAACACATTACAAAATTTATCAAGAGTGTGTTATCCATCCCCACATGATCTATCAATGTCACATAAAAAATCTCACATAATGTATCAGATATATCCTAGGATGATTCATCTCCTACTATAGTTGATATATGAACTATGAAAAACTATGATGTGGTTGTGATATTTTTAATCCTTACAACAAAAAATGTGTATTCCATTAGTAATCACTATAAAACCAACAAAAATATACGATCACAAATAATATATACATTTCTTCCAAAATCACCTAGGCCAAAACCTAATTGTGTGACCATTGTGTAGCAATTGCACAATAATTTCATGGTAATTACACATAAATTAAATAGAAATTATGTGATTGTTGAAAGGAAATCAGTTAGTACTAGGTTATTTCATTGTAATCTCTCTTTTAATGCTAAAAATGCACCAAATTTTACCAAAAAAATAAATAAATTTTTTTATTACGTATGTCTTAGTTACTTATTGTATCAGACACTGTCAAATGAGCCTCCTTGTGTCATCATCCATATGCCATATTATCTCCTCTTCTCCAATACCATTTCACCACGTGTAAATACTCAAATTTCTCCTCCTAAATCAAACCTTCTTATATATATTCAATCCTTGATCACGGTAGAATCAATGAGGTACTCCCCAAACTCATTAAGGTCATCCACCCACAAAAATCATGACATAATTTCTATACCATGTACTCACACTATCTGATGTATCATACATCTTCACAAACCACATGTCTAATTCCCCAAAAACTACAATTTTCCCGCACAACATTTGTACATTCCCTCACCACAACCATACCATATTCCCTCCCACAACCCTACCACTCTCGATCCCTAATTACAATTGTAATTACCCTTAAATATTTCCTCCCATATCCCAATTTATTTTATGATTATGTATTTTCCCCTCCACATAATATACCCAACCCACATCTTCACCCCCATGGTGACATTACCAAAACCTTGAAAGAACCCTAAATTACCTATGCAATTTACTCACACCATGTAACCCTAATTTCCCATACACTTCACCCTATTTAGTCCACTATCATGTAATCTAATAACCCCTACAATACACCATACTTAATCTACCCTCTATCTCCCCAAACCCACCAATTGGATGTGTAATTTTCTTCCCATGTCCCTAATTACCCACACAACCTCTTCACTCGCCCATTACACCACTACACCTAATCAATTATATTCTTCCCTTATCCCATTTGTAATTTCCCATGTGACACCCTTACACTACCCACCATGCTTCCATACCCAATAACATAACTTATTCACTCCTCACATCTACAATCACCTATGTTGCACCCATTTTTTTGCACCATTTATGCATAGAACACAAGATTTCACCCACCGATGTAGAAACATCTTCAGTCCATATACTTCACCACAAAATTGATGTTACTTATCTATATTTTTTCCCACTCTATCACTCCTAAAATTCTAATCACTCAAGTGATTCAACCTAAACTACGTCATCTCCACTATACAACCATAAGTCACCTAAGAAATTCATTTATTCCTTATATATTTTCCTTTTCTAACCACACAAATATATCCCCACTACCATGCAATCACCCCTATAATTTATGTCACCACCTTATCTTAAACCTATTTGGTTGATTCCTTTTTTACAAATCATTTCCAACACTCCCTATACCGTTGCACCCATCTCTAATCCCCGGTTTACCCTAAAATCACTAGTGACATTTTCTCCTACAACAAAACCTTTTTGTCTAACCACCCATCCTCTAATTGATCACTTACAAATATACCTACCATCAACCCACTAATCTGTAAATTCCCACATATTCCTAAACCACCTCGATAAAATTCATAGAGTCCTAAATTGTCTGTATCACTTAGGACATTCCCACAAAGTGCTACCTCACATAGGAAATTCTTGCATATTTCTAAATCACTTCAATATTTCCCATAGAATCCTAAATCACATAGGAAATTCCCACATAGTGATATTTCACCTAGGAATTTCACATAGGGCACTAAATCACCTAGGCAATTCTCGAGTCATATATCACCTAGTCAATTCACATAAAGTCCTAACTCACCTAGGGTATTTCTAGAGATTCCTAAATCACCTAGATAATTCCTATAGATTCCTAAATAACTTATGCAAGTCCCCAAGATTCATAAATCACCTAGGAAATTTCTAAAGAGTCCTAGTCACATAATAAATACTCACATAGTCCTAAATCACCTAGGAAATTCTTACACGAGTCCTTAATTTTCTTGGAAATTCCCACATAATCCTAAATTACCTAAGAAATTTCCACATAGTCTATTTATTATTCCATCACATCTATTCATAATTATTGCATGGAAATTACATGATATTTATAAAAAAATTATGTGGTAATTGAAAAATATTACGTAATGCATTGTATCAAGTGATTATGATGTAATCTCTCTTTTTATGCTCAAAATAACAATAGAAGTAATATGTTTCTCTACAATTTTTTAGACATTTTTTTTTCCAATTACCACTTTCCATCTTGTGTCAGGCTAGAGAAAAAGTATCCATCCAATCAATCACTTTTCTTATCCTAAATTCAATTTGTATTATTGTCAATTGCCATTCTTTTACCATGTGCATGGATGAGTAAAAACTATCACTCAAGGGGTATTATGTAAATATATCCTTCCTTCATCATCTCTATGTTTTTTTATCGATCAATCATTTAATTAGTAAAAATATTTAATTAGTTATTATGCTACAAGATAATCCTATCAATACCTTCACAAGAGTACACTAAAGTGTGATTTAATAAAAATGATTTTTATTAAACCCTGATTGTAGAGTAACTGATGTAAACTATGATATAAAGCTACTAAGTACAATATGACACAAGAAAATAAGTAAGTATGAAAACCTAAGCAAGAGATATATAAATAATGACTTAGTTGATTTACGCTTGATCTAGAAGTGCTCTGGACTAGGAAAAGCGAACAAGAAGTGAACAATGTCGTAAATGCTCAAGATAAATTTTAGACCACAAGAATAAGGCCGACATTAGTGCCCACAATAGGATAGGGGTACCTGGGAACTGAAGACCTCTTTTGGGTGTCTGTGACTACAAAAATGGTCAAAACCTGATCTTTACTATGTCACAAAAGTGTCACAAATATTCTCATTTGATCATTTGTGTGTCTCCATTTGATCGCCAAGGGTACATATAACCTATAAAATAGATGTCGCCTACAAAACCCTCAAACTACATAAAATCCCAAAAAGAGAAGATGTAATATGGGGATTTAGACTAACCCCAAAAGTCACCCAACTGAGTGAACTTATGAAAGATAATTGCACTACATATCGAAATCCATGTAGTTCTTGTGTGTGTGAAATAATTGTACCCTAGGAAGCCCTTGTGCAAGTGCACGTGATAGTGGGAAATAACTAGATGTACTAATGTAAATAGATGTGTGAATGGAATAATGAAATTCCCCTTCCTATGAAGTATACGTAAAAATTCATTCCCTTGTCCCTTGAATGAAATCTAGATGGATTCCTTTGATGCTCTTAGATACCTTTAGATGCAATCTTAGGTGATGATGATAGAAGCTTAGAGATTGGTCCTTTATTTTGGTAACATAGCTTTATATTTATATGATTCCATTGGTTGAATTTCATAATTGACAATTAGAAGGACAACCCATATGAAATTAAGATTTCCAAAAGAGAAACAAGGCCCGAAAAGAATGAGTAAGATAGAAAAAAAGGTGAGGGCTCCCGAGAAGGGATGAGAGCACTTGGGTGTTAGCATCCTGGCTAGGTGCTAGCGTCAAAAGTCACAAAAGATAAGAAAGTAAATTATTAACTTTGTTGCAGGGTGTAAAAGACTATAAATAAGACAAGAAACACGAAAAAGGCCAATGTTAACTACTAGTTTTCTTACTTATGAATCATGTAAATACTAGTATACTTTTAGGACCTAGAAATGTACCCAAGTACGTAATTTTGTGTCTACATTTTCCCTTGATTTATTTTTTTAATGAATACTTGATAACATAAAGTAGATAAGAGATGCGTACCTAATAACCATGTAGAGTGTGATGGTGATAGCATGTCAAAAAGACAAGTGAAAGCATGAAGTGATAAAAATTAAGCATGGAAGATAAGAAAGTGGAAGTGACCCTAGGGGTGAAGTGTATTGTGTTATACCATGTTGTACTTGTTGTTGTTCTTGATATTATGTTTGATGTAGCGATGCTTCTTCCGTGTGTTAAGGACGGACTCGTAAAAGAAGAGCCAAAGAGGAATCAAAGTCATGTATTATGAAAACTCTATAAAAGTATTTAAATATGGAAATTATTAAAAGGAAAGTGTGTATTTGATCCGTGAAGATTGAAAAGGATGGACAATTTCTTGAAATGCTGTAAAAGAGCAAGTTTTTTGGGCAATCTCATACTGAGTGCAATTTTTTTGGGTGATCTCATGCCAAGTGTGAGTTTTTGGGCAATCTCACCCCAAGTGTGAGTTTTTTGAGAAATTCATGCCACGGTAGAAAAGTGTTAGGGAGAGAGGTCTAGTGTTACTCTCTTTCCATGGTTGTTTCCCAATTATGCACCACTACAAATGGTGTGATCCATGTTGTTCGAGTTGTACCATATTTATTTCTATATTTGTTCAAAATTTAAATAGATAAAGAATGTATTCGATTCTTTAAAGGATTATTCCTATCTTGTGAAAATGATCTATAAACTTCTCTAAACTATGTTGATTTGAGAAACTAATTGTATTTATCCCCTAGACATAGGAGCCTAGGAAAGTTCGGGAGCACCCGTGCGTTAGTGTCTATATCTTGTGCACTGGATTTTGTGTTGAACTAAGGACCCAAGTCATATTTTGGGTCATTTCTATAATGCGACCTATTTTGATTTTATGTTGAAATGTATTTTGTTGTAGTTCAAGTTGTTATATGGGGTGGTGATTCACCTAGCATATTCCCCCTCATTTGGGGTGTATGCGATGTCGTTGGGATTATGTGGCCCAAAGAGTGGACTCAAAATAATTTGAACCATGTCTCTACATGGGGAAGGGAATGTGTATGGTAGAAACCAAGGAACATAAAAAAAATATGGCTAGAAACATGTGTTAGTAGAAAAAAGTAGCAAACGTGTCATAGAAAATCATTGTAAAAAGTAAATGTGTATGCAAAATGGACTAAAAAAGTGGGTTTAAAACATGGTACATCACTCACAATTTCACAAGACAACCAAGGTCGAAGCGGACAAAATCATATAGTGTGCATATAAGACAAAGGGCATAGCCCACAAACAATAACATACAAGAGAGAAAATAGTGTCAATAAAGATGTAACAAGCAACCATGGTGGAATATAGACCCTATAAATAAAATGTTGCACATGAAGCACCCGTTATCATGTTATAAAGATAAGTATGTCAAAGCATGTATGTACCAGTAGAAAGTAATGTGCTAGGAATTAGAAGTAGTAAATAATGAAATTATAACACCTGTAATGTGTCAGAAATTACATGCCCCCAGGAGCCTCGGTGGGATTGGTAAGAGGTATAGTGACAAGCATCATTGCAGTGTGTAAGGATCTATAACAATTATACATTCACAACTAAAAACCAAGTGAATGTGCATGTGTATATAGAAAATTTATTATTTAGAAACAAAGTGTATTATAAGTATAAAAAAGAAAAAAATTAGTGTGACCAAGATATTCAATATGTTGTCTATATGAGTGAGATGGAATGGTATGCAATATGAATGTGATAAGAGTAGTGTTCCCCTAGCAGATGTACATGAGATATATATGAGATGAGTTTCATTTATAAAATACCCCTCAACAATTAATAATGAACCATAGAACAAGAGTATGTCATCGGGAAATGTTTGGAGAATGTGTTCTAGAAAGATAGATCATGAAGCATGGAGCATGTAGAGTGAATGTGGTGAGGTTCATTTCATATTTATACCCTCAGTAGTCAAGTATGAACCATGGAACTACATTACATCATAGGGTAATGATGATAAAATTTGTGTATCATGAGATGTAATGTCATTGAAGCGGATTAATTGTGAGGCACAAAGAGTGATAGTGTATTTTCTAGACAACTTACGATGCTAAGAGAGGTGGAAGAAATTATGATGCCCTCAAAGTATGTGATTGAGGTGAGAAGGACCATGTCATGGTGGTGGAGCTTGAAATGTGTCTTGGCCATCAATGTAAGGATTAGCTTGTTTGACAAAAATAATTGGATGTTGAAGTGGAGTAGGGTGGAGAGGGACCTTTAATGGTTGTATCTTATGTGGGATTGATAACATTGTAGATGAATTAGTAGGAAGATGGGATGAACATATTTTTAGAGGAATTTTCTTAGTTGGAGTGGGTAATGTTGTATAATATTTGAGAGGAGGGGATGGACTTATTTTTAGAGGAGGTTGTTTAGGCGACTCTTGACTTACCGAAGAAGGAACATGAGTGACTATAGAATGATGTTCATTAGACATAGATGAATCAGATTTAGGAGCCCATTGGGATTTAGAAATTGGAGATGAGCATGTAGTATCATTTTGTGTAGCAAATGAAATGAAACCATGATGCTTAAGGTGGAAATTTTTCATTTTAGAGCATAGTAATCATTATCATTATGTCCATTAATTCTATGATAATTACAATATGGGTGACCACTGGTATTTTGCAAGATGATAATGAGGATAGTAGCGAGTAAATGGAAATTTGATAAATTGGTGATTTAGGAGCTGATGCAGAATATCATGTTTCTTAGTAATTGAATCAAAATTAATAGGTGCATGTAGCGGTACTACTTGAGGTTCACCGATATGTTCACATGTAGAAGACATAAAATTAGGATTAGTAGTAGAAGAAGAACTAGCATGGGCTTGAGAAGCATCCTTGCGATGTTGGATTTCATATTTAAGAGATGTAATTGTTATTTCCATAGCTTGAATTTTATATTAAAATAAAGAATGTAAATCTTGAATGGACTCTAGGATGGGTTGATTGGATGGAGGATTAAAATCGATAACATCATTAAATAAACAATCAAAGATGGCATTGACATGAGTGGGTGGCATACTATTAGGGAGATACATAATGTCTAGGGTTTTTTGGAGAACATATTTGTAATTTGGGTGCATTTGAATAAATTAATTTAAGGAGACTTGAGGAAATTTAGGATCCATGAAAGGAGAATCAATATAATAGGGATTCAAATGACCGATCATGAGTGGGGTTCACCAAATGATTTAATAAAAAATAATTTTTATTAAACTCGACATACATGTATTAAGTACAATATGAAACAATAAAATAAGAAAGTATGAAACCCTAAGAAAGAGACATAGAAATAGTGACTTAGCTGATTTATGTTGGACTAGTAAAACTACTCAAAATGAATTCAACAATGTTGTAAATGCTTAGGATAAATTTTGGACTACAGGAATAAGGTCATACATAGGTGCCGATGGAAAGACAAGGGCATCTAGGCACTAAAGACATCTTTGGGTTCCTATGTTTGTAAAAATAGTAAGAACTGGTCTTTACTGTGTCACACAAGTGTCACAAATATTCCCTTTTGATCACCTATGTATCACTCTTTGATCACCGAGGGTACTTGTAACCTACAAAAGAGATATCACCTGCAAAACCCTCAAACTACATCAAATCCCAAGAATAAAATATGTAATATGCAGATTCAGATTGACCTCGGTGGTCACTGATTGAGTGAACATACGATCGAGTGTTGAACTACACCTCAGACTCATGTAATTCTTGTGTGTGTTTGAAATAATCATTCCCTAGGAAGCCCTTGTGCAAGTGCACATTATAGTGGGTGATAATTATATGTACCAATGTAAGTAGATGTGTGGATGGAATAATGAACTTCCCCTTCCTATGAAGTGTATGTAAAAAATGTAGTCCCTTGAATGAAAGCTATATGGATGTCTTTGATGCTCTTAGATGCCTTTGGTGTAATCCTAGGTGGTGATAATAGATGCTTAGAGCTTGGTCCTTTATTTTGGTAACATATTTTTGTATTTATATGATTCCCTAGGTTGAATTTCATAATTTACAACTGGAAGGATGACCCATGAAAAAATAAGATGCCCAAAAGATAAAAAAGGCCCAAAAAGAGTGAGTAATATACAATAATAGGTCGGGGCACCCAAAGGGGACGAGGGCACCTAGATGATAATGTCCTAGTTAGGTGTTGGTGTCTGAAGTCATAAAAAATAAGAAATTAAAGTACCAAATAGGTTGTAGGGTGTAAAGGACCATAAAGAAGATAAGAAACACATATAAAAGGCCAAACACGGTTGTCAATTACTAGTTTTTTTTAGGAACCATGTAAATACTAGTTTTCTTTTAGGACTTATAAATGTACCTAAGTGCATGATTTTATGTCTACAAAGTGACCCATCAACCAAAATTTCCAAGATCTTATCTATATAAGTCAAAATTCTAAACTTGTATATACAATAGTGTTTTTCATAAGGTCAAATGAAGACCATACCAATTTTACTTTTTACACTTCATCCCACATCTTATATGACATGACTCAAAAAGGGAAAAATAGAGAAACTTATAAGTGATCCATGTTCATAAGGTCTTGTTAAAAATTCTTATCTCTAATAAAATATAAAAACACTATAAATTGTAAAAATTCCCACAAAAATAATAAAAATACATCCAAAAATAATAAAAAATTTAAATTATTATCAAAATAGTCAAAATAATAAAACACATTAGATATATTTATAACAAAAATAATAAAATCACACACCATTAGACATTAATCAAGCACAATTAGTCACTCAACCACCAACATTAAATGTTTCTCGTCTATCTATGCAAAAAGGGGCCCATTGGAGCCCAAATTTACATTCACACCTGAATCGTTATGATTCAAAGCTTTGAGTAAACATGGGGATGATCTCGTAATGTGAGTGTTACAAGGTGAGATCAACCTCTAGAGAAAATTGGTTCTTCTACCTATTCCTAATGCTAAACTACTCCCACAACTAAAAACAAAATTATCCAATCCTAATCTAACAATTCTAAAGGACCATGGTCAAAGAAAATGCATGGAAAATAAAATACTAAGCTAATAGAGGTGATAAAAACAATAAAAAGGGGAAAGATACTCTCAATGATGTAAAAATGAGAAGAAAATGATAATAAGGAGGGCATACATGAGTGGCATAGATTAAAACAACACCTTACCTTCCATTTTCATGCAAAACACAACAAAAATAGATCCTTCAAAGTTGAGAAACATACATGTAATTAATGAAGATACAAGAAAATGTAATATAACGTAAGCTATGGCAGAAAATAGCCACAAAATATTAATTTTATTTCCTTTCAAGGATGCATAGTCCATTACATTAAAGAAAGGAAGTATAATCAGATTACAAAATCCAAATATGAGTCTTGTAACTCTAAAAAACACTTATGCAACACTTTTATATGATACCCTTGTATTCTAAGGGGGTCCAAACTTTACAAATGAGCATCATTTTATAATATATAGAAAAATGGGAGAGAGAGAGGAGGGAAAAGAGAGGGAAATTTGGATTCCAAGATTCAACCACCAATAACATGCATTAAATATCTAAAAACCATGATGGGGACCCCTGTAAGACCATTCCCCATGTCACATTACTTATAAGAGAAGGAATGGGCACCATACGTCATCAAATTTGGTAGTTGAACCACCTAGAATTACATCTTTAAATGTTGGGAGTGTTTTTCCCCTTTTCTCTCACATAACTCTACCAACCTCTAAATTTCATGATGCCAAGCTAAATTTCATGATGAGACCTTTCCAACAAGACAAAATTTATCAATTTTGGAGTTTTATAGAGAAATATATGGTCATGTATATTTTCAAGGTGTGAGAGGAAAACAATAGAGTTCCTTGTGGGTCGTGATAGAATGCATTAATCAAATTTTGAATTGGGGTAGGAAAATTGGCTGAGCAGAGCACATGAGGTAGGAGGGAATAGTTTGATTTGTGTTTTTTTGGCCCAACTCACCCACTTCAAGCACCTCGTACAACTTTTCCCCTTCCTATTGGTTATTTCAGTCAATTGGTGAACATAAGGCCCTTAAGCACTATTCCACCCATTCTCACCAAAGATGACCCTATCGCAACACTTCCCCGCCTACCCTATTTTTTCCCATTGGCTGATTTTCTTATGTGAAAAACAAAAATAACACAGAATAATTCCTCTAGTTCTCATTTTGACCGATCCCAACTTTGAGAGCATAATTTGATTTTCAAGTTTTTTTGCTAAGTATGGGAAAGAGGGGCTTGGTAAAAAGGAGAGGAATGCCCTAAACATTGAATTTTTCCTTTTTCTCAATTTTTCAGTTCCCAAGTCCAAAATGGAAATATAAGTTATCAAAATAATCTAAGAGAGAATAGTTTGGATAACATACCCAAATCTCACTCATGTACCTTTGTTCCCTAATTATATAAAATAAGACCCATAGTTTTTTTTCTCACGTATACCTTATGTTCACTTTATCTCGCTTCCTATATAAGTTTTATTATATGTGTCCCCAAAGAAAATGGTTAATTACATGTAATAGATGCAAGTCCATGACGATAAAATTATGAAAAAAATCCATATATACCTAAACATAGGAAATTCCTATGTGATTTTCCTAATGACATATAAAATATGCCATTTTTAAGTCATTTAATCATCATAATATCTTAACTACTTATTATATCATATTTTATCTACCTTAAAATGGTTAGGGATATGAATGAGGTAGATCCCTTAAAAAAAAAAATTAGCTAATCTATTTTCAAGTGTGTTTCTATTTAGATTTACATATCCAAAGATTATTTTGTATTTGTTGAGAAGAACCAAGGTATTGGTGTTCCATAATTCATTTCAATGGTACTCAAACCCATAATAGTAATCATTTAATTTACATTTAAATTGGGTATATAGTGTAATATTACTAACCCTTGACTTCATTTCGAGTGTAAATATTATGTAGGTAAATATTCAACCATCATGGGGTATCTTGAGGTTAGTCCAACCCAAAAATATAACCCCTTTTAAAGTGAATTGTTATTGGAAAATTTTCCTATGGTTATAGGTGAAGAGAAGGAAATTTTAATAACATCGTGCATGATCACACATATTTGAAATTATTTTCTTTAAGAATACATAGATGACCGCATATCGGAATAGTTAGTGTAGATAAAAATAGTTAGGATAATATCATTAGATATATACATTATCATACACAATAATTACCACATAGAAATTTATCATTGATGATACATATTGAAGACCCTTTCATGTATGATTTCACCCAAAATTTTCATGATTCTATCCTAGGTGATCCCAATCTAGCTGATTATTTCTAATTTCCTTTTGTATTCTTCGCACACCCTTCTCAATCCTTAGGAAATATTTTTTCTTCTATGCAATGTAAATGATATAGGTACTAATATTTGATTTTCTTAATTTCCATAATAAATCAATTCCTATTCAATAATATATATAATATGACATAAATTTTTATATATTTCTATATGATAATGTATGTTTAATTGTCACATTAATTCTATGTTATTTCATGCATTTTGTGTAATATAGTTAAAAATAGACATACAAATATTGTGAGGCAAGTACTTAGTCTCACTCTTGGGAAGTATGATTCAAATGTGTATCCTAATAAAGATACATATCCACCTCCATTAATGTATGTGTTTCTCTTATATAGTGTTATTTAGGAAATTCATAATGCAATATGACATGTTATTAAAACTCATATGGTAGGTTGTTTTTGTAATCTTGACACGATCTAGTTGTAAGGAAATTGGATTCCAAACAAGACAAGTGATAGTAATGATCGTGTAGACACAAAAATATGCACTTAATACTATTACATAACATCAAAATGGAGCGGGAGCAGAGTGGGATTTGCTGGAAATTTCAAATGAAGGACTTGAGTGGGAATATCCGGTGGTTCAGAAGGAGCGAGTAGACTAAATGGACCCGCACAGGTAAACAATCACATGATTGCCTCCCCAAGGACAATAAGGAAAAGGATGGGGCTACGAGCACATGGGCTAAATGTTTGGTTAGAAAAATCTTAGACAAGGTGATTTTGGAGGGGCTGGAACTATCAAAGGAGAAAGGTAACTTATCCCTTAAAATCCCTGAGACTCTTTGGCAAGAACTAAAGCCTCCATGGAAAGTGCTCTCTTTACAAAATGCCTTGGCTCTAGACCAAATATTGACTACTTTAGGGGTTGGGTCAAGAGACATTGGGTGTCTAATGGAAATGTTGAGGTTTCAGCTTACGCAAATGGTTTCTTCCTAGTTTCTTTACCTAGCAAAGATCAGGTGGCAAAGATTCTTTCTAGAGGTCCCTGGTTTATTGGAAAATCTCATGTGGTTGTTAGAAATGGGAACCAGATTTTAACCCGTATGTGATGTCTATCTCTGAGTTCCCTATCTAGGTCAACCTTTTGGGCTTACCCCTAGAGTTTTGGGAGCTAGAAGTCCTTATTGGCATTGCTAAAAGCTTGGGAAATCCTGATAGCCTTAGATCTGGTCACTAAGGCTAAATCTAGATTAACCCATGCCAGATTTTGTGTCAATATGGGTCAAGATGCTCCCTTAGAGTAATATCAAACTCTTGACTTCGAAGGGGTTTGGTTGCAGATATTTGATTATGATCCGTCCCCCTTTTCCTGTAGAAAATGTAAACAGGTGGGTCATGATCACAGGAATTGTTCTCTTCATAAAAAAAATTGATCCCGTTGTCGGTCCACAAAAGACAAATAATAAGGAGGCAAAGGAATGGAGGCTGGTTGGGAAAAATGGAAAATTGTAGAGAAAAAGGATCCTCTTATCATCCAGAAGGTGGTCAAAGAAGTAATTCCCTGAGCCATCATAACACCCCCTGCAAGGAACTGGTGGTCTCTCGGTTTCCTTGAAGCCAATAACTTTGAAGCTGAAGATGAGAATGAGAATGAAAATGAAAATCTGGACTTTGAGGAGGGGATTCTTGAAATAGGGGAAGGGGCTAGCCAAGTTTTAGAAGGTAATGCTTATGCTTTGTAAGTGGCATGTGGCCCTTCATTAGATGAAGTTTCTTCCATTGGTTAGAGCTCCTTTGGTTAGAGACAAGAAGAACTATTACCCATGTCTAATGGATTTGGAATTCTAGCAGACTTTTTTGTTGATACTTACGATCTAGTGGTCTCTCCTAAGACCCCAGTTAGTAAATCTAAACTAGTCACATGAAGTACCTCTCAGAGCTGATGTTGGTAAGGAATCAACTCCTATGGGTAGGAAAAGTAATAAGGAATTAAGGGAGACTAACTCTAGGAGGGAAGTAGAAGTTGGCATTCAAGGTACTCTGGGGAAGTTGCTTCTCGAAATAAGAAATGTTAAATGATCCTCCTCTCTTGGAATATTAGGGGTTTGAATAATCCTAGTAAACACAGAATTGCTAAGGATCTTAGAGTTAAAGTTAAACTAGATATTTTCATGCTCCAAGAAACCAAAATGAACATGGATAGATTTAAAGAGGTGGGGAGACAAATTTGGAAAGATAGTCACTGGGAAGGATGTAGCTCCTCTGGAGCCTCAGGAGGTGTTTTCACTATGTGGGATCCTAGTTTAGTGCATGGAGTTCTGATCCTTTCCTCCCCTAGCCATGTGGTTATGAGTTTCATGGAAATCATCTCAAAAAAATCCTGGTATGTTTCTAACATTTATGCTCCCAATAAACTCAGTGAAAGACAAAATTTCTGGAAGGATCTCTCTAGCTTTAGACAACTGTTTAATGATAAAGATTGGATAGTTGGAGGAGACTTCAATACCCCCTTTCCCCTGGTGAAAAGAGAGGGGGTTTGATCTCTTATTCTGAAAGTATGGAAGATTTAGCTGACTTCCTAGCTAGTAATAGTCTGTTTGACTTAGATTTGGAGGGATCCAAGTTTACTTGGGTAAACAAAAGGATGGGATCTGAGCTCATTTAGATAAGATTGGAAGAAATTTGTGGTGAGTCATCTTTGTATGATCAATCAACTTTATTCTCTAAAAAATCTTCCCATAATTGGCTTGGATCATAATCCCATTCTTCTTGATTTGGGAATGAATCATCTAAAAAAAGCTAGGCCTTTCAGATTTGAAAAGATGTGGTTAGACCACCCAGATATTTACAACAAGATTCAAGAATGGTGGGATATCTAGGTTCGTGGGGTTGCTAGTTTTAGATTGTGTTTTAAACTGAAGCACATCAAAATTAATCTTAAAAGATGGAACAAGGAGACTTTTGGAAATATTTTCAGAAAAAAGTAGAATTGCTGAAGATCTTAGAAATATTGAGGAACTTATGGAGAACGTTGGTCTTAATCTGGTTCTCAAGGATCAAGAACAAAAACTCTTGGCTGATTACCATGGAATTTTGGCTAAAGAAGAGGTGTATTGGAGACAAAAATCTAGGGTCAAATGGCTTAAGGAGGGGATAGGAATACTAAATTATTCCATTTCTCTGCTACTTCTAGAGCTAATATCCTAAAGATTAATGAAATAAGAGGTGAAAATGGGGAGTCCTTTATGGATAGTAGGGACATCAATGCCTCTATAATAAATTACTTCAAGGAGCTCTTCAAATAGGGGTAGAGGTCAGAGGAGTTGGTTTAGAATAAAGTCTTGGATCTTTTCCAGAATGTTATCACCCCTCTTGAAAATAGAGATATTTTAAGGAACCCCTCGGAGGAGGAAATCCATTTTGTGGTATTTGATATGGAACCTGATAAATCTCCAGGGTCGGATGGCTTCCCTACTTTTTCTTTCAAAAATTATGGGAGGTGATTAAATATGAGGTCATTGAAATGGTCCAATATTTTTTCAACAATGGTCATCTCTTGAGGAAAATGAATAACACTTTTATTGTCCTAGTGCAAAAATTTTTGGGGCAAGGAGGTTAAGGATTTCATACCTATAAGCCTATGTAACACCAGCTATAAAATTCTTGACTAAAATCATAGTTGGGAGGATTAGGATGGTTCTTCCTAACTTTATCTCTGGGAATCAGGGGGCTTTTGTTCAGGAAGGAAAATTACTGATAGCATTATTGTGATTCAAGAAGCCATCCACTCCATTGAAAGCTCTGGAAGATGGCTATGTTTCTCAAGTTGGATATGCATAAAGCCTTTGATAGGATAAAATGGTCTTTCCTTTAGGCCATCCTACTAAAGGTGGGTTTTGATAACTTTCTGGTTAATATGATTATGACATGCATTTCCACCAGCCAGTTTCTCGGTTCTAGTCAATGGAAAACCGGAAGGTTTCTTCCAAGCTGGTAGAGGGATGAGACAAGGTGATCCTCTCTCACCTTTCCTCTATGTCATAATGGCTGAATCCTGAGTAGAATCTATCAACTTGCCATGGTTTCAATTGTATCCAGGGTGTTAAAATCTCAAATGGTCTTCCCTCTATCTATCTCAATCAGTTTGTGGATGATAATTTTATGATGGGTAAGGCCTCTATCCATGAGGCCTCAAATTTTAAGGAGGTTCTTAATGATTATGAACAGGTTTCGGAAGATGGTTAACTTCCATAAAAGTGTTGTTTTTTTCATAAATGTGGAGAAATCAGGTTCAAGCCAGATTAGCTCACATCTTGGGTTGCTAGAATTAAACATTTTCCAGATTCTTATCTAGGTATGCCCCGATCCATAAGAAGCCTGACCTCACGGTTTGGAATGCTCTGTTGGAAAGAGTTAATAGTAAACTCTCATCTTGGAAGGGTCTCTTGCTCTCTCAAGCTGGTAAGATTCAACTGCTCCAAAGCTCCCTTCAAGGCATTCCCATTTATGTGATGTCTCTTTTCATGCTCCCTGCTAAAATTAAGGAAGCCTTAGAGAAAATCCAAAAGAGGTTCCTCTGGATGGGAGCTAGGTGAGAAGTTCAAATTTCCTCTTGTGGCCTAGGATAAAGTTACTAAACCTAAGCTATGTGGAGGATTGGGGCTAAAAATATTTCTCTTATGAATAAGGCCTTAATTGCCAAGGCTGGTTGGAGGATTGCTAGAGAGGAAGGTCTTTGGGTGCAAATTATAAAGATGAAATATTTGTAGAATATAGGTAGAATGGAATCCTTTTTTAACCAAAATAACCTCCCTAGAGGGTCTTTTTTCTGGAATTCCTTTGTGGCCTCTAAATAAATCTTATCCAAAGGTATGATTTGGGAAATTGGCAAGGGCTCTAGAATCAGTTTTTGGTATGATAATTGGCTTGAGGATTCCCCCTTAGCTAACTTGGATTTCTGGAAAGAAGTTTCTCAGTACTACAAGGAATCTAGAAAATTTTGGATTCGGGACTTTTGGATCTAGGAAGATTCTGTCAGATGGGAAATCATTGAGCCTCCTCTAGATTTTGATGGTGACATCCAACTTTTCGAGATCTCAACAATAAACTTAAGGATTTCCACATCCCCTTGTTCCAAACCAAGGAGGACTCCATCAAATGGAAAGAAGAAGAATCTAGAAATTTCTTGGTTAAATCAGCCTACATGTCAAATTTCAAGAATGATTTGCACAAGGACTATTGGGGTAAACTCTGGGTGAAGGATCTCACCCCTAAGATTAATATCTTTTTTTGGTTGGCTGCCCAAAATAAAATCCTGACTATGGACAATCTCAGGAAAAGGGGAATGAAGATTCCCAATAGATGTTCTCTCTGTAAGAAAGAGGAGGAAAATTTCAACCATCTCCTCCTTCATTTCTCCTTCTCCCATGAAGTCTTTGCTTCCATTCTGGATCTATTCAATATCCAATGGATCCTGCCCTTGTCGATTGAATATTGTTGCTTTCAATGGGAGATCCCTTTCCATTTTCCCATCTTGATCTGGGCCTGGAATATTGCCCTCCCTCATTTTTTTGGGGGTTTATGGAAAGGCCAAGAATGATGGTATCTTCCATGATCAGAAATCTCTTCTCTCGAAAGTTAGAAGAAAAAATTTGAATTCCATAAAGGAAAACATTAAACTCTTTAAAGGAAAAGTCAAGAAACCCTGCCCGAATAGTGAGCAAGATAGTTCTTGACAAGTTCACCCTTGGTCCGGTGGAATTACACATACCTAAAAAGAACTCCAGTTGGAATAGGCCTGGGGAAATGTTGTTAAGTTAAATTTTGATGGAGCTTCAAAAGGGAATCTAGGTCCTACTAGGGGAGGGGGAATTCTAAGGAACAATGAAGGAGATTGGTTGTATGCCTACGGGTCCATTAGGTCGACAAACCAACAACATGGCGAAGCTAGAGCTCTTCTTTGGGGGTTTTATTGGCTAAAGAAAAAGGTTTCAAGGACATCCAGATCAAAGGTGACTCTCTCCTCTTAATTAATGCCCTCAATAATCAAGGTTCCATTAATTGGGCCATTAGAAATATCCTCAATGATGTGAAGGAAACTTAAATTTTTTTGATAGCATTTCTTATAATCATACCTTACGTTAAGGGAACAAAATGTGTAGATAAGATGGCCAATTATGGAATCAATTGTAATGATTATAGATATGGTGTAAAGTTGATAAATTACCCATGGACATTAATGAGACCATTAGTAGAGATAGAGGGCACTAAGTTTTATAATGTTGGCATGAGTGAGCCTGTGGTGGCGGTGACAACTTACTTAATATCTTGTTCTCCATGATTTTTGTTAGTGTGAATGAAAGTTTTTTTGAACAGTAGTAGAAAATAGAAGAAGTTCAGTCTTGTGAAAATGGGGGGTGATAGGATTAGAGTTGAACTCTTAGCCAAAGCATTGAAGCTTTTAATCAGCCTCTGTGGAACAAGCTTAGGATTGGGGGTTTTAGTAATTACATTGCCAAATTACATGGTCACGACCCCTCCTGTCTAAGGATTTTGGAAAATCTTGGAAAGAGGATAAGTTTGAAGTCAGAGGGATGGAAATTGAGGTTTTTGAGTCCACCATCACCCTGGCCATGGATATGAAAATGGATAGGCTTAAAATTTTTAAGGATAGAAACCCGTAGAGAATAGGAAATTGAGTTGTTCTTCATTGGCAAGGAAAGATGTTCTTTCTTTATGGATGGTATTGCTAGGTCATGTATTCAGGTATTTGGAGAGAGGTGTGCCTTCAAATCATGAAGTACATCACTCTGGAAGGAAAATACCAAAAATATATACTCACCATATGACTCTTCTGAATATGTTCCACCATAAGGTCATGGTGAGCATCCCCTTCTTTCTATTTATGTCTCTGACTAACTCTTTGAAGGATTTCCAGTAGGAGAAAGTGGAGATGCCTCTACATGAAGGGATCATTCTTCTGATGTTTGAAAATGGGAAACCTACTCTATCCTCTTCCTTGAAAGAGCAGGTGGATGAGGATGACCTCACTCTCGCAGATTGCCTTACTAAGATGAAGGTAGGCAAAATGCAAAATTGTGGGGAGGATTTTGGTAAAGAAATGGGTGAGGATGGTCATGGGGAAGCGAGAACCTCAAGAAAAATAAATCGGGATGGTAATTTAAAGGGTTTTGAGGATTTGAGTAGAAAGGTCCAGTACTTAGAAGGGGTGCTTCAGTGATGGAAGAAACAAATGTTGGTCAAAGGGAAACAATGATGGATGTCATCAACACTTCTAAGAAAATTGTCACTACTTAGGTGAAGTCCAAGAAGAAGTTTCTAGAGCTGGAGGACCAGGTCAAAAAGCTAAGTGACAGGCTGGAAGGGATGGAGGAGGGCACTAAAAGAAGGAACTTTAACTTGTGCATCAGTAGCTCGAGGATGAGCTGGAGGAAGATATCAATGACAAAGGTGTTGAGGGTGAGATCAAAGATAGTCATGATGGTAGCAGTGGGGGATCTCCAAAAATTAACTTGTGGTTTCTAGGACTGTTGGTAGAATTTTGGTGAACTTTTATTTTTTGTTGTTTTGGAGATTGTTTCTCCTTCTCCCTGGTTTTCCCACTTTGGTACAAAGTTTGGTTCATAATTGTAAGAGTTAAGCATGTTTAACTCCTTTCTTGAACTTTTTTCATTTCCTTCTTGCTCATTGTTTTCTGTTCCTTGTCTTGTAATGGCCCCTGGGAGCCGATCCATATTTTTACCTTATCTAATAAAAACCATATTTTGATTGAGACTTTACCTCTTATTTCTTTCATTCATATATTTTTATTCATGTCATGTGGACCTTTTCCCTAGTCTTTGTGTTATTTATATTTCTTGGCTTTGGGACAACACTTCCTAGTTAGGACACTAATTCTCGAATGCTAGTGTTATTTTCTAATTTGTTAGTTTCTTATTTACTTTGGGTCTTTTATCATCTTTATTCCACAACTTAGGTCATATTTTGGTGTCAAAGTCCTAAATTCAAAAAAGGGATTCATATATATACACAACATACTCACTATTATTATGGCCAAGACATTTTGGATATCACTCTTTATCTACCATCTACAAGAGAAACACTTAAGGACTACATTTTGGGCTACATTATTCACTACATATGAGGGATTATTCTAAATTCTATATCACACATTCATCTTATGGGAAAAATAGTTATATCCCACTATCTTGGTGTGAATGGTAAGAGGGAAACCTAATTTCAAGGGACATAATTCAAATCACACACTCACAAGAACTACATAGAGTCTAAAATGTAGTAAAATTCTCGGTGAAAATCACATTAGGGTGGTTGTCGAGGTTATTCGATTCAAGCATATGTATTATTTATTCCATCTAATGTTTGTTTAATCTTTATGTAGGTAGCTAGGGTTTGTTTTTGTAGGAATATGTAAGGTAAAAGAACCCTATGACAGATCTGAAGTGACAAACAATGAAATGAAGGAACCAATCTTAGACCACGAAAACACCGGAAGCAAAGCTACTTCTAACACACTAGTGCCCGGATCAAATACTAGTGCCCAAGATGGTCTTGTCCTCCTGTAGATGATCCTTTATGAAGAAGTTGTATATCCCATATTCTTAGACAAAGCCTGCATAGTCCATATCCATCCTTCTTAACTAGTTTTATAGCCTATGATCAATCCAAATCTCCTGATACAAGCTAATTAATTATCATTCTATTATCTTATATACTTGTTTGTACTTTTCATGATAGATTCTTGTTTATTCTTTGTTATATATATCTGATCTCAATCCTCTAATATAAGATTTAAATTTATTTAAATCATTTGGTGAACCTATTTATTGATTGAACCCTAGCTTTCCCTAGGATCCTTCATTATGTTTATACCTCATGGATTATCAAAAAGTGTTGTGAAAACATCATCCCAACCCTCCTTCCCCCAAGTATGAAGATATTCCTATGACTGGAATTTATCCTTACTTTGAAAATGCCAAAAGGAAGAAACCTTCTATCGTAGGTCACATATTACTGTCACATGTCATCCCAAGATCCCTTATTTATTTACAAAGTTGTACAACCATAGTCATTATGTTGTAATTTTAGCCATGTTGAAGTTACTAGCTTTTGTGAACCTAATAGTGATGTTGCTTCTCTTACTACAAATGATACATGTATTGAAGATTTGGTTAATTTTTCAAATGATGAAGCTCTTGTTAAGGATGATTTTTATACCCATACGGAAATTATTTTTGAGAATTTCACCTTGTAATTATAAAGTGTCAAATATGGAGGAGTGTTGTAATCAATTGTGGACGCAATTTCAGCTGAGCCCGACATCCTAAACTTTTGGGAGTTGCATTCTTGTATCTATCATGGATTATGAGAATGATATGCTTTTCTCTAAAGTGTGTGGACTTCAAGAGGATATTGTAAAATTTTTGGAAGAAAATAGATCACTCAAGAAGTGAAATTCTCTTCTACAATCACTCATTCACAATAAGGATACACTAATACACTCCCTGCAACAAAAATTGCTAGCCTACAACATCACCATCATATTGTGGACAGCCATGTCCATGCTCCTAGTCCACTTGCAGTTATTGCTCTTATACCCACTGACATTGATATGTCAGTATTTGATCTTGTTACTACTCTTGATGCTCCTAATCATGTGAAGCTTGTTATTGCATGCTCTTCCACATCTGTGCCTATTACAATATCACATGTTGTGTATCCTACTTCTACTCATATGCATGGCTCTTTTGAGAAGCATACCACTACATTCGGTTCTCACATGCTCCATTTTATGGGTTTCACTAGCAGAGGTATTGGAAGACATTCACAGGGTTTTGTTTCTCATATTCCACATGTTAAGTAGAATTCTCACCATGACATTGATTTTCGAGAAGTTACTTCATTGGGATCACACATTGACAAAGCTCTTATTTTTATTCGCTCGACTCTTTCTAAGGATCATGAGCAATACATGAGTTCTGCACCTTCACTCAGGCTTGAGAAACCTGAGATTTCAACTGTCAGACATAATCAACTCCGACACATATTTTAATGTTCCTTTGCATGCACCCATTGTCCATTTTTCACCAAGTCATATGCAGGCATCTTCTTCATCCATCCATGTTGATTTTGGGTGGATATCTGATCACTCACGGTGGCGACATAGGTATTCATTGAGAGGAATCTACAGGTGTGGCTCCTCCACCATTCAGCCTCTTACCCTAATTTCTATACCTTCTGCATTGTAATGCTTCTTATTTTGAGCATTATTCTTTAGCAGGTGTAGTGTATCTCTCTTGTTTGTTGAGAGATTTTGTATCTATATTTTTGACACTTTTGGCATGTTGACAGTATCTCTTATGGGGGATCTATTCTGGTGAATTCCAGTGTTATTTTGTCAGTGTTTGAGTAGTTGATTTTGGGCAACTCATACAAATTTTTAGTGTCACTCCACCCATTCAGTAGTATGGGAGGGTGTGGTGTTGATCTTGCTTCTTCGGGTTTTGTGTCCTTGCCTTGTTACCTTGGATTTTCTTGGATCGTGACACTCTAGATTTTGTGTCCTTGCCTTGTTGCTTTGGTTATTGTTCTTGGATCATGGCACACCTATTTGCAGATTGATCAAATTATGTTTTATGTTTCTTCTTACACTTTTGACATCACTCTGTTGACAGTCTCCACGTATGGAGCTATTCTAGTGAAGCCCAATGTTAGTTATTTTTATTTTTGTGATCAAGAAGGGATTCAAACCATAGTGCACACCAAAATTCTTCATAATTGTATGATTTTTTTGATCTAAGCTTCTTGGGATGCCTTGCAGTGGGTTTTTACTCTCTTTACTTTGTTGTTACTAGTTTTGGGTACCATGCGGTGTCCTTTTTCTCAGTTATTGTACATGAGTACCTCATCAGGCCTAGTTATCGGGACTCATACTGTGGACATGTCACTTCTATTTTGGCCCCTAGATTCACTTGAGGGGGTGTTAGAGAAGGTATTTACCTTAGCTCATGTTCACCTAGGTACATTATTTACCTTTATTGTATTTATCCTTACCCACTTATGTGTGTGGATATTTATTTTATCTTATTTAGATATTAGGAGAAATTATCTAGTTGTTAGGTATAGTTTTTCCTTTATATATGGTATTGACTAGTTCTTTCCTTGATCTATGGTATTTACTAGATCCTTTATGTCTAGTCCTCTCCTAAATCTATGGTCTTAACTAATTATTTGATGACTAGTTATTTCCTTGATTTATGGCTTGATCTATGACCTTGACGAGTTCTTATATTGTTATTCCTTGCTTATATAAGCAAGGTCCATTCTCATTGTATTTCATTGAGTTCCATAGTAGTATAAGATATATCTGGTCATTTGTTTGCAAAGGTTGTATGTAAAGTTATTCGGGTGAATTACTTTCATCTTATAGATCATGGTGTTTGATTAACATCTCTATTCTTGGCTTGGTATGATCTGGTTATTGTTCCTTTTAGTTTCCTCTCATAATGTGCTAAAATATGTAAAAGTTAATGATGCATGTGTTTCTACTCTTGATGTTTCAAAGATAGTGTACATAATGATGATCATAAGGATAATATGCATGTTGCTTGTATTTCTTCCCCTATTGAACTTGTTGATAAAATTGTACAAAATTATTTTCCTATTGATTCTTCTTCTCATGTTCCTATTTCTATTTTCCACTTACTAATCCCAAAGTTGATTTTCAACCCAATAGTGTCCTTATGGCTACTTATAATGGAAATATTAAGCCCCTTAATATTTATAACATTCCTCCACATGAAATTATTTTTCTTATTCATGTTGTAGGTGATTTGAAATATAATAAACATAACCTTAACCTTGAGAGTAGGGCCTATTATGATAAGAATGATAATAATTCACTTTATGGCAATCATATTCCTAAGAATATTTACAATTCATCTTATCCTAATGGTTTTTCATTGCATACTTTTACACTTTTTGATGGAATGGGTAATCATTATCTACATCTTAAAAGTGTTTTGATTAGATATGGATTCACATTTTAATGATAGATTACTTCTCAAAGCATTTCCTAGTAGCCTTATTTCTATTTATTCTTATTAGTTTCATCATTTTCCTAATGGATCTATTAGTACTTATCTTGATATAGGAGAAGAATTTCTTAGACATTTTATTTCTAACAATGGTTCTAAAGTCACATATAAGTGTTTTGATTTTTGCATCAAGGATGAAATTGTTAATGATTATATCTTACATTTCAAATCTTGCATGCATCATTTACTTTATCAACCTATTTATCTAGAAATGTAATATATTTTTATCGTGGCTTGATTCTTCCTTTGAAATAAAAATTATTATATGATACATGTGAATATTTTACACTTATTTTCTTTAAGGTTATAGCTTTAGAATAAGATATTCTTAATGAATATATTATTTCTCATGCTCTTAGTTATTCTACCACTTCTCCACTTACTACATCTTCTCTTCCTCCTATTGTACCCCCTTCACATTCTCCATCTCCTATTAGACACACTCATGATCATTCATCTCATATTCGTAAGTATCCACCACATTCCACTCCCCCTCCTAAGTGGGATCCATTATAATTTTCACATTATGTTAGGCCTCATGATATTTTACACACTTTGATTAATGAGAAGTTGATTAGGCTACCTTCTAATGAGAATCATCTTAATCATCGGTTACAATGAAATTGTAACCATCCAATCTATAATTTCCATTGAATTATTGATCTATAATCTACTCTATTATCATCACGATATGATATCACCACATATATTCTATTCTATTTTATAATACATTCTACGTTATCCACATATATACACTACTTTACAACGTCAATATATATAGTTACGCCATTTCTAAAAACATATTTTCTATATATAACTTAATTCATCCAACCACTCATATAACAATAAAAATACACATCATCGTATCAAAAATTATCTCATCATACACACACACACACATCTCTTGAAAGTTTCATAATATAAAATTAAGGGGAAACACCCACTACAATATATATCATACATCCTCATCACTATTGCTGAAGGTTACTACCAAAGCTCTATAAATTGAAGCCTCATCACTCGATCTATTCCTTTGTGCTTGAGATCATTTATCCTCTAACCAAGTGCGTAATGGGACCTGTCTCGGCCACCACCTCTACATATTATCCCCTGGATCTCCACATACCTCTCAAACATGTTATAGATAGGATAACTCATCCAACTACCTCCATCATTTGTTTTATCTATATCCTCGTATCATTTCACTCGACTACAAGAATGTACATGTAGATGCTACCACCACCAAGGGATCGAAAAAAAAATATCCATGTTCCCAAAAGCGTAATAAACTCTCTCCAACATCCCTCCACCCATGAGAACATCTAGAGAACTCTATATAGAGAAATAATACACAATAGAAAGAACCCAAACCATAAATTACAAACCTCGTATCTTCCTTCGTATCTCCTTGTAACCTCATATGAGATTTGTTGAAGCTTGGAATGAAGTACCGAGCTTGTTGAATATCTTGATCAAATTATATGTGGATGTTCCAAAAATTAGAAATGAAAGTGGATTCAAGCTATGATAAATATGAGTGAATGGCCAATTTGATTGTTGGTTTGTGATTAATTAGATAGCATAACAATGTGTGTGATATTGAATGAAAATTAGACACAACAATGATGCAAATCTCAAAGCTTCCAAATATGAAAAATGGATAGGAATGATTACTTATTTATAGATGAGGGAAGATAATCCCACATCCTTGAATTGTCTAATCTAAATCTAATTAAAGAGTGATTAGAGATATTTATTTAAGTTTCCAACTTGATTAGCAAGATAAGTTGTTGTTTTAAGCTTGAATGAATTAGATATCATTGAGTTGGAAAATGTGGCATTTATTTCAGATATTCTTAGCTTTTGCATTGAAATATTTTTTTATTATTGGTAAAAGGTTTTGGAGGGACCTTACCCAAGTTTACAAAAAAAGGCTCAACAACCAAGATAAGCAAAGTAAAACAATGTGGTTTTTTGATCCATGGGGTCCACACCCCAACCAAAAGAGGAAAAATAAGTAAAAAAGCAAAGGTAGGGGCCAACTGCCTACAAAGAGCCTAGAAATAACAAATTAACAGCAAAATTACAGCTATACAACAACACAAAAATTGTTGCACCAAGAACAAGGAACCAACAGACTTGCTAAAAACTTTGACAACCACCTTGAAAGCTTGGTAGATTTTCAAGGCAATGACGATGGTGGGATCCCAGTTTGAAGCTTTGAAATTTCTTGTAATCTTTCCATTCTTCCAAGTTATATTTGGGATGCCACTGGAGTCACGGATTTTTTTGGATGTGTACCTACATAAGGTCCATTATAACACTATGCATAGCTAATAAATTGTTGTATTTGTCCTCTAGAGTCTTAAAATTGGTTTCTAAAGTAGAAATTTCATCTTTGAGGCCTGCGTTGGGGTCAGGCTTGCTCTTTAATAGTAGACTTAAGCAGGAAATCTACATTTTCTTCAAGGGTTTTAACCACATTAGCATGCATGTTAAATTTATTTTCCAAAATGGTGCCAACATAAATATTAGGGAAAACAGAATCTATGTACATGGGGTTTTTAAAATGGATATGGTTTTTCTTAGGGAGGGGAGAAACCACACAGAGCATGGGTCATTTCAATAACACTATATAGGTCGACTAATGAGATTTGTGACACCGTGATGGAGAGGGATAGTCCTCTTGTGGCCCTGAACTTCAGGAATGGTTTTTTCCATTGACTTTAGAATGTAGTAGGAGATTATTACCTTCACCTCAAACCTAAAGTGGTTGAGCAGGACCAGATGATACTAAGGAAAGGTGGAGAATCCCCTTCTAAAGTGACATAGCATACCATCATCTATGTCACCTTATCATACGGCTGCGGGATATAAGCAATTAGAATTCCCTCCTTTTTATGTTGATAATTTCTCCATCATCCAAAAACAACTTTTCTTCTACTTCCTTATCCATTTTGTTCTGAAAAATTTATTCCCTTCCATGCTTAGACCGGTAATAAAAGAGATGAATTCCTCAGTGATTTGGAAGCTCTTATCTCCAAAGGAGACATTACGGTCTTTCCAATTCACCACGAACTATATGGATATATATTGGTCATGCCCTTTTATGTGTTGGATGAAATCGGTGAATCCCTCCATATTAATGGTCTCCCAAAGCTCAATTTTTTCCTGCCATTGGGGATCAAATTTAGGTTCCACATGGAAAGGGGTACCACCCATTCTAAAAACCCTATGAGAATTCATAGAATTGAACTGAAAGTTATGAATAGTAGACTTCCCAACAACCCTTCGACATCTTGTATTCCTAGGTGAAGAAAAATAAAATCCACTTCTTTCTCCTTGAAAAATTTAGTGTGATCAATTTTTGAGAACATGGAAGAATAAATTTGGGCATGCCCAAAATGCCATTGAGATATAGCTTTGGGATTACACATGTGTTTTCCCCATTGGTGAGGTGTACTAATGAGTGAATTCATTTCATTTGAAATGATGTTTCTAACTTTAGTAGGAGTGTCATTGATATCATGCCACTCTTTGTAATCATTTCTACAAACTCCAATATTTGCAAGAAAATCTGTAGATTTGTTCCCTTCCTTGTACACATGCTTGAAAATGATGTTAAGACCATTGCATAAGTTATGAGATTCATTAATGAAATCCCTAATGGTCTAACTAGGATTTAAGGATTTAGTGAGAATGTTGATAATATTCATTGAGTCACCTTCGATGATGATGTTTCCCATGTTGAGATTCTTAGCAATTATGATTCCCCAGAGTGCAGCTAGAGCCTTAGAGAAGTGGTTAGTAGTGGTTAGTTTGCAATGAAATATTAAATTCATAAATTTTGTTTTATTCACCTAAAAAAGTGAGGTGATTTTTATCTTTGGGGATATTTTCATTAATTTTGGAATGTCATGCTTTATGGGATATGTTTAGTTAACTCAAATGCATGATTTGATTTAATCTAAACTTTTCCTCTTACATATATTTAATGATTTTATCTTTAATTGATTTTTTTGCTCTAGTTAACTTGAGATGTCAACTAATGAAGTGAAAGTGGATAAGAGGTGAGGTGGAAATGGATGGGTGGAGGATTTTTTAATTATTGTGAAATTACATTAGCTAATGGGATAAGGGGTGGATAATAAGAGTGATAAAATTAATTAATTAATCATAGGAATGAGATATGAATGTAATAGGATTTATAGTATAAATATTTAATAATTCTAGACCATGTGTGAGTGATAAGAATGATAGAAAATTAACTTATACTTGGTCTATAGTAACTATTGATGTAAAATAACTAGAAATAAAGATGATTAACTATGCCCCTAATGTGTTCCAAAATGATAATTGACCGAATTAATTTTCCCCTTGATTAAGGATACATGTAAGGGGTAAGATGGACTAAAGAGTGGGATCAAGTGACACTCTAGGTTAATCTGAATGTAAAATTGATTTGATTGAGTTTCCCCAAGAAAGGATACATACAAGGGGTAAGATTGGATCAAATTGAAGAGTGGGGTTAAGTGACACTCTTGTTAGATCCACATTGAAGATTGATCTGATTAATGGGGTCGTCACCTCAAAGAAATGATACATGTAAGGGAGAGAATGAGAGCTAAGATCTCCCCAAGTGAGGATGGACACTGGGGTTTTGATTTATTGTAGGATAGTTAGAATGATCACTAGGATAGGAGTTAAAAGTTTTATTTTGAGATGATTGTTGATTTGCTTTTTTGGTATTGTTTGGAAGAGTACCTCAGTGTTTGATAGTTGTGTGAATTTTTGAATTTTATGGACAAAATTTTTCTTCTTTTTTTAATTTTGACTAATTATATGTTTTTATTTTGTGAGAAACATATTTTATGTATTTTTATATTTTTAAGGAATTTGGAATATATGATTTTTTAAAAAATTTACTCTAGTAAAGGGTGCACTATCTGAACCTATGTTCAAACAATTGTAAACATTTCATTCCATTGGAATAATGTAGATGATATAGTAATAGGATGTTTGACTCTTCCCTTGACTCCATGCAACTAGTAAGATGTGACGGATCAACATCGAGAGCCAAGAAGAACGCAAGACAAATAAGATAGTGATGTGAAAATGAAGATGATGGATATAAATATGTAATTTTAACAATACCGAAGATAATACATAGTTGAGTAAGGGTACCTTTCTCTTTTCCCAATCTCACACTACTAGTAAGAAGCATAGGATCAACACCAAAGACTGTAAAGGTCAAAAGGTGTAACAATTTTGATTTTTTTGTATTTTGGATTGATTTTTCCTTATTTTTATTGTGCTTGTTTTGGAAAGATATTTTTCCCCCAAATATTATCCCTAAATGGCTAATGGGATGCAATAAATCATCCCCTTAGACTAACATGGGCTTAAAAATATCCGGGTAAATAAATTTAGTGATTTCTTGTTAAGGAGAGAGATTATTCGAAAGGTGGATTTTCCATTAGTAAGCTTTTATACAAGATTGTACATAAAACATTAGAATGGAAGAATCTAGAATAGGGATGAGATACACAATACCCCATAGGAACAAGATTAACCTACATCTTATAGGTGAAGAGTGTGAAGATATGATAATGAAATGATAGAGATATCTGCCAATGGATGAAACAATTAAAATTGTTTGTACAAGTGACCTCCCTAGTGTGGAGAGTACCCGTGAATAAGAAGTTTTTGCTTCTTCACTTTTTATTTTCAAATAGCACTATGATGAGGGGTTTGATATGCCATATATTTTTCTCTTTTTTTCTTTTTAATTTTTATTTTATTTTTCGTGGATTAGGGTTTAAAATGGACTCATCATTGTGGAAGAGGTCCATGTTTTTGAATTTTGATTGGTCCTGATGTACAAGATTTGGGTGGACGAGGTCAATGATTATGTGATTTAATTGGTCCTGAATTACAATACTTGGGTGGATGAGGTCTAAGTCAATGGTTATGTGATTTGATTGGTCGACTTATGAGACTTGGGTGGACAAGTTATTATCAACAATGTGGATGGAAAGGTTTTCAATGAGTAGGTTTGTATTGGCTAGATCATCAAAGAGGCCATGTGTGGATATTTAAGTAATTTTTAATTTACATTTTGAAGTTCACACTCTCTAATACATTTCTCAATCATATCCAATGTAGGTGGAGTAGAAGATGTTGATAGAGTAAAAGATATAGATGGTTGGGGTTTGAAAATAATATCAAAGTCAATGTTGTCCTTAGTCGTGAATGGAAAGATGAAGGAGTGAAGGATTTATCTGTAGATGGGACTTCAAGGAATCTTACTAATTTTGTAGAACAAATATCTAATGTTGCTTTGTTGCCCATAAGCACTTTTTTATCTTATGGTTACTTATGAATGCTTCATGTAAAAATAATTTGTGCTTATGATGTTAGATTTCAAAATTTCATGAGGACCAAATGATAGGATTGAATTATTTGATGAAATATTCATGATTAAAGATTGAAATGGTTGTGTATTGATACCCTTAGGAACACACACATCATAGAGTGTACGTGTAAGTATATCTTAAAATATGTCGTTTTTGGTCATATCCATGAGAGGTATTTGTGTATATGCCTTCTTTGACTATTTGATAATGTCATGAGAAATAAATAAATACTTTACATTAGATGGATATTGTGAAATAGTCGTAGACTTAGGATTGGACGTTTGAGGTGTCATGGACAGTGTCTAAACCTATTTTTATAGTGTTGCTACAATAAGGCTAGGGGTGTTGGTTTTGATGGTAGCCATGGTGTTAAGTGTAGGATCTAGAAATGAAAGGATAGAATCAAGATCAACATTGTTTGATGATTGACCCTTATCTTTAGATTTTTCATTGGTATCATGAGTTGCAAAATAGTCCTGGAATATTTCCAATTTCACATTTTGTGTTTTTGTAGCTGATGTGTTTTTGAATTCAATGTCTCCATTGTGAGTAAATCCTATATATAATGGCAGATATTTGAACAATTATCCATATAATGGTCATTGATGCAGTGGTATTCACAATATTTTGATTCTTTATATCACATGGATTTTGTTTTCCCTTCTTTGAAGAGTCTTGTGAGTGGATAGGTGACCATTTTAGCACTTATTAATTGACGGAATACACTAGAAAGACTTTCTCCGAGAGGTGTGAATTGTCTTCATTTGACTTCACATGGAGTAGTTTCTTTACTAGAGATTATGATTGGTTGTTTTTTTAATTTTTTATTAACTTGGGAAGCCATATGAGATATTTTTTTGACATCTCATGAATTTTTTCTAATAAATCTTCATTCAATGTGTCATTTGAATGACATGTGGTTTGATTTTTGTATGTCCTCATCTGAGCTCAAGGGGTGCTTGATTTGATGTTCAATTACAAGGAAGAAGAGATTCTGTTTCAGATTGAATAGATTGATATTCTGATTTTGATTCAATTTGGTTGGGATTAACATGATTTATAGTTTGATTGGATTCTAATTTGGATCAGATTTGGATTTGATTTAGGATTGATTTGATGTGCTTAAACTTGGATTTGGTGAATCCAAGGATAAGGCTTAGATGTGGTTTGATTTTTCCTTAGATTAGATATCCAAAGGGTAAAATTTAGATTTATATTTAATAGAACATATGGTCTTATTTGATTGGATAGAACAAAAAAATTATTGGATTGGGATAAGGTTGATTCAGATTATGATTTCGATATAAAATGTGAACACTAACAAGTGTATTTTTAGATGAATTATTTGAACAATATGGGATTAATTGGCCCCGGTTTGTTAATATTCCTAGGGGTTTTTGAAATTCTCTCACTAATGCTATCTAAACAAGTACACACACCAAAAAAATTGATTACGAACTTTATGTCTCAATCAATCGTAAAGGATTCATTACCATAGACAAATTTTGTTTTCCTCTCGCAGTTAAACTAATCAATCAAGATGGGGCATTACCCTTTTCATTGGTCAGTCCTCTCAATGTGTCAACTACTTTGGGGTTCTTATGGTACTCCTCACAATGGGTTTTAGGGATTATTCCCAAGTACTTCCAATAGTTATGTGAACGGATATTTACCCTTATCCGAACTTGCAATGAAATGTTTTTGATATTTTTTACCAAGTTTTAAATTTCTTTGACCAAGGAAAATTGTGTACAAGGTGTTAGTAGTACATTACCTATTTTGTTTAATTTTATTTTACCAAGGTAACTGACATGCAAGTTGTTAGTATTTTTTTCTTAATTGATTCAAAATGGTCCTAGACACAAATGATTAATAGTTTTAATTACAAACACAAAGTTATAAGAAAAGAGAATCAAAAGGTTGTTGTTATTTTTTATTCTCAAGATCACTCAAAGATGCAAGAGAAGAAAATATGTGGTTTGGTTATGATTTGTTAGATTATAAAGTGATCTCAATCATTTTTTATTATCAAGATCATCCTAAGGATGCAAGCGAAGAGTATACATGATTGTGGATCAAAAACTAGAGTGAAGGAAAAAGAAATAATGATGAATTAAAACTCTAAATATTTGTTAGTTTATAAATAAACATGTAGAACATAGTTAAAACTATACAAAAATAGACGAAACAAAAGATGAAATTATGGAATTTAAGAAAAATAAGTAATATTTTCACAGAATGGAAACACAAACATATACTATGGAAACACACACGATGAACATGATAACACAACTATTTTAATGCTCGCATACTTTAGACGAAAAACACACATATGTTAACAAAAAAACACACTTGAATAGAAACACATATATGTTAACAAAAATTCATCTACTTTAATAGAAACACATACAATGATACAGAAATGCACCTAATTAAAATTTTAGTTTTGACATGAGTTCTTTAAAGAAGGCATAACTTTTCGCTCATTAATTTATTTGAGGTGTTCTTTATATCGTTGGAAATCTTACAATGAGATATTAAATATGGGAAAGTTGTATAGAAATTCACCTAATTATATGGAAATACACATTCTTGAATGAAAATATACCTAATTTAACACTAGCACACTTTTGACGGAAACACGTGCACTTTACGCAAATGCATGGTGTTTGAATGCTAGTGCACTGAATGTAATGGAGACACAAGTATAGTAACACAAACATAAATTGTTTAATAGAGACATATAGAGTCAAATGATAGCATAGATCATGTGATATGCTAGTGTAGGGAGGATGACAAAGATGTAAGTCACTGTACTTGCACAAAAACATGAAAATACGAAAAAAAAATCTAATTTTTGTGAATTGTTCTCAAATTTGAGTATGAAAACACATGAAAATTGGTTATTAACCTACACATACTAAGAAGAACATGAAAATGATGTTATTATTACTAAAAATGATTTTAAATATGAAAAAATTGGGATGTCTCACTAAGCGTGTTAGAAATGTATACAAGAGAATAACTAATAATGGAAGAAAACATGCAATTGCAAACCCGATCCTTCCTTCGTATCTCCTTACAACCTCAGATGTGACTACTAAAGCTTGGAATGAATTACCAAGATTTTTATGTCTTTCTCAAACGTATGTAGATGCTCCAACAACATTCCAAATGGAAGTGGATACAATCTATGAGTAACATGATTGAATGACCGATTTGATTGTTAATTCATGATCAATGAGATAATGTAGCGACATGTGAGATTGAATGACAATTAGACACAACAAGGATGCAAATTTCATAGCTTCTAAAGTGAAAAATGGAGAGGAATGAGTGTTTATTTATAGATGAGGGAAGAGAATCCCAAATCCTTGATTTGTGTGATTAACTTGTCTGATCTGAAGCTAACTAAAGCATGATTGGAGATATTTGTCTGAGTTTCCAACTTGATTAGCAAAATATGTTGTTGTTTTGTGCTATGCACCTAGGGCAAGGATGTTATGATGTATATGTATGATGGAGATGCCGACATGTGGCACACATCCCCTTATCTTATTATATCATTCATTTATGATTTATTATGCTTAGGAGGTCAGCCTCTAAAGTATTGGCCATAGGTTTAGTATATATATATATGGGTTAGAAGGTTATAGTTAATCATCATATTGAGTATTGGAGTGTTATTGTATGGTTTGGAGGTTACCCTCGAAGTGGTATTGGAGGTTGCCCTCGAAGTGGAAAAGCTATTATATGAGCTTATTGTAATCATTTATCTATATTTTGGTGTTATCTCATGTTATTCTCCTATATATGTTCTGATTTATACAAGTAATATCTTTACAAGTGGTATTAGAGCAGTGATCCGGGCAATTTGTGGGATGAAACACTAATGTTGTGATTCGTCTATATCTTGATATCGACTTGGAATTTTTAAGATTTTTTTGGGGAGTAGATAAATAGTTCAAGTGATCTTCCCTCTAAATTTCGAGTGTTTGGAATGTTTTGCAAAAGTTGTGTCCATTTTAGGGTTGAAACCCTAATTCTACAATTTCATCTATATCTTCTGAATAATGATGAATTAGGAAACAATTGTTTTTGGGTTGATGGTAATATATTCCAAGGCTGCAATTTGGGGAATTTTTCTAAATTTCTTACATTTTTGGAATCCTCTCAAAAATTAAATTGGGGTTCGTGTTCTGTGATTTCTAATTTTTAGCTAAAATTTATCCAAATGGGGTATAACAAGGTTTGATCAAAAGGGTCTATTCCTAAAACCCTAGTTTTGTGGATCATGGGGATCATAGCTTTTTGGAGATGGTAGGATGATGCTAGAGAATGGTGGATCAAATTTAGGGTTAAATTCTCTAAACCATCAGATATTTGGTTATTCAAGTTGTGGATTAGTGGCCCTGCACTGATTTGGTTTTCTGAGTTAGAAAAGGAGAAGTCTAATTGGTCTTTGGACGAACTGGAACAAGTTTTCATGGACAGATCGGAAACAAAATAAGAAGAAGAAGAATCAGCAGCAGCATCAGAAGAAGAAGAAGAAGAAAAAGAAGAAGAAAATGTTGATGATGAAGTTGTTACACATGATAGTGCATCTCCAAGGAAGGAAGCTTCAATATTTCAGTTTGAAGGGTGTATTCAAAGGAAAAAGGTAATTGTTTCCATAAACCCTAGTAGTAAATATAACTTCATCAATATGGATATAGCTCAAAATCTACATGTACAAGCAAAACATATTAAGGAAGCTCAAGTGGATGGTAAGCATATTCAAGTTTTTGAAGATTTAAAGCTCTCTATGGATAAATATGTTTTACATTCAGATTTTTATGCTTTAGATATGGATGGTATGGATATTGTTCTTGGATATCCTTGGTTAGAGAGCTTGGGAACAATTAATCTTAATGTGTAAAATAAATTCATGAAATTATGGTACAAGAGAAAGAAAATTACATTGCAAGATATCACACTTAGCAAAGAAAAAAGTAATGTAAAATTGGATCATGAAGATGAATTTGAAGATGGTGAAGAAGGGAATAAGGATGAATCAGAAGGAGAGGATGAAAAAATGATGAAAAATTCAAAAATAATTTCTCTACTCAAGAGAAAAAAGAAATAACAAACAAGTTGGAAGAGGAAAAAGAGGAAAAGATTGATAAGGTTGAGTATACGAAGGTGGCACCATATCGACACCCACACCATCATGAGAGGAAAAAATCATGGAGATATGTTAGGAAACATGAGGATAGAAATCCATATGGATATACATGGAATCACAGGAATACTTTTGGCTATACATGGAATCAATGGAACAATAATTATATGACATGGAATCACAGGAATAATAATTATGGATATGCATGGATGCCGAGAAGGAACACATATGGACCAGTATGGAACCAGATGAGCACAATGGAATATGGAATCAGGTTTGGAGCAGCATCACCCACTAGGATTTCATATGGGTGGTTGGATGATCGAGCATGGCGAAAAGTGTGCAATAATTTAAAACACACTCATTACATGGTTTCTTCTTATGTTTTGGGGATGAAACATGTCAAGGAGGGAAGGAATGCTATGCACCTAGGGAAAGGATGTTATGATGTATATGTATTGATGGAGATGCCACATGTCAACATCTCCATCAATACATATACATCATAACATCATTTCCCTAGGTGCATAGCATTTTGAGCTTGATTGAATGAGTTATAGGTCGTGGTACAACCCACATCATCTACCCACACGAGAACTATCTCTACATCCACATCCCATGCACCTAGTGACTACAATTGGGCTCATGTAGGCCCTATCCTTGCACTTGTTCTCATACCAACCCGAATCGATCGATGCCATACATATGACTCTAGATAACATCATGTGATATACCAAACTATCATAATACACACTTATACTTTGGAAGAACTTGGCATCCCCTAGAAACCCATCCTCCAACCACATAGTACACAGATGCATCATAACTCAACCTAAAATTTTCCTAACCTCCATATCCCCTATAAGGTCTATAAATCATAGAACTAGTCTCCATCTTGTCCAAAATATATCTATATTTCATGGTATCAAAACCAAAACCCCTTTTCCCAACCTATCTTCTGCAAAAATATCAAGCCATACTTAATCCACTCATGGACCACTCAATGGCCTTACTACATGTATATTCACATAAACCCATACTTGTAATATTTTAATAGCATTGATACCTCTATCATGATCCTCTTGTGTAAATATATACAAGTCATTAGACAAGTGAGCCAACACACAACGACTCCAAGCATGTCGATCCCATGGTGTTTAATGCTCATACAAATATCACACATCTGATATGATATGGATATATCCTCCATCCAAAATAACACACAAATCCAATATGAATGCAATAAACCTTCATAACCATGGAACACCTAATCTCACCATGTCATCTAGGATAATCAATGACTATGTATGTTCACGAGACCCTATAAAATAATGTCTCACGGCTCTGACTCCTGCTACCATCGTGTATCATATGGAGGCATAACCCATACTTGATCTCCCATAACTAAAAACCACATTATTTTATATACATCCTCAAGAACCATCGTCATCTCTCTAGTAGGAAAATAAAAAGTACAATAACATCATCTCTCATATAAAGCATTCATTAAGTGCATATTATAGGGCACCTCCCACAATCTAGTAATGTGCTGCAACCCTAAACGGTCTAATATATTCCACTCATCATCCTCTAGACCCAATGCCAACAATGTAGAAAAATTCCTCCCTACACATAACTCTCATGAATGTATGTCTCTCTACACAACAAAAACAAGCACAACAATCCCAAGTTAGAATTGAAACATATACAAAAACACGTAAAAAACATGCAATAGTATCATACTAAACTTATGTAGATCTTTGGATATAAAAAAGAAACACCCTAGATGGTAGTGCCAAAAACTTAGAAATTATCTCCAAGAACTAGGTGGTACCATCCAAGGGACAAAACCAGACCATCGGCTTTGTCTTGGATAGAAATGCCTAAATTCACAAAACATAGAAAAATACAAAAATGCCTAAAAATGGTATACTAATGCCCAAGTTACTTCAAAAAACACCATACTTACTAGTTGCTCTATTGTTTGATTAATAAATTCCTCCATAACTATCTTGAACCTCAATGGAATAGCCTCTCATGCTCACAACATGTTCACAATCTAGAGATCAAATCACACCGAGTAACTTTACACATGAAATCACTATTCACTTTTCCAACCTTACTATTTTTGTAAATTTTATTATTACTACAATTACTATAGTTATTATGTTGCTTCTTATGAAAATTCATTCACTTGACATTGTTTCTATTGTATCTTACACCTTATTTGTCTATTTTATATTCCACCGATGGCCCTCAAACCATCTCTTTGACATTCACCCATTGCACATTGACTACCATGATTTCTCTACTTGGTTATATGTTACGCTTGTATCTCACTGGTAATTACTAATTCTATAAGTTTCTAATTTTTATTCACATATCCAATCTACTTTTCTTCCGAACATGGTTCACCTCCATGTTTCTCACCCTTTTCGTAAGGGGAAAATATTTGGAGTTATCATTTTACCCCTCTTAGGATGATCTAGAAAAATTCCAACACAATACACATAAACACATCATATACTACCACCTTAATATCAACCAATCAAAGTAATATTCAAATTTATTACTCTAAGAATACAGTTTCACTCTATCTTAAGTTGTCTCAAATTTTCACATTTTTCTCAAATTCTCACAATCTCTTTCCCTTAAATGACCTATATAGGGGAAATTCAACCTTTTAAATTAGTTTCAATCAAGATTCAATTAAATACTATGTTTCAACCAATACACATTATTTCTGTTCCATCCCAACAAGTATCGTATTTATCCCAGATGACTTAACTTGGGAGACAATCAAGCCAAGAAATTTTTCCATTTGATCAAGTTTACAACCTTAAAATCATAAAGTAGGGGCAATGAGATGTCATTACATTTCCTAAACTAATTTGCAATTTTTTTGTTCCTAATATATAAGTTTCAATTGGTTCATTTCTGTCTATAATGGTGGAACATATTTTGAGGAAGCATCATGGTGAAGAGAAAATTTGACCTCTCTCCCAAAAATATCTCTCTTGACGGGATTCTTAAATCCATATATTTTTATACCGGTTTGGGAATTGATCACTCCCAACCATTCCTTCAATCTCCAAGTTTCAAAGTCTCTTATATCTCCTTAACATGTTTTCTATCAAACAAATCCTCTTATGACAATATAATCACCCCACATGGATCAAAATGGTGATCTGTGGTTCACTACACTTGTGATTCTTACTATCGGCACACTTCAATTACAACTCCTTCAACCCCTCTTCAGTGTGTTATTTTTATATCTTTTATACTATTTAATTTCATCCAAATATCATAAAGGGAGGGAAAATGTATACATTAGAAATATGCACTTATTATTATTACATTATGCCTCTAGTATGTTGTTATATTCATGATCTCCATATACAAATATTAGACATAAGTGATACCTTTTCTTAGTGCTTTCACTAGTTTTGACTAATTTTGATTGAGATGTTTCCTCTTATTACCTACATTTATATATTTTTGGTTGTTTCATATAGATCCTTGTCCCTAGTATTTGTGATATTTCTATTTCTTAGCTTTGGGACATGACCACACAATTAGGACACTAAAGCATGGGTGCTAGTGTCCCTTATGGGATTTTCCATCTTACTTTATTTTCCAATTTGATGGTTTCTTCCTCACTTTGGCTCCTTTCTCATCTTTATTCCATGACCTATTTTTATTTTTGTGTCACTAAGTTCCAAAATTCAAACAAGTAATTCATATATACAAAGCTTACTGACTATTATTAGGGGAAAGACATTTGGTATATCACTCTCTATCTACCATCTACAAGAGCAACACTCAAGGATTACATTTTGGGATGCATTATTCACTACATAGGAGGGATTATTTTGAATTCCATCTCACACATTCATCTTGGGGAAAATTAGTTATATCTCATTATCTTGGTGTGACCGTAATAAGGGAAACCTAGCTTTAAGGGACACAATTCAAATCACACACTCACAAAAACTACATAGAGTTTGAAATGTAGTACAACACTAAGAGAAAATCAAATTGGGGTGATCGGTTAGGTCATTGTGACTCAATCATATGAATTATTTAATCCATTTAAGGTTTTCTTGAGATTTTTGGAAGTAGATGTTATTCAAAATCACACTCCCTTCGCTATTTTGGATAACTCGTCAAGTTCAAACTAAGGTGAATTTCTTCTTGGCATCAAGGCTAAAAAAATTGATAAAGTATAAAAAACCACGGAGGCTTATTGTGGAAATTTAGTGTTCCACAAGTTCTCATGTTTTGTAGAACAAAGAATCAACTATTTAGTGTTCTAAAGGCATCAAAATCAGCCACGATGAGTGTGAAGAAATTCTAAGGATTGTAAGGATTCCCGAGTTTGGAAGAATATCAAATCTATGTAAGTGTCAAATCCATGATTCAAGGTTGAATGCATGTGAGTGTTTATGGTGGATAGGAAATGTTGTTGTTTTGCATAATTCACTTTCATAAGATAGGATATTATAGATCCTTACAATCATGTAGAAAATTAGTTTTTGGAGTTTCTCAAATCCATGGGAGAGATATGTATCACGTGAAGGCCATGAAGTAACCAAGAATAGGCTAAGTATAAGAACCGTGAAACACTATTATAGTATTTTGTGGGTTTTTAAGTGCATTAATATGTGGATTTCTAAGTTAGTGGGAAATGGAAAAGGGAGAAATACATTCACGGGTTTTAGTGTAAGTGAAAAAGAAATAATGTGAATAATTGTGTGTGGGTGGAAAAGTGTAGAAATAGAAGTCCGCGGAAGTATAAGAAAATAATTCAAAGAATATGCGAGAATTGGTATCTCGTAGGTTTCTCAACCCACTGGATGTTCAAATCTAAAAGGTGTGGGATGAGGTCAACATCAACGAAGTAATAAATGATTAAGGCAAAGTGGCAAAAGTTGTGAAATGTTTAAAATACCATGGGAAAAAGTGAAGCTAGTTTTCTAGGTTGGATATTTTGGTTGAGAGCTCCGAATGTGTGATGATGGTTGCATTTATTTAATCTCTCTTAGGGACACATTACATAATGAAGTAATGTGGGAGAGGGTGATGTTACATGAAAAGAATCATGAAATTTTAGTGACATAAAGAGAATGCACACTTTCTCATTCCAAACATATAAATACCTTACCTACTATGGGTAAATGCAAAAATGGTGTCCATGCCCTCACCCGCAAATCACAATGGTGTGTTATAGAAGAAACAACAAATTTTTTGGGAGATTAATGGTAATAGGATTCATGGGTGACATGTTGTCTTTGTCTATGGCATATCTAAATTCTAATTCTCTCTCTCTCTCTCTCCCTCTCTCCCCCCACCCCATGTTGATATTTAATAAATGTAATTACAGAGGAACATTTTATGGGTTCCCTTATACCAAATTTGGATGCTCTACCTTGGAGTGATGTATTTTTATTGCATTCATACCTCAACAACTTAGCATTTTTGTATGAGATCCCTAACCTCTGTTTTGTAAGAATGATGAATATTCTCTGAAATGTAATACATTTATGGTTGTTTTCCCTTCAAATCATTTTTGTTTGTTATGGATGTTTACCCTTTTGTTTTCTTTAATTTTATGCTATCATTCCTTTCAAAACTATTTGTTTCCATTAAAATATTTACATGTATGGTTTTTCTATTACATTTTGGTCAGATTTGAATCATGTCTTAGTATTGGCACATCATCATGCTTTTATTTTACCGATTTTATTTATTTATCAACCCTAGAACCTATATGCATTAGCTTTAGTTTTAGATTTAGTTACAGTTTGAGTAGTTTAGGTTAGTGTGTGTTGAGCTAGGGGAGAAAAAACCAACCTTCTCTAGATGCTTTTCTCAAGGAGAAAATTCCCACACTTTGAATATAATCCCATGTTAGACAAGGTATTTGATCTTCCATGATCATCTCAAGGATGCTACCTTTAGTAACTAACGGTTATAACATTCTGTTGGGACCAAAAATATTTTATTTCCTTTTCACTAATATTTGGTGTATATCTTGGTGATATCCATCCTTTGGAGGCCCTACAAAACACATCTAGCAACTCCAAACATTTCATCTACTGGTTTCAGTAGAAGAGTGTCTACATCTCATGAGACAAATTCAAACAAGAAAAAGGATATCATGTGGATAGCCTATTGACTACTTGTAATTGTCACTAAGGAGGAGGAGGAGAGCCAGATCTACATAGAGGTCACCATCACCTCCAAACATATTTTCTCTTCTCTTCCTCCCTGGTAGGCCTTTTTGTTGTCCTCAATGGTCTTAAGTCCCATTAAATTCATGGATCATCAAATAAATCAATATTTTTTCACATTCATTGGAGGAATTCCTCTACTTTTAGTTCAATATGATGACATTACAATTACATGCCTCAAGAGAGTTCTTTTCTTCATTAGATAGAATATTAATACTCTTATTGAGAACATTAAGGATGTTGCTATTATTTGTTCAAAGATACCATATTACACCGAGATAATGTAGCAATCAAATTGTTGGTGGATTATTTCAAGGGAAAATACCTACAATGGTACAAAGGTTTAAGAGTTAGTTTTATCACTAATTGAGATGAATTAGTATTTATTTTAATTATTTCAAAGTTAAGTTAGACTATTTATCTCTGGTAGAGTAGCTAAATATGAAAAACAAAAAGATCACCACTTGAGCCAATGACTCTGATTTCAACATCACATTCTAGATAACTCTGGATATGATCCCCCATATGGTAAGGCCTACACCTCATTATGAATTTATATATTATCTAAGGGATTTAAATTTTTTTTTTTTCATGATTCAGTCCATGGGGTAGAAATTTTCCGGATGCTTGTGATATTTCCATTAGATCTAAAAATGGTCTCATTTAGGTTGAGAAACATGCCCCTAGACCTCCAATACCCATATTTTCATATGTAGGGACATTTTTGCCATACCAAACCCCTAAATTAGCTCCTATACAATCCCCAAGAAACTAGAGGTTAAGTCAAGCATCTACTTCTACAAGCCCTTCAAGTGAATAACAAGAAGTTATGAAGAAATTGCAAAATTTTGGGAATGAGTTAGTATCCTTGAAGAGGAAACAAGCTCATAATTCCAGACCTTATCATCCTCCATGTCAACCTAACCCACCTTTCTACAAAATGGATCGTCACTCCAAGCTACTCCTCAAAACCAAAATCAAATCACCCTACAAATCCATTTCAATCCTACAATCCTAATGTGGAAAATTTATCTAAATATTTGGTCCTAATACAAAATAATCTTGTGTAAGATTATGAGTGTTGTTTCCATGAAATATTCCACACACCAATAAAGCTTCCTTAATGGAATTCTAAACCAAGATTTTATGGTGCAAACGTATATTTCTCTCAAGGTGCATTTTTGGAGTAAAATCAATCATAAGAGATTACTCAAGATATGTTTCCAAATGATGCTTGACTTGTGAATCAAAAATGGAGAAAAATACTCCATCTCTTACTCCACTAAGCCCACATTCTCAACTTTAATATCCCGCATACTTGGGTGGATTCCATGATTTAACCATAAATCTATGGAGTGTAGTAATCCCGTAGTGCACTACCGATCAAAAAACATTGTGGACTCAATGAACAAAATTATTATTCATAATACATAATTTTTGTAGGGGAATAATCTGCAAGTTAAGAAGATTCTGAATAAGGAAAATCAACAGGTGTAGAATTTTTGCCACCCAAAGAGAGTTTGTGGATTGAATAGATGAGAAAGGAAAAAAATTCTCCTTTATTGGAAAATTCCATAGGTACTCCTTTTAACATCCTAAATTAAATGAAAAGTACCAATATCAGTATTTGATGTGAAGATCTCTCATTATTCCCATATGAAGAGAGATTTTGCAAGGAACTATGGATGATCTTTCTACACCGCAAGAGTCATATAAAGAAAAGAAAAAAATTGTCGTCACAAACGTACTTTGAAAAAAGGATGACCAATCAGGTAATAATATAAACGCACCACCTTTCTATGTAACTCTCATCATAGGAAATCATATAGTGCACAATTGCATGATTAACTTAGGGGCAAATAGTTCAATGATGCCCAAGAAAATAGTAGACCAACTTGGTCTTGAATATGAGTCACTCTCTAAAGAAGTAGTGCAATTGGATGGTCTTGTGTTGAGAAATATTGGAGTTGTCATAGGTCTAAGCCTCATATTTCATGTATGCCCTAACATCTCAATTTTTCATGATGTTTTCATCATCAACCTTCCATTATTATATTTCGTTGCTAATATCTGTAGATAACTATCCATGATTAGTCTCACATGATTTTTAGAATGAGATATGAAACCAAGGATACCATTATAACTATAACTATTTCCACATACCATATAGAGCCTTATGTGCCTATCCCCATCAATTGAAATTACACAATATTTAACATAGAGGATTACACATGCATCCAAGAAGTGGATACTAATATCAAAGCGTCTAAAATTAATTACTCAATGATTGGGGAAATGAATACCATGGTTCTCGACCCTTACAAATAGATTGAAGAAGCTAGTTTATGCATCTATTGTTTACATGAGGAGGATATATGCATTCCTAATATTATGAAAACAGACCCATAGGATGAAGGAATGTGGAAAATTTTCTTTGATGGGTCAAGAAACATACATGGATTAGAAGGAGGTATTATTTTTCTTGCATACTCCAATTTCGTTTTTTAAGAACTCAGCAGAGTATGAATCTCTCATACATTTCCTGTAATGGGAAAGAAAGAAGAAAATCAAACAATAGCATACCTTGGGCATAATGAGATAATTTTGAACCAAGTCATAGGTATGAATATGGCTAAGAATGATATATTTAGAGCTTATAAGAATAGAGTATGGGACCTTCTAGATGATTTTAAAGATTTCAATATCCACGCCATACCAAGGAGATAAAATGAGTCCACGGATAGGCTAGCCACATTGGGAGAAAGATTCAATGTCGCTGAAAATGTCAAAAGGAGCATAATATAGCCACATATTAAAATAATGGTGAGACATGTTGTACAAGAAAACAACAAAAAATAGAAAATGTTTGAGAATGATCAATAGATTGTCAACTTCATCCAAGAGGAAGCTTATTTTTCATCAAAGAATCGGGGTATATTAGAACAACAATATGGAGACCAAATTGTCTAGCTCAAATAAAACAAGTTTCTCAAAGAAATGGTGACTTTGTAATCCATTTTCAACCCTCGTGATCAACTAATAAGAGAAAAATAAAACATGATATTCAAAGGTGAGGACTATGAACACATCTATGTTGGCAAGGAAAACTGTTTAAGATTGGAAAGGTATGTACTCCATAAGAAAAATAAGCTTTTGTAAATATTTTTCAAGAAATTGCTCATGTATTTTCTTAGAGCTACAAAGAAATTATAATTTTTTCTCCTGATTTAGCTTAGCACATCATTGAGTTATACCCGAGAGTAAGCCAATCCCATCAAATAGAAATAGAGACTTGTCAATCCACAAATTGAGCCTCTCATGAAAAAGGAATTGAAAAAACTAATTGAGGAAAATCAATTTTCCCAATCAAGTATTCATCATGGGTTAGAAACATTGTTCTAGTGAGGAAAATAAATGGAAAAATCATACTATGTGTTGATTTCATATATTTGAACAAAGCATCCTTGAAGGATCATTACATGCTTCCTTATAAGGAGAAAATTTTACAAATATTAAAAGGGTTAGAAAGATTATCTCTTTTATATGGTTACTTTGGCTACAATCATATCATAGTAAAGGAAGAGGACAATTTCAAGACAACATTTACCACCAAGTGGGGAACCTATTGTTACAAGAATATTTTATTTGGATTTTCCAATGTAGGAAATGGTGACTTAAACAAGTTTCTCAAAGAAATGGTGAATTTGTAATCCATTTTCAACCCTCATGATCAACTAATAAGAGAAAAATAAAACATGATATTCAAAGGTGAGGACTATGAACACATCTATGTTGGCAAGGAAAAACTATTTAAGATTGGAAAGGTATGTACTCCATAAGAAAAATAAGCTTTTGTAAATATTTATCAAGAAATTGCTCATGTATTTTCTTGGAGCTACGAAGAAATTATAATTTTTCTCCTAATTTAGCTTAAAGCACGTCATTGAGTTATACCCAAAAGCCAATCCCATCAAATAGAAATAGAGACTTGTCAATCCCACGATTGAGCCTCTCATGAAAAAGGAATTGAAAAAAATAATTGAGGAAAATCAATTTTCCCAATCAAGTATTCATCATGGGTTAGAAATGTTGTTCTAGTGAGGAAAATAAATGGAAAAATCATACTATGTGTTGATTTCATATATTTGAACAAAGCATCCTTGAAGGATCATTACCTACTTCCTTCTAAGGAGAAAATGTTACAAATATTAAAAGGGTTAGAAAGATTATCTCTTTTATATGGTTACTCTGGCTACAATCATATCATAGTAAAGGAAGAGGACCAATTCAAGACAACATTTACCACCAAGTGGGGAACCTATTGTTACAAGAATATTTTATTTGGATTTTCCAATGTAGGAGCAACCTAAAGGGCCATGGATATGGAATTTAAGGGACTAATTAATAACATTGTTCTTGTGTACTTGGATGACATCACGGTGTTCTCCAAGGATCCATCTAATCATTTGTCCCATCTCAATAAAATATTCAAGTGATGCAAAAATTTTGGGGTTTATCTCAATCCCAAGAAATGTATCTTCTTGGTGCATGAAGGAAAACTATTAGGCCACATTATTTCTAAGGAATGCCTTACAATTGATTTGGAAAGAGTTAGTACAATCCTTGCATTATCATTTCCCAGTCTAAAGATATAATCAGTAAAGATTCTTAGGAAGGATCAACTTTATCATGTGGTTTGTTCTAATTTTTTCCAATATTGTTAAGATGTTGACATCTATTTTAAAGAAGAACAAGTTTTTGAAGTGGGCCACGAAGTATAAAGGATAAATTTGGGGCTATCAAACAAAAATTACATAGACCTCAACCCTCATCAATCCATATTTCACTAAAGATTTCACCTTTTATGCCTTTGGAGGCATAGATACAATATATGCCATGCTTGTGCAACTAAAAAAATAAGGTCAAGAGAAACCAATTGCGTTCTTCAACGAGAATACCTTACCTCATAATCCTCAAGATTCTTGCAGATCTAAATTTGAATTTTATCCATCCCATTTTAATTTTCTATAAATGTAAGTGTAGAGGAACATTTTATGGGTTCCTTTTTCTAAATTCACATGATTTTCCTTGGAGTGACACATGTTTCTTTCCTTCATACCTATTCAACTTAGCATTTTTACATGAGATCCCTAACCTCTGTTTTGTAAGCATGATGAATATTCTCTGAAATGTAATACATATGTGGTTGTTTTCCCTTTGAATTATTTGTGTGTGTTTTGGATGTTTACCCTCTTTATTTCATTAACTTAATGCATTCATTCCTTTTAAAAATATTTGTTTCCATTAAAATATTTACATGTGTGGTTATTTTGTGTCTATCTAGCTAGATTTGAACCTTGTCTTGGTATTTGTGCATCACCATTATTTTGTTTTGTGTTTTTTTTTTCTCTCTTAACCATGTACCATGTATGATTTAGATATATTTTTAGATTTACTTGTAGTTTGAGTAGTTTATGTTAGTGTGCATTGAGATAAGAAAAAGGAATCAAGCTTCTCGGAGGTTTATCTAAGTGAGTAAAGTCCCACACTTTGAAGACAATCCCATGTTAGCCAAGGCATTTGATCTTCTATGATCATCTCAAGGGTGTTACCTTTGGTCACTAACAATAGCTAAGGTTTGTTTTTGTAGGAATAGGTTTGGTATAGGAACACTATGACAGATTTAAAGTGAGAAATAATGAAAGTAAGAAACCAAACTCAGACCTTAAAAAAACTAGAAGTGGAGTTGCTTCAAAACACTAACACCCAAATTAAACACTAGTACCGAGTAGTCTTGTCCTCCTGTGGGAACTCCTATCCAAAGAATTTGTAGATCTAATATTCTTATACAGGGATTACACATATAGATTTGGCCTTCTCAATCAATTTTATAGCCCAAGATCACACTAATATCTCAATACAAGCTAAGTCATTCGCATTCTCCTATCTTGTATACTTGATTGTGCTTTGCAGGCTAGATTCTTATTTATTATTGATATATCTACTTTATCTCAATCCTATGATATAAGATTTAAATTTCTTTAAATTATACCATACCCCAAGTGTACACAACTATTGCATCAAATTTGTTTTTACAATAATAACATTTATATGGATTACCTTTTTCTAATTCAAAATAAAACCTAGATTTTAAAAATTATTTAATATCAAATAAAATAAATATAGATAAGGTTAGAAATATTACATATCCATTCATCATGATTATTTTAATTCCATTTGTATCTTTTCAAATGTGAACATATATACAAGGTTCCTTAGACCAAGGATTGGCTTTGTGGTCTATTTTGAAAAAGGATAGTTATCATCCCATGTAGACACACTTTTTCTCAGTGATTATGAGTTGTAAATTCATATTGGTTTTATCCTTTCTCATACATATTAATGGAATATAATGTGGCACTTAGATTTGTTTTTATCTCATTCTCTAAGTAAATTACATCATTATCTCACATCATCTTAAATCACCCGAAAACCATTTCGTATATCATTTGAATTTAGGATATCCTCTACCTTAAGATGATTTTTCATGCCCATTTTCACCTTGTTCCTCTGGAAATTTTATGTAGTTTATTTCACTATTTGGGACCTTTACTTATCTGACATTAGATGTTATGATAGTATTTTGATGTGGTTCATGTCATATTATGTTGCTTATACTATTTAGAACTATGTTATTTCTTATCATTTTAATTAGAAAATGATGATGTTGATTATGAATTTTCTTAACATTGCATTATTATTATTCATTATCACATTATGATATTTTAATAGATGATATCATATGGATTTTGAAAAATAACATGTGTGATTAATTTTGATTATAATTTTTACATAATACATAGTTTAAGTATATTGTTTGAAATTAAGTAGATGATAATATTGCATATTATTTTCTATTGTGTTTCTATTAAGATTGAATGAAACATAATGTACTCTGAATTATAAATAAATTCATCTTCTCATTTAACTATCTAGATATATGTTTGTATGTGTATTGTATCTTGGTAAATATTTTTATTTCTATCATGAAATTGAATAAAGGAACATGGTTTGTAATAATACCACATATTGATGACTCTTTTTCATCCTTTAATGCATATTTTACAAACTTTTACTTTTCAAAATCAGCTAGTTACTTTCTAAATTCATATGAAAAGTCCTCATGTATGCATTTGTTCCAATGTGATAGTTTACCAAAATTATTATATGTTCCATCAAAACAATCTTGTGAAAACATTATCCCTCAGGTATTTCATATAAAAGGCTTAGGATTAATTCTCTTGAATATTTTTATAGAGAAACCACCCTACATTCTTGCATGATATTATCAGTATGTAAATTATAGTGTATATAATGGAAAACATCAAAATGCCTAGAAATTAAATATGGACCATATAACAAGTGATGCATGTTTTCTTTATTTATGCATATTATAAGGGCTTGCACATATCAAATTAAATTTATCTAATCACCAATTTTCTACTATATTGATCAAGATTTTTTTATAAAATTATGTTTTTGTTAATTCAAAGAAATATGCCAAATTTAGGTCATGTATTTTTAAACATTTTCTTATTATTATTTCATATTTAAGAGTATATGAAACCCTTGTGTTTTCACGCCAAAAAAATCCAATCAAAAGTATTGCTTCTTCATCTAATACTTTTTCATTTCATTCTAATCTTCCATTAAACTTTGAATCAATCTTTTTCTTCTTCCTATGGATCTAATTTTGTTCAGTTTTAGCTCCATACTTGTTTGAATTATAAATCAATGTGTAGTTGTTATATTATTCATTGTGGACTCAACTAGTACTCATATTTCTGCATTTCAATCTTTATTTTGAGTTTTATTACCTAATGCTTTAAATGGTTCAATTAAACTATATATTATTACATAATTTCTTCCCTCTATGTTACTTTTTATTAACCCTAAATTCAACATCACATGACGCTTCTTTGTTATTTCATTATTTCAACAAATAATTGACATTATTTTGTATCAATTTTATTCTCAAATACATAATTACATACACATTTAGCATGAAATATAATTGTATATTTTTCCATTTTAACTTACATACTTTCTAATATCTTATCATCTATTTCAATTAAATACATTTGCATTCACTTTTTATCCTTAGAGTTATCATCCTAGGAACTACAAGTATTTTTCTTTTTTTATTATGTTAGAATTTCAACCATAGAAGGTGGATTAAATCCTAAGTTAAAATTAAACTCTACAAAGGTATTAAATTTCTCTTCAATTAGAATGATTTAGATTAGAATCAATACATGATGTTCATTATCATCATGTAAATTTATTGTGTCATCATGCTCAAAAAATAAATTATGGATAGATTTTTTAGTATATTATGTTTATCCATGCATGTCATCATTAAATACAAATACATTAACATGTCCTACATATGGATTTTTATCATTCAACTAGGATTGATCAACTCCAATCCTACTTGAATATGTTTTTAAATCTAATTCCATAGAATTAGGAATATTATGTTCTACATATTGAGATTCATTATTCAAAACAATTGGCTAGATTGTATCCCACTTGAATACATTTCTAAATTTAATTCCATGGAATTGGGGATTGTATTTTCAAATGAAGTACTATTTGGTATGGAATAATTGTCATGACTATCGAGGAATGACGAAAATCTAGAGGGAATCCGTGAGCACCAAAATGTTGCACTTAACCGAAAAAGCGATGTAGCTTCAAGATCAAAGAAAGAAATCATTAAAGGAAGCAATGTGCATGCATTGAGGAAAAGAAAAACTGAAAAACAAACAAACTCTATTCCATTCCCCATGTGTCCCTCAAGATGAAAGGGTGTAAAAATAATAGTGGGGTGTGTAACTCCCCCACAAATGTAGTCTTCAAGAAGTGGGAGTTACATTCTCAAAATAGCCGGTCAAATGTAACTCCAATGACGCTCTATGACATGTAAGAACCATAATGACACCCTAGGACACCTAAGCATGGTGAATCACCTATGTGGAGGTATTCCATGTATTTAAAATAAATACATGGAAAATAACCTACACCAACACCCCCCCTGAAGCATAGCTTAGGTGGAGACATAGATGAAAACAAGGAGAGAAGTGGGTCCCGGCAAGAAGCCTAATGAGGTACCCACGTACAAGAAGCTCTCGAAAAGTGGAGTAAAAGGAGAAAACCCAGTGGGAAAAACTCCCCCAAAAGAGAGACAAGTCCACTCTCTAATCTAAGAAAGATGCCAAGGATGGGTCCCGGCCACAGATGAGCCTGAAAAGGTACCGATGTACAAAGAGGCAATCTCTTGGAAAGAAGAAGAAGAAAGAATAAGAGGGAGACGAGAGGAATGCAGAAGATGCCATGGACAAATCGAACTCGCAGCTCTAGGAGGTCTCCCAAATGAATGTTGATGACGAGATCCTCCGCCTCGGACTGAAGAAAAGCCACCCACACCGAATAGTGTGCCTACCCTTAGGAAGGATAGAAATAATGTGCTGGAAGTCTGCCCACTCCACAAAGGAAACTAAAGGCAGCAACACTAAGAACTCTGAGTCTGGTGCACTGAAGTGTGACATAGGTCTAGTGAGTGAGTACCAAGGAACCGAAGATAATGCCATGTGTGTAGAACTATCGAGTGAAAAGAAGAACACCCACAGAAAGGATGTCCAAGTGATGTGAAGGGAACAAAACATCCTCCACAACAGAAAAGGGATCCACAAGTAAGGGTGGATCAATGAAGGTCTCCAGAAATGTGGAAGTGGTAAAAGTCCCAAAATGGGCACTCCCAACAATGGAGATGATGAACTCCTCTGAAACACTTGTAGATGGATGAGGGACCTGTAGTGCATCACAAGTAGACTCTGTGAAAAAATGACTAAGGTTAGGTATATACTCGTCCCAATGAGGGGGTTCAATAGACAGAAGAGCGATGTCAGATAGGTATGAGTCATCCAATGAAGGTAGAGGAGTGAAGTGGGCCTCGCACACTGGAAGTGGAAAGGAGGCTGGTGTAATGACGGTGTGAGACTGAGTATGAGACTGCTCGATATCTGATGAGATGTGGGATGTGGCAACACTCTCTGGAATAGTGAGAGAAAGAGGAGAAGAGTCCTCTATAGTACTCTCTGCATCAAAACTAGGTGCACAATCCTCATCATCAGAAGTAGAACCAAATGAGTCTATGTCAGTGGAACTGCCATCACATGAAGAAATGGAGGAGACAACTGAATCAGTAGCAACAACAACGGTGGCAGTATGTGAAGGGTCTCCATAGAGGGATTGAAGAATGCTCCAGACACGGTGAGGTGGATCTGATTGTGCCACGTGAAACCAGAGAGATATGGAGACATGCATCATCATGTGAACAAAGACATGGTCACAAGTGTCGAGAAATTCCTTCAGATGATGATGATCAGTGGGTCCAGGATTTGGCCCAAGTAAAAAGGGTGAAAGACCCTCATGAGTGAAGTAACATTCCATGGAAGCACGCCAAGTTGGATTGTTCCCTCTCCCGGTGAGAAGTGGTGGAGGCTATAAATTGATCCTACGACACTCAAGTCTGGAAAGAGCACTCTCCATGATGAAAAATGCAAGATGCACAAAAGAAAGACATCAGACTCGGCTGATAATGCATCTACATGTGAAAGCCCAAGAGTACAATCAACCCCCCCAAAATATGGCACTTTATAAAGTAGTGCATTTACAAAACTGATAATTTCATCACGTAAAGTGTGAAAATCATGCAACTTTGACAAGGAAGCACTAAAAAATGAGCTGGAGTCAAAAGTTATGGCATTAAAATGATTCCCGTAACTAATGGAAAATGCCACTAAATGCTGCAAATGCATTTAAAAAGTACACGAGATGGGTGCAAAGGGTATCGTGTGGGTACTCATTAGAAATGGCATCAAATTTCAGGTATAGTTTGTTTTTCTTATGAGGGGGGATTAGCCTCCTGCCAACCCTGGACCTCGCCCTCCATCTTCGTCACTCGAAGGAAGGACATAATACAAGCAAAAATGAAGCCTAAAATTTATTACATGCCATGGAATAATGTTTTTATCCTCAAAACATCAAAAAATGGATTGTTTTAACCACCCAAAAATTCTAAAAGGGAGTGAAATGGGGGCCCACATTGGTCTGAAGATGTGGTCCACTTGTTTGAACCACGCCAAGCAAGAAAAAACAACGTTGAATGTGTGCGTGCGAGATGGAGAAGCAGTGGGAGGTTAAAACTAGATTCCTACCAAGTATTCTTGCAAAATCCATGGAGCTTAGCTGTCAGAGAGAGGCCACGTGCTATGCATGGTCTAAAAACATGTGAAATGGCTATGCACAAAGCTGTTTGGGCGTGGGCAGAGAATCCACAAGGGAAACGGTAGAATAGAACGCGTAGACCATCACAGGTTGACCGGAGCAGAAGGGAAGAACCAGTCAGATAGAAGGGAGTAGCAAAACACAAGTGTAACTACCAAGTGCAGAGCTAAATGTGCCAGACTGAGCATTCAAATGTGAATCCAACTTAAACCATGCCTGAGCATACAAACCGAGCACGAGAGAACATAACAGTAACCCGGCAATAGAGCACACAGACCAAGGAGTTGATGCAGGCGGCGATCTCTTCACGGAACATGCAACATGAAGGAAGTGGTGGAAAAGAACAATACTGAGTGCATGCACAGAGAAGGGAGCTCGAGAGAGGGCTGAAGCAACCAGTTGAGCCCAAAATGCACAAGGCATGAACCAACACTCAACATTCATGGAAAACAAATGCCAGCAAAATAAATCCCCAACCAATACGTTCAAACTGATCTCGAGTAATGCAAAAAACCTCCCCGTAAAATGAATGCATGAGTTGCAAAAAATGTATCACCAGCTGTGTATGTTGAAACACGAGTGGAGATACCAAGCTAATGCACAACGGCACAATACGAGTTACAGGATCAGCATGGGTAGAGTTGAAAGAATGATGCAGGAACCTGAAACCCAATGTAACGTTGCACGCAAGACCACAAGTGAGGCCATTGAATCAATGCAAAAGGTGTGATTTGGTCAATGCAAGGGACGAGCTGCTAAAACAGTGAGTAACCCAAGTCACCGGAAGACCAAATCATGAACAAGGCATGATTCGAGTAATGTAAATGCAATGCAATGAGCTGTGGGACAGCTTGGTTCCCAACTTTGTGAGCTGGAGCTGAGTTGGGCCCTTAAACCACCCTTGAACCTGTTCAAAAACTTGAAGCAAATACCTTCAAACTCTGCAAGGAAACACACCAGCACAAAACCAAGATCCCTTGAAAAATGTAAGTAGAGCACATGCAAATGATAGCTTGCACAAGAAACTATGAGATGGAGAGTAGTAAGCAACTATTGCGAGCAACATGATACCAATCCCTACGCTATGATACCATTTTAGAGGAATGAAGAAGATCTGGAGGGAATCCGTGAGCACCAAAACGTTACACTTAACCGCAAAATGATGTAGCTTCAAGATCAAAGCAAGAAATCATTCATGGAAGCAATGTGCATGCATTGAGGAAAAAAACTAAAAAAACAAACTCTATTCCATTCCCCATGTGTCGCTCAAGATGAAAGGGTGTACAAATAGTAGTGGGGTGTGTAACTTCCCCACAAATGTAGTCGTCAAGAAGTGGGAGTTACATTCCTGGAATAGCCGGTCAAATGTAACTCTAATGACGCTCTATGATGTGTAAGAGCCATAATGACACCCTAGGACACCTAAGCATGGTGAATCACCTATGTGGAGGTATTCCATGTATTTAAAATAAATACATGGAAAATAACCTACACCAACAATGACCTTGTTTATAATCTCTTATGAATAATCTCCTATTTGTTTGTATATTTATTTTTTTCTCTCAACTTCAAGTTATTATGTTTTTTAACTCCTTTATTGGTCATTTATAGTGACTACTTAACCCCATAATCTATCTTAATGATTTGTAAAGGAGGATTTAAAATAAAACCAAAAACGAAGAAATTATTATATTTGAGAAAAAATAAATGAATAATTTGTAGACTATCATCTAAAACCCAATTCAAGGTTTTGAAATGTGAAATGGAAGAGTAAAAAAGTGCAGCAATGTAAATTTTAACTTGTTTATAAAATTACAAAGGTTGTATTCATTTTACGATATTGTGTATGTATTTTGTTTCAAATTTCCCTCCACTCAATTCCCTCCAAAATAGCCATGTTTTTGGCTTGCAGGATCCAAACCTAAGCCTTAGACTTAGACTAGACCAAACTTCACTTTTTACTAAATTTATAAAAATATCTAAGTCCAAACACTTTTAATTCATCAAAGATTATTTATTTTATTTAAAATGACTTTAGAGAGGGAGATCGTAATTTTGAATATCTATTTTTTAAATTAAATTATTATTTGTAATTATTAGTTTATTTCGCATGACATACCTTCTTATAGTTCATACATAACAAATGATTTAAGAAATTCACATTGGAAATCAAATTTTTATAGAACTTATATTTCAATAGTATATTAATTATTAACTACATTTTTCTAAATGAATTTGTTAGGTAATAAGAGATAAAATATGTGGAATAATCCCTCACAGAATCATAAGAGAGAAACCAATATGCGAAAATATTACAAATCTCAAATAAAAGTGCAGAATAAAATAACACAACACAAAGAGACAATATTTAACATGGTTGACCCAATTTGGACTACATCCACCAAGAATCACTTTCTCAAATTTTATTACAAGCTACCACTCTCTCAATACAATACCCAAATCTGTTTGGAGCTATACTCAACAAACTCTACAGAATTCACACTGAATTCAAACACACATCTCGCAATGTTACATTATCCTACCATATGCACAAAACCATATAAATAAACAACTTCAGTTTTACAAAACCATGGGTATCAAAACCATGGGCAAAAATTGTCCCATAAACCTATGGGTCAAAATACCACCCATATGAGAATAACATGTTTCCCAAGATATCAGGCACATTTTAAGGCCAAAAAAATTGTAGGGGTTGAGCCCCAACCCCAACAAGACAAGCGTGGAAAGTGTACAGTCTTTAACACTTTCTCACATGAAAATAGGCTGCACAACCTAAAAATATCCCACTTGGAGACTAGTTTTCCACCGAGCAAGCTTCTCAACGCTTCACTAGTTTCCGTGAAGACCAACCAAAGTTGAACACAACGTCGGTTTTCCCCTTGTGACCACCTTGGTCATCATATCTATAGGATTCTTACTAGTATGAATCTTATCCAGCTTCAAATTCTCTTCCTCCAAAGTTTTCCTAATGAAATGGTACCTTAACTATATATGCTTCGTCCTAGAGTGGAAAGCAGATTTCTTAGCTAGGTGTATAGCACTCTGATTATCACTATGCATCTTTCCTTCCTCCTGCTTATTCCCCAACTCCTCAAGAAATTGCTATAGCCAAATCATTTCTTTTCTTTCCTCTGTGGCAACAACATACTCAACCTCCGTGGTTGACAAAGCCACCAGCTTCTGTAGTAGTGAAATCCAACTTACTGTTGTCCCACCTACAGTGTAAACATAACTGTCGTGCTCCTCCTACTATCTACATCTCCAGCCATATCTGAATCTACATAACCACAAAAAGTGGTGTCTGATCCATTGTAGCACAAAACTATCCCAATGGTCCCTCTCAAATACCAAAGGATCCACTCTATTTCCCGCCAATAATCTCTCTACTGGATCACTCATAAATCTACTCACCACTCCCCTTTGCGTGCAAGGCAATATTAGGCCTGGTGCACACCATGGCATACATCAAGCGCCAACTATTAATGAGTGAGTTACCAGGACATCTGGTTTCTCTCCTACTCTATCTTAGGACACTACTCCTTTGATAACTTGAAATGGCCTACCAAAGGAGTCCCAACCAATTTAGCATCCTACATATTAAACCTCTCAATACTTTATTAATGTACTCTTCCTGAGATAAATTCATCTTCCGTTCCTTCCTATCCCGAGATATCCTCATACCAAGGATTTTTTTGGCTGCCCCCAAATCCTTCATAGTAAAGGATTCACTTAGCTGCTTCTTGAGTACTTTTATTTCCTACATGTTTTTACCTACAACCAACATGTCATCCACATACAGACAAAGGATAATATAACTGTCATCCTCAAATTTCTTTGTATACACGCAATGGTCAAAATGACATCTAATATAACCTTGCTCCATCATGAAGCTATCAAATTTCTTATACCATTGATGTGGAGCTTGTTTCAAGCCATACAAGCTCTTCTTCAATTTGCACACCATCTCCTCTTTACCTTTGACCTCATAGCCCTCTGGTTGCTACATATATAGTTCCTCCTCCAAATCACCATGGAGAAATGTAGTCTTTACATCAAGTTATTCTAAGTGTAATTCTTTGTTGCAACTATTCCTAGAATAGTTCTAATAGAAGTCATTTTTACTACAAGAGAAAAAATCTCATCAAAATCTATACCTTTTTTCTGTGCAAACCCCTTGACCACCAACCGGGCCTTGTATCTTTTCTTTCCTCCTTCCTCTTTGACTTTGAACACCCACTTGTTCTGTAATGCTCTTTTTCCTTTGGGTAGCTTCACCAAATCCCATGTTTGGTTCTTTATGAGAGCCTAATGCTCCTCATCCATGGCTTGCTCCCACTTCTTCCTAGCATCTACCTATATTGCTTCATCAAAGCTTTCGGCTCTCCACTATCAGTGAGTAATAAATAATAAAGAGAAGGAGAAAAATGTTCAGGTTCTCTTCTTACCCTAGAATACCTCCTCAATATAGGAGTTTGGGGTTCTTGTTGAGGAGGTTCCTGAACTGATTCATGTGTCACTTTCCCATCTAGAAGATCCTCTACTGTTGCATATTCTTTCTTGGATTCTTCCCTATTTTCCTCTGTTTGCTTATACATGAATTTCTCATTAAAGACCACATCCCTATATCGAATTATTTTCTTGTCCTTAATACTCCAACATTTATATCCAAATTCATCACTACCATAACCAATGAAAGTACATTTTTCTGATTTAGCCTCTAGTTTGGTCTTATCATCCTTGTTTATATGGACAAACACCTCACATCCAAAGACTCTAAGAAATGAATAATCAACTTTCTTACCATACCAATCCTCCTCACGTATGCCTCCATCCAAGGCACTTGAGGGTCCTCTATTTATCAAGTACATAGTTATGCTCACCACTTATGCCCAAAAAGAAAGAGGTAGTCCTGTATGTAACATCATGCTCCTAGCACGTTCCATTATTGTTTTGTTCATCCTTTCTGACACCTCATTCTGATGTGGAGTTCCTAGAACCTTCTTTTTCCTGTGGATTCCATTCTTAGAAAAATAATCATCAAATTCTTTGCTACAATACCCCCTCCATTATCGACTGAGACATTTTAGCTTAAGACCCATTTCATTCTCTACCAAGGCTTTCCATTTAACAAAAGTTTCAAATACATCATATTTGTTTTTAATACAATAAACCCAAACTTTCCTTGTTGCATCATCAATAAAAGTAACATAATAACTTAAACCCCCAAGAGATTATACCTGAGCTGGCCCCCATACATCGTAATGCACCAGCTCTAACTTACTCTCTTTCTTTGTAGGTCCAACCTTGAGAAACCTTACTCACTTTTGTTTCCCATTTATACAGTCCTCATAGAACTCCAAACCAATTTTTGTATATCCAGGTAAATCTTTCTTTATGATCTTCATGCCCTTATGGATCATATGACCAAGCCTATAGTGCCAAAATGTTGTATCTACTTCTGAAGCCATAATATTACAAACATTAGTGCTATAAGTGGTTAAATACAAGGTTCAACCTTCTTACCTCTTACCACCACAAGAGCACCCTTAGTAACCTTCCAAGAGTCCAGCTGTAAATATCATAGTACAACCATCACTTCCAACTACCCCTGCCGATATTAAATTTCATTTTAATGTAGGCACATGTCTGACATCCTTCAATAGCCAAGTATTCTCATTTTGTATCTTAACCTAAATAGAACATTTTCCAACTATGTTACAAGGCTCATCATCACCAAGAAAAACATGCCCAAAATCTCCTTGAACATAATCAACAAAATAATGCCTATGTGGAGTAGCATGGAAAGAAGCCTCGAATCTAAAACCTAAGATTCAAGTAATATTGTGCAAAGAAAGAATCAAAGCATCCTGACATACATTACCCGTTGCCACATTTTCCTCCTTGTTTTCTTCCTATTGTTTCTTCTTGTCCCAAAGCTCCCAACAGTCCTTCTTTACATGCCCAGACTTTCCACAGTGCCAACATACTATCTTGCTTTTGGATTTTGACCTTGCCTCGATCCTTTGATTTTCTATGACTTCCTCTATTCTTTTGTCTCCCTCTAGTTTCCACTATCAAAGCATTCCCTAAAGTAGAAGATTCACCAAAGCTTTTTCTTCACATTTCCTCACTTAGAATCACCCCTACAACATCCTCAAACTTAAACTTTGAGTTAGTTGGAACCGAGTTGCTTACCGCCATTACCAAGCTATTCCAACTCTCAGGTAAAGAGCACAGAACTAATAAATCCCTAACTTCTTCATCAAATTCTATTATAACTGAAGATAGCATATTTACAACTGTATTAAAATCATTTAAATGATCTACTACTGAACCATTCTCAGACATCTTCATATTAAAAAAATCATTAAAAATATCTTATTAGAGGCAGAGGGTTTTTCATACAACTTCCCTAATGCATCCATCAGTTCTTTTGTAGTCTTTTCCTTTGAAACATTAAATAATACCGAAGATACAAAACATAGCCAGATTATCCCAAGTGCCTTCCTATCAAGCAAATCTCATTCTACATATTTCATGCTTGAGGGTTTGTTCACCTTCTCGACATGCAGTAGAATATAAAGATATTTTTGATAAAGGTAATCTTCCATCTACATCCTCCAAAGACTAAAATTCTACCCGTTGAATTTATCAACCCTAGATCTTCCATCATCTGACATAGCTCCAACTCAAGATAAAAATTTCCCTGTGATTCAACACTTCAACAAACCAAACCAAGCTCTGATACCAATTTTTAGGTAATAAGAGATAAAATATGTGGAATAATCCCTCACAGAATCGTAACAGTAGAAACTAATATGCAAAAAATATTACAAATCTCAAATAAAAGTGTAGAATAAAATAACACAACAAAAAGAGACAAGTATTTAACATGGTTGACCTAATTTGGGCTATGTCCACCAAGAATCACTTGCTTATATTTTATTATAAGCCACTGCTCTCTCAATACAATACCCAAATCTGTTTGGAGCTATGCTCAACAAACTCTATAAAATTCACACCCGAATTCAAAACACATATGCAATGTTACATTATCCTACCATATGCACAAAACCATATAAATAGACAACTACTTAAGTAGTTTTACAAAACCATGGGTATCAAAACGATGGGAATAAACTATCCCATAAATATATGGGTCAAAATTCCTCCCATATGAGAAAAGCACATTTCTCGGTATATCGGACACGTTTTAAGGCCAAAAAAAAAATTGAGAGCACCCCGAACCCTTGTTACGAGGGTTGCTGCCCCGGACCCCTTCTCAAGGTTTGGCCTGGCCCGAACCCCAATGAGACAACTATGGAAAGTGTACATTACTCTTAGTGTACAGTCTTCAACACTTTCTCACATGAACACAAGCACCACAACCTAACATAATTTAAGGTCACAAACAGGGAAAAATTTAAGGAACCCCTCAAATAAATTAGAAAAATCATGGTGAATATCCCTATAACCAGTTTCATGGTTTTGGAAAATATCCTTGAAACCTATTTCATTCTTTCAGTGAAAATGGTAAAAATATAAAAAATAGTTGGAAATCGAATGGTGAATCTCCTATAACTAGTTTGGTGAATACCATCTGTCAACTTTGACTAGAATAAGGTCCAAAAAATTTCATTTCAATTGCAGGTGTTGGCCCATCGGGGCTTCTTTTGCATGCCTTATCTTGGTCCGAGGTCTTTTACACTCCGAGTGTCTAGAATGTGTGACACTTGGCCAATCATAGGAATAAGAAAATGACATGTGGCATCTTTTGATTACTAAATTCCACTCTGTCTTACCTTACCAATACCACGGACTTGAAGCTTTATTGAATCAGTTCATTCCATGGGATTGGAGTCTAGGGAATGCCTTTTCTTTGAGGAGGATCAGAATCCTTTCACGTGGTCGTCTAATAAATAATATGCATCGTTCGATAGGAAGAGGAAAATGACACATGGCATCTTCTAATTGCTCATTGTCACTCTACCTTGCCTCACCAACACATCACACCGTGGACCTAAAAATTTATTGAATCAGTTTGTTACGTGGGCTTGGATTAAATTTTTGGATTGCCTAAGCCTCCACAAAAATAGGTAGAGGATTTTCAATATGCCAAATATGATTTTTAAAAAAAGTCCTCTAAAAGCATGCCAAAGCATATATATCATGAATTTCAAGATAAAAATTAGACAAGATCAAAAATTACTACCTTTTGGTCTATGAGGTAGGACCTAGGTGATCCAAAATTTGTTTCAGAGTATGGTTCTATTCCAAAAGATGCATATTTTAGCAAATTGTGGAATGAAGTACATCCTACAAAGGTAAGTAGTGATGATGAGACTAACTCTGAGTAATTACAAACTCCCTTTTCACATATAAAACAATTATTGATGAAATATTGAAACATAAATATTCTACATGAGTAGTTATAGCTAAAAAGATGGGTTTTAGTGGTGGTAATTTGGGTTCAACAGGACAAGGCATTTTTCTTCCACTAGAGGTACATCCTAGAATAATTTCGATAGGTCGGGACTTAGAGCTTTGCCTTTATATAAAGGACCATTGTATACAAAAACTACAAGTGATAATCTAATGCATTTTTCCTTGGAGTCAAATCCTTAGCAAACAGTTTAACCACACCTTGAAAATCCTAGAGGAGAAGTTGGCCATGAATCTATTAGTATTGCTAATGTTGGCGGTTCTAGTGATGATGGTAGTAGTGGTTAGAAATTACCACAAAGCAACATATTATTCTAAAGAGGCCAATACATACAGTTGAAGTTCCTATTTTCCAACAAGGAACCAAGAAGAGGTCAAAGACAGAGTCAGGTAAGATATAGTTACTCTTTCCTCAAGGAAACTAATTACAGAAGGTAGCGTCATTGCCACCCCTCAAAAAAATTTCCATTCCATAGGGAAATTCTCCCAAAACTTCAATTACTCCTTCTCCATTCAAGGTGAAACAATTCATTCCTACAAACACCTTAAGTTTTGATTACCGATCTGAGTTTTTCAATAAATCAGAAAGAGAAAAGAAACAAGAAGAAAATTTTACAAGCTATTATAACTTCATATCCTACCATAATGAGGGTATTTCCTACATATAACCTAGTCACATATACAATGGAATACATGTATGTTGTTCCCAAAGTTGTAAAACTAGATAATCAAATGGTTTCCAATGACTACGATGTAACCTCCCTTCAAATGGATTTTAAGGGAATGAAACCTTCTAACAAAATAAATGTATCAAAAAGGAACAATGATGTGGTATACATAGCATTTCTAAAGGCAAAGAGGGAGAAAAATAATTTGAATAATAAGATTCAAAAGTTAGAGGCAGACCTGACAAATGAGAAAGCAAAAGGAAAAGTGGCACTTAATAAGATAGGTGAGTTGGAGAGGAAGATAAAATCATCTACCTCTATGACTGTTGTTTTGTGAATGAACAAGCATAGGTAGAACTAGAAGAAGTGAAGAAAAATTACAGGAAACAACAACTACGAATGAACAAGCACAGGTAGAACTAGAAGAAGCGAAGAAAAATTACAGGAAATAATGAGTAAGAATAATAGATTAGAACAAAAATTGGGAGAATTGAAAGAGGATCTAAAGGTAGAGAAAGAAAAGGCCAAAAAATGGGAACAAATCCTAGATGAAGAGAGAAAACTCGGGGGCATAATGCAGAAGGAAGAGAAATAACAAAATGAAATATTGCAATAAGAGTTGGCGAAAGCACAAAAAGAAATACAGTATTCCAACATCAAACTATCTGAATTTGATAAAAAGGAATTGATTAATATGATGGATAATGTTTAGGGGAAATTAAAAAAATGATGATTTGATTAGATTATTTTAATTCATAGATGATCTACAAAGAATCTATGATAATATCTATGAATACCTAAGCTGGTAGCAAAAAGTGATTGATTTAAGAGAGAGGATACAACAAGGAAAATTTTGGAAGCTATCTACAAATTCAGTGACACGAACTAGCATCCAAGAGGAATTCATAATGATGCCTCAATAAAGGTATCATCTATCATTTAGAAGTGTGTGATGCTAGGTGAAGCATAAGAATTGTTGAATAAGTGTCAAAGAATTTTATAGGAGCTGCATGGAAAGGTACATGAGTTCACAAATCTTGGTTTTCCAATTCCTTTTGACAAAACACACCAATTCATTAAGAAGGATGTATTCCAGAAGATCATGAAAGAAAAAATGATGCAAGAGAAGAACTGAATTCTTGGGAAGCTAGATGAGACAAACTTTTTTGGCTTGTTTAAACCATTTATAACCTTGTCAGTAAGTTTACATACAATAGTAAAAGAAATATCCACTCTCAATTAGGAATTGCTAAAAAAATTACATGTCAGTCACTCTAATTTACAACAAATTGTAATTATAATAGATGAAGAGTGGAACATGTTACATAAGATGATTTAATTAAAGTAATTTAATTTTAAAAATTGTTGTATTTGTTGCAATCTTCAATTTTTTCATACAAGGCATGTCTCAAGAAAGTTGAATGAGGAATATTGTTATTTTTAAATTTTCATTTTAGTAATGATTCAAGTAAAGCCACTTATTTTATCTCATAACTAAGAACCACAACTCTTATATGCCTAAATTATATAATTGCATTGTGATTTAATAGCCAACCAACCACGGTGTATGCTTTCTATAAAAGAGATCAACAACATTGTATGTGAAATATATTAAATATTCATTAAAACATGACTTTGTAATGTTTTAGCAATTAAAATGGAAATGGAATCAATAGGATTATAGATTGAATCAATAGGAAATGTGTTGAGGAGGTGGTTGGATACTCTATTTCAATGCTATGATCTATCTAGGATGACTCCCCCTCCTAAACAAAATCAGCTAATTTGTCATTTAAGTTTGGAGTTTCTTTTCAACAAATATTTCATAAATTCATGTAGGTTTGTTTATTTTTTTCCTTGTTGATTTACCTTTAGGCACATGTAAGTTTGGGGTGAGTGTTAATCCTTGTTTGAGGAATGTTAATATTTTTTTAGTAAGTTGCAGATTGCAGTTTTGGCAAGGGATTAAAGTTGGGTTTTTATTTGTTCTTTAACTTACAAGGGGTTTTGAAGCGAGGTGTTTATTTCATTCTTTAACTCCAAATTTTGATGGATGCATGCTCATTTCAGTACATACTACAACAAATCAATGCAATGTATTTCAAGTTTCATTCCAAAGACTACAAATTAACACAAAGTGTTTTTTAAAAAATACAAATAAGGAAAAATATATTATCATAACAATGTATTGAATATTTGAATATATTAATTATTATATGAACATCTATATCATGGGATATCCACAAATGGAAGATTCCAATTTGATGGACCTAGAATCATATGATTCACGGATCTCAAGGTGACTCTCTCTTAGTTGATAGTCAATTGTTGCGTAGGGTTTATGTCTGTTGTATTTTTCCATTGTTTTCATCCCCTCTCCTTTCATTAATCGAATTCCATACTTCCAGAGCCTGTCATAGGGAAATTTATCCATTTTGTATTGTTGGAAGAGTGTTTCACTTTTTTTTTCATTGATGTCAAGTCCATTGATGTCGCAGGAGTCTAGGTGATCTAGGTATGTTGACTAGGTGATATAAGAGTTTCCAAAGGTGCATATGTGTGGCTTGTGTCTCTCAAAGGTTGTATGAAGGTAAAACAAGGTCCATGAGGTGAGTGAGAGATGTCAATGAGTCTGTAACATGTCCACATGGTCCAGTCATGAAATGTTTGAGTCAAGTCAAGTCATTTTAGGTTGAGAATCCACTCAAACCAAAGCAGGGAAAACAAGTTTTGATCACTAGAGATAGATTATAGGTTAAATTTATGGTTTCATATGGTCTAAAATTCTACAATTTTTCTTCAATCAGGGGCAAGATGTCTCACATGGTGTATCAGGTCATCTAGTAAAAGTTGTAGATGATATTGGCTCATTTAGGACTATTTCGGTGCACTGGTGAGGTGTGAGAAGTTGGTATAGGTCATATCAAGGTAATGTGAGCATGGTAACAACCTAATAATAATTTCTACAACATGTGTGAGAAAAACAAGGCTCAGTTTATCTCCTGGAGTCAAAATTCAAAGTGCACAGTAAAGTTACTTTGAGAAGTAATCATGCGGAGTTGAGGCAAATGAGATGGTATAAATGAGCATAGGAATATTTATGGAAAATGGGCTTATGTATCTTGAATAGGGATTTCTTGTGGTTTTTCATGCCAAATTTCATCAAGTTATGAGAGGGTATGTGAAAGTTATGTTAGATTTTCTAAAACAGATCTTTTGAAAAATGCATAAGAGGTTATCTGGATTCTTAACACTCAAACAAGAATATAGTGACTCCTTTAGATAAATTATAGAATAATTTTTTTATATTATTCCAATATTGAGACATGGAAAAAAATCAGGAGAAAAGGATAAGTATTAAAGGAGTTATGAACGATTTTCTAGCTAGGTTCTTGTCACTTCTTGTCACTCTCCTAAGTCAAAATTAGCAAAGGTTGTATGTCTAGCTCCAACTCACTAGTATGATTGATTTCAAGCTTCTCAAGGATGTTTAATGGTGTCTCCAAGTAATGTGATGTCATCAATTCCTTTTAATTATGGTAGTTTCAGTCTTAGTCTCTTCAGGGTGTGCAAGTTGGGTCTACAGGCTTGTTGTGAGATAGGAAAATCATGAAACAAGATCATGATCCAAATTTTTATGGTAACAGGAGTATAGTCTTCTTATCCATGACTATAGTTCATTATCTAAACTTGATATTTCTCAAAGCTCAATAAAAGGTTCGTATGACTCTCGAGTATATTCTAGAAGAAGTCATAAAGATCTATGTCTAAATTGGAGAATCGTGGTACCTACCTTTTATAGAACATGTCCTATGACTACTAGGAGAATTAAGAAATAATTCACCTCATAAGGATTTCCTCAAATGTATTGAATAGGGAAAAGGTACCTTGATATTTAGTGAATCCTTTTTTAAGCTTAATGTAGACTTTAATCCATTTGTATAATGTGAATTTCTCACGTAAAGTTGTTCTTACGGTCCTTAATGGAGAGAGAGATGTTAAAAGGAGATTATAATATATGTATGATCTTTCATACCAATCCCAATGAATCTCTAAACCTCACATCTTGTTTTTAAGCCCAACATGTGGAGGACAGTTAAACTGTTGAGCTAACTGTGCACTACACTTCTAAACGTTGGGGGTGATCTTCATCCTATCATGAGGATTTTGAGTCATGAGAAGGTGTATGATGATAGGTAAGTGAAAATGAAATTAAATTATTTGAAAACCATTAAGTAATTAAAAATAAGAATTTTATAGTCTTTGGGTTGCTACTGATGAAGGAAACCTTGGCTTTAGGGTTTAGAAAACAAATTTGATCGAATCTTATGTTCTACCTTGTCAAAATGTCTAAAAATTTGTACATTTATCTGTCTTCAAGGCACAAATGTTTTACAAAAAAATCAAAATGTTTCATTCGAGCTGAGGAACAATTCGTTGACAGTCTCCTTGAGAACATTCTCAATGACTTTAGAAAGAGTGAAAACCAATATGCAATGAAAATCGGTATTGAGAAGCATTCCAAGGATCCATGCAGAGGTTTAAATATTCTTAAGGAATTATCCTAATATAAGAATGGTCTTGGTTTGGTTTGAAAATGCAATAATCTCATGATAATGGAAGAAACATACATGTCTCAATGAAATGTGTCTCGAGTTTATAGTCTTGGTACAAATTTCTCTCAACAAACTTATAAACACCGAAGTATGGATCTTAGGACATCTAAAGGACCTTGAATTATTATTCTTCATCCAATAATGGAATTTTTAAGGTATAACACAAAATCCTAACAGCCATTAGAGAGTCTAATTCGAATTGAGTCTTGTGATCGATATGGAAATTCATGTGACCATCTAACCCAAATAAATGAGTTCTTGATAAAGTCAAAATATCCTTAATAGATATAAAACTTGTACTTTTCCCCTCTAAGGTTGAATTGGGAGATGAAAATTTAAATTCTTAACAAGTTTCAAGATGTCAAAATGGCATACAAAACAAACTCTTGATATGAAGAGTCACTCTGTGTCAAGAGTTCTTGAGCTCGAGTAAACTAAAGAATTCAAATAGTCATGTGATCCAAATGAATTGAGGAGGAAATTATTTAATGAATAGTTTGTGTGTAAGGTGAAAATTCAAGTGGATGGTGTATAAAATAAATATGTTTTAGTCTTATATTACATCTATGAAAAACCCCTTTTCTCTTCAATTGAAGAAAAATTTGCTGCAAAATAAAAACCCTGGAATTATCTTTCGGGACGGTGGCTAGTTCTTTTGGAATGAAGATGATGAATTTTTGTAATAACAATTTGATGAAGGAGAGCAGTCTAGTTAGTCTATAGTTAAAATATTTTTGAAAGCATATTGATGTCAGGATAGTATTGTTGAGATTTTAATTGTATATTGTAGATTGTTGATGTGGATCAAATCAGTGTGTTATGTTCTAAATATCAATAAATAAAGGCTCTGAGTATGTTTTGTGTTCTTGTCATGTGTGCATGTCATGATAGACTATATCAAATTATTATCAAGCACTAGTGTATGTGATTTATGAGGATGTATGTTCATTGTTTGAAATAAAGAAGTGAATTTTTTTCATCACGAGACTGGTTCACCCCCCAATCCTTTTTCATTTATAATAATTGGTATCAAATTAGGCCTTTGGAACCATATTTTAAAATCTAGAGGGAGATATTTGGTGAAAAGGATGTGAGATCTTTATTGCGTAAAGAGGGGAGTAGAGTTCTATAAAGAGAAGCTGGACAAATTGATTGAATCACAAGAGGAAGTTATCAAGTGTATTCAAACTCAACTCAAGGAAGCCCTAGCTAAGAAAGAAGAACTGAAGAAAGAGTTAAGCATCATGACAAGTAAGGTATCATCTTTTCAAGAGAGCTCAAAAATCTGAATAAGATGTTAGGAAAATAAAAGGCATATGGTGATAGAACAGGTCTAGGTTTCATAGAAGATTCATGTAGTATAGAGAAAAATGAAGGTGAATCAAGTCAAGGATCAAATGGAAAAATGCAGTCAAGCAAGGGAGATAGTTTAAATCTTTCATCTAATCAAAGATCATCTATCAGAAACCAAATGCATATAGACATGTTGCTTTTCATGGTAATTTCTACAAGTGTGGTACTTATGGACATAGGGATAGTATGTGTAATACTAATGTTGAGAAGAGAGAATATTCTAAAGAAGAAACTCAAGAACATCACTCTGAAGGAAAGAAGGAAGAGAAAAAAATAGGAAAGAGATATGGAGCTGAATTCTATCACTGTCATGAGAAAGGAAATCTAGCAAAGTATTGCAAAAATGAACCATCAAACATAATGAGGAATGTAATAAAATTCAATGGTTGTTGCTTATGCTTGAAAGACACATATTATGAGTGCAAAGGAAGGTAAATGGAATTTTTAGGTGCCACAAGATAGGGCACATTGCAACATTCTGTGATGCAGGATAGTTGAAGAAAGTGAATCGTGGATCTAAGAAACAAGCTCAAAAATACAAGAAGAAGGGAGAATCTAGTCAAGGTTCTCAAAAGGATCCGAATAAGGTGATTGAGCATAAGAAAGGGTCTATTGTGACAAATGAATAATTAGATAATAATGAACTAATCAAGAAAAAAAGGATTTGAGACCTTTTTAGGTCTCCCATCAAGCTCCTTCATGTTGTATTGGTGTGAGGGGAGATGTTTAATTCAAGGTGTGTGTGTCTCCTCCATGTTTTCAAGGTATGAGTTCCTAATTCTGTAGAAATTTTTTTGTGGATCTAAGTAATTGATCTTGTAGTATGAGTCAAGATTCTATGTTTTGGTGTCTTCATGGGTGCATGACTGTGTTTACAAATCAGTATTTGCATTATCAAGGTGTATTCTCAGTCTGTGGTGACTTAGTATGTATATGAGTCATGATGATAAGGTTGTTGTGTCTTGTTAATCATGGAAAGATCCTTCTTTGATGTAAGTTTGTAATTGGATTTGGTTATAAAATCCATGATCTGTGGTATATCATAGAGTCTATTGAGTCAAAATGTGTATGTATGTGTCTATGATGTGTGTAAATATTGAGGTGGTCTCAAAGGAGTAGTATATAGTGTGAGAGGTCTCTCTGGGTTCACATTATCATTCATTGTTGGGACATGGTCATGTTTTGAATTCATCATGAATTATAGATGCAAGTTTATAGTATGTCTAAGAGTGCATAATGCATGCTCTTGTCTCATAAAACTATTTAAGGAAATCATGTGTCATAAAAGATTCATTCACTTTGAAAATTCTATGGTGATCATCTGTGGTTTTTTGGGTTGTGATTCATTAAGTCTTGTGTTCTTGAGTCTCTAAAAGTGCTAAAGTTCTAACCATTATTGTTGGATATGCTCTTGTGGCATATAATATGAGATCATGATAGAGGTGAAGATCTATAAAAATTTTAGAAAGTTAGTTAAGGCAATGTCAAGAAGGTTTTAGGTATGATATTGATTATTATTTCTCCTCATTCATCAAATATGGTGCTTAGATTGGTAGAAGATGTGTCCAAAGTATCACTAATCAACTATGAGGCCATACGAGTTCATTGTATGTAATATGGATGAAATAGTGATATCTAAATGAACAAAATATGGATTTTAACGTTAATCGTTGATACATATCATCTAGACTAAGTGGACTAAAGGAGTCAAGTGGTTTGAGGATCTAAGAGTTTCTAGATTCCTTGGAATGTTTGATAGTAGCTCAAGATGACATTATAGGTAATTGAAAGAGATAAACATGTAAAATTGGTGGATTTCCTCAAATGAAAGACCTCAAGGTTATCATAGGCATATATTGCCTTAAGGGTCTATATCATACTCTCAATAAGGATAGAAGGACAAGAATGAACAATATGATAATAGAAGACTATCCAAAAATATGTGGATTGAATAAATCCATGGTATTCATGACTATGATATGCCTTTGAAGGTTGTTAGAGACATTTTATGCTCTTATAAAAGTAAAAATAGATATTAAAGTGATATAGAAAACAAATTTTGTACACATTGTTTTGAAATCATAAATAAATCAATGGTTCCTTGATTATGTTATGATTTCAAGTATGTCTTAGTGGTATGTAGTCACTCTAGTGTAATCATGAAAGATTTTGGATCAAGTAATTTTTTTTTCCCATATATGAGTATGTATCTTTGGTTATAAGGTCATAATGTTTCTTACTTAAAGAGGGATCTTTAAGATCATCAAGTCCTATCTGCCACCCATAAGTAGTCTAATGTATCTCTATGAATCAATCTCATCATCTTATATCCTGAATATACTAGTTGTGTTTGTATGTTCGAGAGAATGTATGATTCAAGATTTTCTTGACATGTAAGCAAAGATAAAGTAAAAAAAAAACTGTAGATTTTGAAAAGGGATGTGTTTGGTATTCAATGGTGCTCGGGTGTTCACATATGATCTTTCAAGTAAGTTATGTACTTAAACTATGCTAGTGCTCTAAGACTAAGGTAAAGGTAAATGTATGATGTGTTAGGGTCTATGAAAGATAGAGTATCAAGTCTTCCTATTTATAATCATGGCTACAAGTCATAAAAAGGTGAAATTACATTTATAAAGTGTTTTAGCTTCATATAAAAGATTTACAGGTTGACATAGAGATGGTCTATGTGACTTGTTGACAAGATGAGAATTTTGTTCTACTCCATGAAAGGTCTTCATTGTCTAGAATGTAAGGTGTAATATGAGGTATGCATTATTAGTAAAAGGAATGATCTTCAAGTTATAATTAGGTGTTTATGTTTCTTAAAGGCTAAGGATAGGGTATGAAGAGTGCGTACTCAGATTAGGATGTCTAGGTAGAGTATTGGAAGATGAGAATGGCATACCATATGAATGGAATGGATGTCTAAGGTAAGAATAAGTTTTGGTTCTTATGATAGGTTAGTGTTTTGTTTTAGAGGTATAAGGTTGTTTTAGCATAGTCTTGATGTCTTTTGAATAGTTCACAAATCATAAGATTTGTATAAAGGGTTTATTATCTCTTGTTGAGTGGTTAAAATTGTTCAAAAAGTGTTAACGTTTAATGAAGTGATATAAGAATGTATGTTGTCACAGTTACAAGGCACATTCACCATGTATTTTTGATGAAGTTAACAAAAGTGTTAAAGGTAAGAATAAAGGTTCACCAAGATGTGTATCTCAATGTGGTCACGGGTTGTCAAAGGTCTTGGTATGTATCAAAATGGTTTAGTCATGTGCTAGGTTATGTTCTTACTGATCTATCAAGATGTGCTCTCACTTATGAAAGATTCTTATGGTTCATAGTTAGTCTTGGAGGGATATAAGAAGATGAGTTTTAAAGTCTATGAAGCTATAGTATGTTGCATAATCCCAGGGGGAGTTGGGTCTCATGTGAACCTTGAAATTATTATCTAATGATAGAATTTTAAATTCTAAAAGGTTATCAAGGCATGCAGATTGTAAAAGGATCCTATAAGTATCAAAAGAGAACCAATTAGGGTAAAATGAAGTGATGCAGATCTTCAAGGCAAGGCATTTTAATAAAAAGAGTGCAATGAATCAAGAACAAGGGAATAATTTCAATGCATCAAGTTACACAAATTTATGTGGACTATAAACCTGCCACCTACAGTCCGAGACAAAATTCCATACCCATAGTGGCATCTTCATTCATGAAATGTTGAGCAAAGAAAATATAAGGTATGATAAGAATCGCAAGTTCTAGTCATCTTTAGCCATGAAATTTGGTGATCAAAATGAGTTTGTTTGTTGAAAAGTCTCTTAATGGTGTGATCTTGTCAAAAATTTAAGTCCATGTCTCAGAATTAGTATATGAACTATGTGTATACATCTGCATACTTAGGTGTTCAGTAATCTTGTCTCAATCAGATGAATGGACCTGTGGTTGGCTCCAAGAGTGAATGTTCTTCAAGATAGAATTTGTGAGGCTCTTGTGAAGAACATGGAGTATTGCCCAAGTATTTGGAAGGCCTGAGTCATGAAGCATGAAAAACATTGAAAATCTTAGTAGTCTATAGGGGTATTTGATAAACACTAAGAATTTCCAAGCCTATGAATGAGGATAAGGAATGCATCAACTCAAGGGGAGCCTATTCAAAGTTCATATCAGATTTGTGGATTGTTTTGAGTCAAATAAGATGGAACACATTCCTAGGGGGTATCTATTAATTTAAAGTGTCTTTCTCTTATCTTTAGTCATTTATTTCCATGTCAATTCCATAAATACCTTTTTCATATATGTCAAAGGGGGATAAGTGTGACAAGAAACATGCAAATGAGGGTCATCTAAGTGTGTGTGTCATCAATGTTTCTAGGTGGTTGCCATCAATGACAAAGGGGAGTTAGTTATAATAATGTGTCACTTTTGTTTTCATTTATGTCAATTCATTGATGTTACAGGATCTAGGTGATCTAGGCATGTTAGCTAGGTGATCTAGGTATGTTGGCTAGGTGATCTATGTATGTTGACTAGGTGATATATGAGTATGGCTAGGTGATCTAGGAGTATCCAAAGGTGCATATGTGTGGATTGTGTCTCTCAAAGGTGTTATGAAGGTCAAATAAGGTCCATGAGGTGAGTGAGAGATGTCAATGAATCTGTAACATGTCCACATGGCTCATTCATGAAATGTTTGAGTCAAGTCAAGTCAAGTCATTCTAGGTTGAGAATCCACTCAAACCAAAGTAGGGCAATAAAGTAGAGATAAGATTATAGGTTGGATTTCTAGTTTCATATAGTCTACATGTCAGAAATTTTATTCTAATCAAGGGAAATATGTCTCACATGGTGTATTAGGTTATCGTGAAAGTTGTAGATGATATTAGCTCATTTAGGCATGTTTCTGGTGCCTAATGAGGGATGAGAAGTTGGTACAAGTCATAACAAGGTCATGTGAGCATAGTATAAACCTAATAATAGTTCTACAACATATGTGAAAGCAAACAAATGGCTCAATTTATCTCCCGCAGTCAATATTCAAAAGTACACAGAAATTTACTTTGAGAACTAGCAATGCGGTGAGGCAAATGAGATGCGATAAAATAGTAAAGGAATACTTATTAAAAATGGTATTCTGAATCTTGAAGAGGTATTTATTTTTGTGCTTCGTGCCAAATTTCATCAAGTTATGAGAATTTATGTGAAAATTATGCTAGATTTTCTAAAATAGGTCTTTTGAAACATGCATAAGAAGTTGTCTGGCTTCTTAACACGTAAAAAAACATATAGTGACTCTTTTAGATAAATCATAGAAGTAATTTTTGTATACGATTCTAAGCTTGATAAATGGAAAAAAATTAGGCAAAAATAATAAGTATTATTAAAGGATTTATGAATGTTTTTCTAGCTAGGTTCTTGTCACTTCCTGGCACTCTCTTGAGTCAAAATTAGCAAAGGTTGTCTATTTAGCTCCAACTCACTAGTATGAGTGATTTCAATCTTCTCAAAGATTTTTAATGGTGTTTTCAATTAATTTGATGTCATCAATTCCTTTCAATTATGGTAGTTTCAGTCTTAGTCTCTTTAGGGTGTGCAAGTTGGGTCTATAGGCTTATTGTGAGATAGGAAAATCATGAAACATGATCATGAACCAAATGGTGATAGAAACATGAGTATATTATTTTTATCCATGACTATAGTGCATTCTCTAAATTCAATATTTCTCAAATCTCAGTAGAAAGGTGTCTATGACTCTCAAAGTATATTCTAGAAGAAGTCATAAAGACCTATGTCTAAGTTGGAGAAGAATGGTACCTATATTTTATAGCACATGTCCTATGACTACATGGAGCATTAAGAAATAATTAGCCTCATAAGGATTTCCTCAAATGTATTGAGCAGGGCAAAGGCACCTTGGTAGTTAGTGAATCTCGATGTTAAGCTTAATGTGGAATTTACTCCACTGTACAATGTGAAGTCCTCATGTAAAGTTGTTCTTCTAGTCCTTAATGGAGAGAGAAACATTAAAAGGATCTTAGAATATTTTAATGATCCTACATACCAATCCTCTTGACTCTCTAAACCTCAAGACTATTTTGAGGCCCAACATGTGGAGGATAGTTAAACTCTTTGAGCTAATTGCACACTACACTTCTAAATACCGGAGGTGATCTTCATCCTATCATGAGGATTTTAAGTCATGAGAAGGTGTATGATGATAGGTAAGTGAAAATTAAATTTATATCTTCAAAAACCATCATCAAATAATTAAAAAATTTGTGTTTTATAGTCCTCGTGATTTTTACGAGAGTGAAGGAAACCCGGCTCTAGGGTTTAGAAAAAAATTTGATCGAATCTTGTGTTCTACCTAGTAAAAATGTCTAAAAATTTGCACATTTCTCTATCTTAGAGGCACAAAGGGTTTGTAAAAAAATTAGAAGGTTTTATCTCGAGCTAAGGAAAAATTCATTAACGGTATCCTCGAGAACATTCTCCATGTTGTAGAAAAAGTGAAAACCATTTTGTAATTAAAATTATGCATTACAAGTGTTCTAAGGCTCCATGCAGAGGTTTGAATCTTCTTAAGGAACTATCTCAAAAAAATAATGTACTTGGTTTGTTTTGAAAATGTAAAAGTGTCATGGTAATGGAAGAAAGCAGACACAAACTCGGTGAAATGTGTCTCCGTTTACTATCTTGGTACAAATTGCTCTCAACAAACTTATAAATAGTGAAGTATGGATCTTAGGACATCTAAAGGAACTTGAATTATTTTACTTCAGCTGGTGATGGATTTTTCCAAGTTATAGCACAAAATCCCTGACATCCATTAGAGGTGCTAAGACTTAATTCAATCTTGTGATGGAAATGGAAATTCATGTGACCATCTAACCCAAATAAATGAGTTCTTGATAAATTCAAAAGATCCTTAACAGATTACAAAAGTTTTACTCTACCCCTCTCGAGGTCAAATTGGGAGATGAAAATTTAAAGTGTTAACAAGTGTTAAGATGTCAAAATGGCATACAAAACAAAATCTTGATATGAAGATTCATAGCACTTAGTGTCTTGAGCTCAAGTAAACTAAAGAAGTCAAATAGTTATGTGATCCAAATGAATTGAGGAGGAAGTTATGAATTGAAGTGTTTGTGTGTAAGGTGAAAATTCAAGTGGATGGTGTACAAAAGGAAGATGCTTTAGTCTTGTATTGCATCTATGAAAAACCCCTTTTCTCTTCAATTGAAGAAAACTTTGTTGTAAATCAAAACCCCCTGGAAGTCTCTTTCAGGACAGTAGTAGGCTACTTCTTATGGAATGAAGATGATGAAGTGTTTGTAATAACAACTTGATGAAGGAAAGAATTCTATCTATATAGTTGAAAGATTTTTTCAAAGCATATTGATGTCAGGATATTATTGTTTATATTTTGATTGTATATTGTCGAATGTTGATGTGGATCAAATCCATGTGGTCTCTTCTGAATATCAATAAATAAAGGATTTGAGTATGTTTTGTGTTCTTATCATGTGTTCATGTCATGATAGACTATATAAAATTGTGATCAAGCACTAGTGTATGTGATTTATGAGGATGTATGTGCATTGTTTGAAATAGAGAAGTGAAAGTTTTTATTACATGATTTATTCACATCCCCCTCTCAATCCTTTGTCATTTCTAACACGTACCGTGATGTGTAAATTATCAAAAAAAATCCAAATTTTATTAAGATTTTTTTGCAATTTTGACTTTATAAAGGCCAAGGCATTAAAAATTCTCTCATCTTTAACTGTACCCAAAATCATTGTTTGACATAGATCAGCCAATGAGAAAAAATCAAACATGTTTTTCTATAAAATAGTACTAAACCCAATTTTTTTCCATAGTCGGGTTATTTCTCCACATTCTAATGGATTATCCAAACATTTGAATTTCTCAATCATTGTAGAGGTGAATTCATGGGATTTATCAATAAAATTTTACTTGCTTAAAATACCTAGAATATTCATTCCATTTATATCAACAAGCTTACAAAAATGTTGAATCAATGTAGTCAACCTCTTATGGTAGTCTTCCTGCAAATATTTTTCATTTTTGATCGGATTACAAAAAGTAGGATTTACCACAACCATTGCTTCAAGAAAGAATCCCTTCTAAATCATTCCCTTGTTTCTTCAAGTAGGGACGTTGTAATTTCTCTTAACCTCACCCTTGGTGATGATACAATGTTATCTAACATCGGCCCTGTGAAATTAACCTTCTCAACCTTACCGGATACTACTTTAAACATGTACATCGGTATCTCGTATCCACGTAAAGAAGAACATACATACCTAAAAAAATTGAGCTTCAGAAAGATAATTGAATTTCTAATATTTATCAAATCATTCCAACCATCAAACTTTAGACCTGTAAAATCGGTTTCATTGAGAAACAAACTCGTTTCCTCAAACTAGAAAAATCAACAATACATATAGTTCTTTCTTGTGTTTATTTAATTAAATGATGCATTTCTTATAACATGGGAAGGAGATGACAGAACATCATAAATGACTATATATCATTCAAATGATGTATCAAATCCTAGGCCTTGTCCACTTCCATGTGATTCTACCACATCACTCCTAATAAGGATTCATACTCATCGTACACCCTACAAACCGGTTGGTACAATGAGATCCACCTGGTGTTGACATATTTTAACATTTTATACCTATTTTTTATTCCTTCTACAAATATTTGGAATTCCATGAACCTTATAGGACTATGACAGAAATAAGCATGCACCTCTCGAACAAGGTCTTCAACCTTTACTACAGGTTTAAAGTTTCCAACTATTTGTAAGCTAGGTTGATTCTATGAGCCATACAATGAATGGAAATAATATACGGGAAATGAGATGTTTGGAGTCTTACACACAAGCCATTATGATTACCTTACATTACAAATGCCCCATCTACCTCAACACATACCAGTTTTGATGCAATTACATCATCATCCATGTCACTGATCTCCTTCAAACTCTTTATCACCAACTCACAAAGGTTTTCATCATTGGAGTTCTCTCTCATATTGTGAATGGATATTAAGTGAGGTTGTCTTGCATGATTCTCAAAATTATACACATGCATACATAACCAAGTAGTATTATCTACTATTGTAACCTCATCAATAGACAAAGATATGTATGGTGCAGACTTCAGTTTCTCTTTCAAGTCTTCTTTCTCAACCATAGCTAGGCATTTTCCCAATCCTAACCACTACTTTCTGACTAGTGAGAATGAGGAAATTTTAGGACACCAAGAAAATACAACATCTTCGTTTGTTCAGGAAAATCTGTTATAAGACGACCTCTTTTCAAAATGTGAAAAACAGTAGCTAGTTGAACTGTTTTACCTAAAAACTGTTTTGAATGATCTTGTTGAATTAAGAGGTAATTGTCCCTCCATTCTCTATAACTATTCTTACATTTAATTTTTGTTTTTCAACTTCTTTTTCATACCTAATATGCAAATAATCATCTACAGTTTTCCATCTAGAAATATTCTTCTCAACGCTATCTACAATTGTCTTTTCATATATATTTCCTACATGGTTCTCAGTAGTATCCAACTTAAGTTGCATTGTCTTGTCCCTGCCTAATTTATAGCTACATATTGTACATTTTCATTCTTTTTGAGGTTCATCTTTATTCTTATTTTCAAAAATTTCAATAAATGGAAACTTATAAACCCACTCTAACTTGAAACTCCTTCCCAAGTCCCATTTTCTTTCCTTTCTCTTTCTTCCAGAAATAGGTGTCCACTTGAGTATTTTCCTTGGTGGAATTTAAATTTCATTGACTACCAGAAGTTTCACCTCCAACATTCACTTGGGCAGGTGATGTAGTGTCATCTTCATTCAATTGGGCAGGTGGTACAGTGTCAAACTCAACATCATTCAATGGAATGTCTTCAAGGGGAGGTATTTCATTGTTTTTGTCATTGATAGCATCGGGAAAATAAAAATGAACACATTCTAAGTTTCATTTTTAATGTAATCATTATCCCTTGATTGTGATGGTCCTACTAGAGAAGGATGGGTTTCCTTATATGGTTTCTCAAAATAAGATGTTATTTTTCAAATGTCAGTACCACTACTAGGAGGGGTTGGAATAGATTTTTTTCTGAGGGTGAGATTCCCTTTTAAGTTTTCATTTTCCTGAATTAGTGAATCTTATAGAATTGAAAGAAAAAGATACAACAGGTTAGATTAAATGATATTGATATGTTCACAAACATTTCAACGTGAGAAATAAGTATAAAGAAAAATATTACGCATGTAAATGCATTCAAATGAATTAATCTAGGTATAAAGACAACATAGATAAGAAATTCATCATGAATCATTTCAAAGGCAATCTCATTGACTGATTGTTAATGTTAACATTGATTACAAAGAAGTGATTTCAATATCCATATATCATGTTCTCAAAACACTAGATGGTGCATCTCAATATGTAATGGATGTCAATTGACAAAAATGCACAAAATAATGACATATGAGAGGAGACAACAATCAACATTACATCTTACAAGAAATAGAAAAATACAAAATAATAATTTAAAATAAGAGTCGTCATGGAAACCTAGAAGAATTTTATATGTAAAATAAAGAAATTTAAGGATAACAAAATGTAACTAATCCCAATGGAAATCTTCAAAGATATTTGAATTCTTTTCGAGAAATTTTTTACATGGTCTATATAATATCGTGTCACTTAACATGTACTAATTTTTGCAAGAGTGTTACATTAGTATAAAAATAAATTACAAAAAAATTTCAACAATTTTTCATGGTTGCTTGATTGACATATTACATCAAATTGGATAAGGATTTCTACAACAATTTATTTAGTTTCAATTCACTTGATTTGTATTGGTCTAATCTACATGTTTTAGTACAAAAATCACAAGGTTTGACTCTTTTGAAAGAAAAAATTGATATAGAACAAATTGAAAGGATGAGGTGATATTTTTAGCTATCTCTCATATAACTTAGTTAGAAGGAATAAGAATATTACTACAATCAGAATTAGAGCATACATCAAGCAAACTAAAGATGTATCAAAGGTTTGAGAAGAGAACAAGCAACTTAGATGATTTGTTGAGCAGCCAAAGACACTCTAATGATAATAAGTCTTTGTTGTAGCTAATAAAACATGAAATAGGTGATCTCAAGGTGTGCTTAGTTTGAAATAAAAGTATAATATGTATCTACTCATGAAGGACTCTAAGTTCATTGATTCATCCAAAGTATGATCTATCTTTAGTTTATTAATGAAGGAATCTTGATGATGAAGATTTGTCATAATGTATAGAGGTTTGTCTTGTTGTATAGAGGTTATAAATTTTTTCATCAATCTAAATAAGGTGTGCATATGCTCATGAAGAGATTATTGATTCATCAAAGGTATGAGTTTTGTCATAAGAAGATCCAATTACCAAGAGTGTTCATCATTTCAAAGGAGCTGAGATAGAATATATGGTCTTCCATCTAGGACTCATTGTGGTATGAGATTGTGAATTCAAGGTTGAGAATGTATGCAGGGTTCTTTAGCTTGACAATGAAATGTCAATGTGTCAAAGCTAGCTAAAGTATCATTAATCTTGAGATAAGCTTGAATGCTTTGATCTGATGTTTCATATATGATACAACTATGATAAGGGTATTCTTTTTATATTGTCATGTTCCTACTTGGAGAATGTGTTCAAGAAACTTGAAGGATATTTTCATAAAGTAACTATGATAGTAACAGGTGCAAGTTGATTGCAAGCTTTTAAAGAGTGTAGTATAGACTGTAGGTAAGGGATCAAGGTTTTAATATACTCACAAGTCATGAAGCTATGTCTATACTAAGGAATAATTTTATACTTCTATAAAGCTCTTGCAATTTTGTATACCCTTGAGTAAGTAAAATTAATAGTTTTTCTAAGGCTTGATTCATTCATGAGGAGCATCAAAAGAAATATGTTGATTATATTATCATGGCACTTTGTGTCTTAAGTCTGAGTATGAGAGGCTTTGTGAAGTCAAGAAGGTGAGAAAACCCTTTTTAAATTTGTAAGTGTATTATTGAAAGATTGGCACAGTCAAAAGGAACAGTCAAGAAGCATATCATGTGGCTAGCAATCAAGTTGACAAGGTTGACTCTAGTATCATGATGACAGTTTAGGGTTTGATCACCATCTAGGAAAGAACACAATGTTTAGAGACATGTTGATGAAGATCTACAGGAAATTATCTACAATATGAAGGCATGATCAGAAGACTAGCAACAATGGATAGATTTTCAGGGTTTTAAGGAGATTCAATCACTGTCATGAAACTTTTTTTGAGACCTAGCCATGATGAAGGTCTGTGAGGATCTTAAGAAATAGAGAAAAGTAATGTATCATTAAGAAAGTTGTCATGAAAACCTAGTGACAAGATAAGAGGTACAATATGATTCTTTTAGAAGTCTATAAGTTTGGTTGCTCAAAATTACTCCTAGATAAAGGAAAAAAGTAATCATCTTAATATTACTACCATTTACATATTAACACTATGAAAATATTATGAAAGGAAAACTAATTTCATTCAACAAAAGGCTAAGTAAGTGAGACTGAAGTCCTTAAGAAGAGAAATAATGTCATCTACTTATTAAAAATTTCATTGTATGAATTTTTTATTTTGTGTAATAAACATGACATATTTTGATTAATATTAAATAATTATTGATTTTTCATATTATCTTATTTATATTTCACATTTTGATGATTTTTAAATGCTTCTCTTCCTATCATATAATGTCATCTCTATCATTAGCACTATTTACAAAAACTCTTCTTTTTGAGTTGGATTATCAAAATGATGTCGCTTATGTTCTTTTGTCAAACATCTATGCAAAAGGGGGTAGGTGGGAAAAGTTTCACATGATGAGGAGATCGATGAAAGATGCATGAATTAAAAATATCCCTGGATGTAGTTGGATCAAATACCATAAAATAATACATTCTTTTTGTAGGAAATGGATCACACCCAAAGACAAAGTAGATCTTTGAAAAGTTACAAAATTTAGAAATTTTCATCAAAGATGAAGGCAACAAGGTACTTCCACTAAATTTATTCTTTTAAAATCAATAAGGAAAAATTGAAGCCAAAATGTTGAGGAAGAGAACCTTCAAATGACTTTGTTCTGAATGAGAACCATAAACTGTTTGGTCTCATGGATGTTATTAAAATCCTTCATTCATTCATTCAACCTTGTTGAAATTAATGGTTATGTAATCTTGAGCCACGTGTCAGCATTTCGTTAACCTCCCAACAAAATCCTCCCAGTGGATGTGAACCCCATGGAATGATCTACAATTGATAATTTTTGGGTCCGGAGCATGAGGTTTATGCCCCGCATCACCATTCCACCAGTATCCCAAGGAAATGCCCCTAGTGGACATGAAACCTATGGAATGTGCCACATTTTATATATCCTTTGGGTCCATTGTGGGACAAGTCACAAGGCAAATGTCAAGCAGTCAGTGATCAATAGTCCAAGGTAGGACACGTGGCAGCATTCTACCACACTTCATAGCGATGGACTCTAGTGGACGTGATGGTCATGGAATAAACCACAATATATATATATATATATATATATATATATAAGATGGGAAAACTAGTTATAATTATCTGTATGCGGAGGACTATTCTAGATGACATAAAAAATCATAGTGGTTATGAGGATAAGGATGTTTAGGATTTGTAACAAAATAAAATGGAACATGATTTAGAGATCATATGTAGGATACATTTTATGAAAATTATAGCATTGAAATATATACTTAGTGCACTGTAAGGAAAATTTTGACTTGGCAAAGAGTAACTATGAGATGAAAATTTACTAAGGCATTGTAGTGTCATGACATTCATGATATTCTAAAACCAAAAATGACATAAATAATTTACAAAGGCAAAATCACAGAAAACTAAATGTGACATGAATGAAAATAGGTCTCAAATAGACTCACCGCAATAAGTTCGTATATGATGTAAATTGCAATGCAATAGTGGGCCTCGGCAAGACCTTGATTTATTTAAAATTTTGTAAGAAAACTATAATATGTTGGTTCACTAAATCCTTTTCTACTACTTCACAAATCAGAAAATTGTGGGTAAACACACACACACACACACACACACAAACATGGTGAATTTAATCACATTCCTAAAAAACTCATGTGCATGTTGGAAAATGAGTCTAAAGGACCAATAAGGTTCCATAGATTTCTTGGCGAAACAAGAATGTTTTAAAATCTCAGCCCGTCGATCACGCGGTGATTCAATATTAAAATATACATTGGGATTGGATATATGTTGGCTATTCACATGGGACAAATTATTGTTTGTGGAATTTTTGGGCGAAACCAAGCACTGACATGACCGTAAAATTCGCTAAAATCAAATTATGGAAATCCTACTATTCTCCAATCACCGCTAAAATTTTCCCTGGTCACAAAGTTGTGTTTGTGTATAGTTGTAGTATCAATTTCCCAACTTTATTGAATTATAAATTATTATTTTTAATTATTAGCTGAAAAA